>JANBXA010000031.1:26132500-26457500 GCA_030556225.1 Cricetiscus sungorus
ACCGTTGCCCCTGGCAGTCCCAACCCGAGCAAGAGGGATGAGGTGGGAACCGCGGATCGCACAGCTGTCTGCAAGCAGCTGTGTGCCTTTGGAAGACAGCCCTTTCGCAGGCACTCAGGCCTGTGTGCCGGCTGAAGTACAGAGCAAGGAACTAGGACATGACGTTCGCGGATGTGCACGTTGTGTTCACAGATCCCCTTACCGTAAACTGGGTACTCCCCCCGCTACCCCCCCCCCCCGCTGTCCACAGTCCACCTACCTGCCTGCAGCTAAACTTGTGACACATGCCTGGGACACTAGTACTGTGGGGGTGGAGTAGAGGTCGGGTCCCAGGAGATTTGGAGGGGGGCGGGGGAAGCAATTTAAGTTGCAGGAGCAGAGGGTTGAGGAAAAGTTCCTGTCCCTCAGGAGCACTTTCTGGTCTGAGCTTTGAGTAGCTAACCCAGGGGCCATTACTTTGCCTCTTGTTAGAAAGTGAGAAACTCTGATCTACAGAATGAGTTGCAGGACAACCATGGCTGCAACAGAGAAACGCTGTGTGGCAGGGAAGGGGAGACACAAACAAAAAGTGAGAAATAATCCTATCTCTGAAGGTCCTTGTACCATAGTTCGCTCACTGGAACATCCTGCAGAAGTGTTTCGGTCTACATTAAACTGAGAGCTCAGCCTAGCCTACCCAGGGTGGGCTCTGCATAATCCAGGCAGAAACTTCCAGAAGACTGGGTTTAGCTCAGTAGGAAGTCCTCCACAGGAGGTCCCTGAGGAGAGTCAGTGGGAGAGAATCCCTCACTCAGGGTAGTGCTCAGCACTCGTGCAGAAAGTGGTGACCATATCCCCCTAAAGTCCTGGGTGCTGGGCCAGAGGGGGAAATCTCATTTTCTTACAGATCAAACAGAGAGCCTTCAGGTAGGTCCGGGGCTCAAAGCACTGGACACTCGCTGCACAGGGAGCCATTGCATGGCTGTGGAGGGGAACCATTGGAAAAAGGAAGGGTGCCCCGGAACAGTTGGTGGTTCTAGGGCCTACAAGGTTTGGCCTTGACTATAGGAGCCAGCTGAATAATTGTCTGCAGTCCCAAGGAGGAACAGCCACTGCCTTCATGGCTACACCCCAGAAAGAGGTGCTAGAGCAGAGAGGGGGCTGCAGTCCAGGGCTTAGAGTCAGGAGAGCAGTGCAGTGGCCAGGAGAGCTGAGTAGAGTCCCTGGAGCCTACTCCTCCTGCCCATCATGCCCCTAACACAGAGGGCAGAAGCTTCAGGGCAAAAGTCTTTAAGGACAGCTCTCTCTCCAACCCTAAGGGCTCACTGTGCAACTCTAGTTAGTTCCTTCTACCTAGCCCAAGAAGCCAGGGAGCAACCCCCACTAGGACAGAGGCAATGGGATGGCAGCTTGGTAGGGACCCCTCCCACAGGGGTGCTTCCCACCAGGCCTTGCCAGGGGCACTAGTGGCATCAATATCAGTGAGTAGAGGGTGTTGTGGGGACAAGTTCTAAGGACACTGCAACCTCTGTGGTGGGGGAGGGGGGCAAACTTGTTGGTTCAGGTATCAGAAAAACCATCATGCTGCCCTGGGCTACCATAGAGACTTTTCACACAGTCCCACCTATAAGAATTAGAGCCTAAGGAGCTGAGGCCAGGGTAAAGAGCCCAGCTGGGAACCATAGGACAGGAGCACCATGGCAGGAGGCACAGCTGGGTTTTGATGACAGAGGGACTGCAGCAGGGCAGTGGCCTGGGGTGGCTTTGAGGCCATGAGCTTTTTTTTTTTTTTTTTTTCTTCCCCATGAAATTTGCTATGTAGACCAGGCTGGCCTTGAACTCACAGAAATCTGTCTCCTCCTAAGTGCTGGGATTACATTACTCCTAGTCCCACTATACCTGGCTCCATATGCCTTATTAAACAGGAAAATTTACTCTGCCTACCTCTCAATGTATTTCTTCACAGTGAGGAAACACACTAGACAGTCTATCCATCAAATCCACAGGGCATTTTGTGGATAAAGGAGAGCCCCAGGGTCTCAGGGTAGGAAAGGCCCAGGGAGGTAGGATCTTTTCATCTAGATATCCCAATCTCTCAGGAGGATGTCAGGGAGATCCTGGGACACATCTTGTGACAGACTTCAAAGGTACCCACAAGCAAGCCCTGAGCACAGAATTGGCCCTGGGTACCTTTCTTGTTCCATCCAGGGAATCTAGGGGCCCATGGGGAATCTGAGAGTCTGCATTTTGACAAACACCCGTGCTGTTGACAGCTCTATGCAGATTTAGTATCAGTTAGGTGTGTTGGGATCTATAGGCAGGATGGGAAAGAGGAAGAGTAGAGATCTTGCCGAGGAGGACAGGATGGGCTTCTATATAGATGAAGAATTCCAATCCCCAGTTGATAACAGGGGTCAGAGAGAACTGTCCAGAATTTGTCTGCCAGGTTTGGCAATGATGCCCAGGGACAAGGCTGACACAGATGACAGAGAGGAAGGACTTTCTGGGGAATGTAGAGCTTTGGGAACCCATGACAGGCAGAGTCCAGAGTTAGGATAAGAAGATCCCTGACTGGGTGGCTATAGTCCATGTTGACCTGTCTGGTTATTTAACTCTACCCCTACCATGTCTTCCTCACTGACACCCTACAGGACTTCTGGGGGCATAGAAGACATCCCCAAACCAGCCTAGCCTCCTTAGTGGGTCAAAGGGAGCAGGGGCTACTGAGTTGTGTTTCAGGCTGCTCCGCCAAATTATGAATAAAATAGAAAATCAATACTAAAGGTGAACTTAACTCCAGAAGCTATCCTAAGACCTCCCAAATACCTCTGTGGTCCAGAGTACTGTGTCCCATCTGCCTCTGGTTACTCTGCTGGGTTCTCCATAGGTTATGCACGGAAGAAGGCCAGGGTAGGGGTAGCCTGGCCTGGACATGGGTGGGGATGGTGGCTTGAAGCTGGGGACCCTTTAGAGGGATGTTCTTTAGGAAGAGGTAGGGGTTCCCTTAGGTGAGATCAAAGGTTTTAATTGTCACCCAGAGTACCAAGGAGTGAATAAGGCTAAGCAGACTGTGCCAAAGACAGAGAAGTGTTTCCTGTAGAGGGAGGTGCCAGGCTTGGCAATGGTGCACTCTGGCTTTTGCTGGCAGTGGGGTGACCCCACCAAACTCACACAGAGGGTTCTTTGCAGCAAGTGACACACGAATGAACCGGAGCCTGGATGTGACCCAGCACTGAAAAGACACATCCTGCAAACCTGGAAAACCACGTGGACAGTCCTTTTGCAGAAGACAACAGACAGCAAGAGTCCAGTGGCACTGAACAGATCAGCTGCGGCCACTGGGAAGGGTTAGATGTTGCCATGCAGCCTGGTCCTGGGGGAGTCAGAGGGACTGAGCCTAAGATGGGTGTGGCTCAGTGATTGGGAACTGTCCCTCTAGGGCTGCAAGTGGTGACCACTCAATCACAGCAATGCAAGCTGCTGCGGACAGGGAAGCCCAAGAGGACTCAGAAATCCTCAGCCGTTTGTCTACAATCTAAAACAGCTCAAGGAAATAAAGTGATTAATTATGTGTATAAAGGGATACTGCAAAGAGGCATCTGGGTCTGCCATGGCTCTCACCTCTGTTGGGGGAACACAGGCTTGGGGAACCACCCATCCCTAGGGTCACAGATAAACAGATCCTGAGTAAGACCTGGGGGGGGGGCATGTGGAGCTGGGTTTGTACCTGCCTCCTGCCCCGCCCTCTCCCTTCTGTCCTGCTTTGCCTCCCTCCCCTTTTCCTCCCCTCCCCTTCTCTCTCCATTTCCAGGGCCAGCTCCCTTGATGAGCTGATCAATTGCTCATCACCATTTGTGGAGATTCTAACTCAAGTGTGGCATCTCAATCAACACTGCTGCCGTTCCCAAGCCATCGATGAACTGCTGTGGACAAATGAGCCCTTTGACTAGCTCTTGGCCTCCATAAAGCTGTGTTACCTACCTGGGCTCCATGCGCCTTCTGGTGGCCTCGGGGTGAAACACAGACTAGAAAGCTGTGGGCAGAGTGGAAGGTAGGGTGGGGGAGGAAGAGCTTCTTAGTGGGCAGCCTGTAGGAGACATAGCAGAAACCCACCCTGTGTGGTCTCTGGTCCCTGCCCCTCTCCTGTCACACCCTATTCAACCCTCCTTCATGAGACACCAAAATGTCTTGCACACTTTAATCCCAATAGCTGGGAGGCAGAGGTATGTGGGTCTTTGGTAAGTTCAAGGCCAGCCTTGTCTGTATAGCTAGTTCTTGGCCAGCCAGAGCTACACGTGGAGACCTTGTCTCAAAAGGAAACAAGCCAGGAGCACCACAAACAAAAGGCACACGAGCAAACCATTCCCGCCACACAACAGCCCCTTCCCCTCTGTTCTGTAGCGCACCCACAAAGCCCCACAGCTGCTGGCTGCCCCACACGTGTCCCAGATCACTCTGCTGCCCACAGTGCCTGTCTCAGGACTTCTACATGTATAGGTCCTTAGGCAGGCATTCTCCAGTGTATTTGTAGGTTTCTCTGCTTATGACCACCCCACACCCACCTAACCCTTAACCCCAGCCCTTTGCTGGCTAATGGCTGTTCCTCAGAAACTGGTTCCAAATAGAGACTCAGAAGTGTCCACTGTTGAATGAACTCATGAAATCATGAAATAACCAGGAGGTGAGAGGAGGGGCAGGAGATCCTGGGGTCTCAGATCTGAGCTCGGAGTCAGGTCAGGCCTTTAGGTTGCTGACATCAGCTCCTGCCCTCTAAGGGCTCTCAACAGAGCCTGACTGCTCACCTGAGGGGTATCCCAAGCCATCTGTGGAGGCCAGAGTTCAGGGTTGGGTTCTTCCCAGGGAACACCATGGTGGCAATATTAGAGGAATTTTGGTAGTGTGCTAGGCCCTAGGAACAGAGGCATGCAAACCCTGTGGCTGAGGAACTTCCACCCCACCTCAATGCCTCTTCCTTCCCTGAGGGGCAGAGATCAGAGGCCTCCTTCCCCCTCTTCAGCTCTTCCTCCTGGAAAAGGCTGGCAACTAACAGGTGAGGAGACTCCCTGGCTCCCTCATCGCTCCCTACCTCAGATGCTCCTGGGCTCTGGGCCAACACTGCAGTGCCCGGGACCCCTGGAAGCTCCTCTAGTTCACTACTTTATCCACATTGGCTTCTGGATAATCTGGTCATCTGGTGACTGCCTTCCCCTCCTTATTGGCAGCCTGAGCTGGGCATGGCAGGTACCCTGTGAGTGTATAGACACTGACTACTAACTCAATTTCTCTGTCTTCTGTCCACTGCCTGAGTGAGGCAGTGACACCTGAGCTATCAGGGTTCCACAGTGGGGATGCTTTGTTTTGTTTTGTTTTAGTGTGTGTGTGTGTGTGTGTGTGTGTGTGTGTGTGTTGTGTGTGTTCGTGCATGCCTGCATCCAGGGGTGACCTGCTACCAGCTCCCTTCTCTCTTTTCCTAGTTTCCACCAAAGACTAGCAGGCCCAAGGTCAGCAGTCTTCATAATGACAGTGTCTGTCCGAGGAGGCTGCTTGGCTCGATAGGGTCCATCTTGTGAGACAATAAATTTGGCCACTGACCCAGCAAGCAGACATCAATAAATGAACAATTAATATAAACATTGTCCTTCCCAAATTAATCCGGGTTGTGGGGGTGGGAAAGTGGGAAGCTGGAATATGGAAGGAGGCAGGAGGAAGGTGGTATCTCCAGCCCCTCTGCCTCCTAACCCATCCCTGTGAGAAGGCAGGATCTGCTTCTCAGTGTGCTCTGAGGCTGGCTTCCGCTCCCTGGTGCACCTATTAGAATCACACAGGAAAACAGTAGAAGCACCCCATCCTAGGTGTGTTCCCCAACTTCTCTCTTCCCCAGTGCTACTTGAGATATATGTTTAATGGACAAAGGGTTCACTGCTATTTAAAACACATGTCTTGGGGCTGGAGAGATGGCTTGGAGATTGGGAGCACTGTCTGCACTTCCAGAAGACCCAGGTTCAATTCCCAGAACACACATGGCAGCTCATAACTGCCTGTAACTCTAGTTCCAAGGGACCTGATACTCCTCACACAGACAAACATGTGGGCAAAAAATCAAAAAGAAACCAAAAAAACAAAAAAAACCAATGAACCATAAATAAATAAATGATAGATAGATAGATAGATAGATAGATAGATAGATAGATACTCATCTTTGCATTCCTACATGCTTTCTGGAGACCCTAGTGTGAAGGGTAGGCTGATCCAGCCTGTACTGGTCACCCCCACTTTCCAAAGTAGGACCCACACAGATCCATGAAGAGAGCTGACATGCTTGATAAATGTGGTCATCACTACCCTCAGGCAGTTCTATGGCCTCTGTGTCCTCCAGGGAGAAGGCTTGTGGTGGTTTGAATGAGAATGGTCCCATAGGCTCACATATTCAAATACTTGGTCCTTAGTTGGTGGGACTGTTTGGGAAGGATTAAAAGGTGTGGTCTTGTTGGAGGAGGTGTGTCACTGGGACAGGCTTTGAGGTTTCAAAAGGTTCCCATCATCACCAGTGTTTCTTTCTCTGTCTCCAACTTGCAGATCAAGATGTGACCACTCAGCTGTTCCTGCTGCCAGGCCTGTGTTCTACCTCTAACTCTCTGAAACCATAGCTGCCAAATTAAATGTTTCCAAGGTGCCTTTGTCATGGTGTTTTGCCACAGCAATAGAAAAGTAACAAAGACTGGAGGAACTGCTTGCTTGTGGTGGTACTGGCTTGCCCTGTCCTCTGGAATCTGGTTGAGGCAGCACCTTCCCAGATGTCTTCCAAATTTATAAACTGCATCTATGAACAACCACAGCCTAGGTGCAGGCTTGAACCTTGGACAGCTGTTGAACCAGACCAGGCAACATCCTGCATTCAAATCTGCCTGACACCTCCCAGAAGAGTGAAAGGACCACCAGTTATTCCCAAAGGCTCAGAGAAAGCTCTTGGAAGCCCCCAGAATCTGAACAAGTCCCCAAGGGAGGCTAGAAGAGCAGCTGGCCCTCTTGCTTTGTCTTTTGGCACCCATGGCCAGCAGTGCTCAGCTGGTCTCTCATGTCCTGTATCTAGGCCTTGGGTAAACTGAGGCTCTGAGCTCCCTGGATAGGCTTTGAGGTATGGGAGGCCCATTCATTAGATACGCTGTGGTGACATAAGCAGGTGCCCATAGGTTTTGGTCTTCTTCCAGGTGAAGATGGTGGTAGGGACTAGAAGCTTGCCAGCTACTGGCTCTGCTTCAGTATGAGGAGCCACCCCCAGCCAGGTACTCCCCATTCTGGCTTCCTCTGTGGGAAAGCTCCCCAGCACAGAGCAAGGTGGAAGACACATGATGGCTGAATTCCAGGGGGGCCTTGGCCTGCCATTTGGACAGGTGGGAAGCAACTGTCAGGACCTAATGGGCCTATGACAAATGGAGTGGGGTTCAGGGGAAGCTTCCTCTCCATCCTTGCACCCAGAAAGGCTCCAAGGGTAGGGTATTTCCAGCCCAGCACATAAGGGTCATCATGTGATTTTTGGGGAAGCACAGGACATGGCTGTGTCCATTGCCCTGAGTTCTTGGAGGGCAGCTTCAGCATGGACGGGAGCAATTGGGTGGGGGCTGAGGCCTGAGGTGGGTTCCCAGTGGCCCATGCCTTCCTGACTGGCCAAAGCAGCTGCTGAGCTCAGCTCTGGCTGACCCAGGGCTTTGGGGACCATTAAAAACATTCTGGACCAGGCCACCAGAGACATCAATCTGTGCTGGATACAGCCCCAATGCCCTCCCCTCCCCCGTGCTTCCTCCAGAGCCTCTGCTCTCCAGCCTCATTTTGGTCTCTCTTGGCTCCTGTCCTCCTAGATGAGGGCCTCTCTGCACTGCCATGCTGAGAGATACCTATCCTCAGAGCCTCAGGGACACACACTGGGGAGAGGCACCCTTGGGAATATTCAGTGTGGGGAGGAGGAGGTACCACTGACAGGAGGCTCTAGAGGAGATACAGGAAAGGGAGATGCCCAGCCAGGGAGGTGCCATCAGTGGGTCAGAGGACAAGCATGGGACTATGGAAAGCTGGAGGTGACAGTGGCAATGGCTCCAGCAGCACTATGCTTAACACCACTGACTTTGGCTAAAAATGCCTTGAAAGGAAGCTTTAGAGTATTTTCTAATAGGTTGTGGAGGTCCAGTTCTAGCCTGTATAGGCAGGATATGGGGTAGTTGTCTGACTGTACTTCCTGGGTGATGGTGGGACCAGGGTGCACAAACAAGGGCTCTAGAAGTTGAGGAGGCAGTGATGGAGATTTCTGGGCCTAGGCAACTGCTACCTGAAGGGATTGCAGAGGAATAACAAGCTAGGGACTTTTTTGGGAGGCTTCTGTGAAAGCTGAGCATGGCTCCATAGCATGCAACCATCCCAGGCCTGACTCAGGAGTCTTTTAGGCAGAACAGGGCAGGACATTGTCATCCAGTGAGCCACTTTCAAGGGAATAAAGCAGTGCTAAGCACAGGGGACAATTCACCCGTGGGAAGGACTGAGAGCAGCAGGGGTCCGGATGATCCGCTATTGATGAGGGGAGCAGGGGGAGCAGGCCTGGCCTGAGTCAGCAGATCAACTATGCTCAGGATGTGCCTGGCTATTGACTGGATAGATACAGGCTGGATTGGTCTCTTGAGAGTTAATCCATCCAGACACTGCCATGGAAGCAGGACTGATTCTCCATTAGAAGTGTGTGATGTCTCCCAGAGTTGGTAGCAACGCTTAAGCTACTGCTCCAACAGGCCCTACACAGAGAATAGCCAGTCCTCAGTTCCACCCCAGCAACCAGGCTGTGGCTGTTTTGCTGGTTGGTTGGCCTTGGGTGCCCCAGGACACAGATATTCCCATAGAGATCACGATGCTAGTGACAGAGGTGGGGGGACATCCACAGGCATCATGAGATCCATAGGCCAGAAAGGGAAGTAGGCACAGGCATAGAAAGTGGGGACAGGAGCTCCACAGTGCTCTCGTGAGCCCTGAAGACAGACATAGGAGGGGGATGCAAGAGGAGACCCTGACAAATAGGACAGCAGATGTATCAGCAGTGAGAGACATAGCTGCTTCTGGCCCTGGAAAACCTTCAGAATGGGCCCATGCTCATGTCATACAGGTGGGCTACTCCTGTCCTCTGTCTGTCTGCATGGCTTGCAGCTGGTATGTGTGGCCACAGATCAATAGTGGGAAGCTGGTTTACTCGGTGGGGTCTGACAGCCTATGCAGCCACTCTAGACGGCAGACAGGGCCCAGGATACCTACATTTCCCACCCAACCTCCACCACTAATGAATTGGGATTTAATCTACCAGGCCTTGGCAGGCAGTCTGGCTCCACGAGGGACTTGGTGAGGAGTTAGCTGGTGGCTGGGTTCTCCTGTTAGGCTTTGGGGGAAGGAGCCATGAGTGAGCCCCACTGGGCTGTTGGCACCACATAGCATATCTCTCACACTTGAGACTCCAGTGAACTGATGGAGCAAGGAAAAACAAACAAACAAACAAACAAACAAACAAACAAAACCAAAAAACCAGGCAACTCATTTGACAGCCTTGGGAGATGAGTTTTCTGGAATGTAAATCTATTTACACAATGTGGTCTGGACAAGGCAGATGGGCTTACGGCCATGAGGGGACCCTGAGGAGCAGGCCTTGGATATGGGGTGTCCTGCATGGCTTCCAAGGGGCACTGAGTGCCAGGTAAGTTTTCTTCAGCATGGGATTTCCCCAGAAATGCTGCTCTGCCCAAGGTCAGGTCCAAGGGGGATCCCTGAGGAAGCCATGAATATGGCTGCTTCAGGATGGCAGCGAGCATCTCAAGACAATATCCCATAAAGAGGGAAAGAAGGGGTTTTATTGTCAATTTAATGAAAAAAAAAATCCACCCATTCTGTTGAGTGGGTACTTTTAGACTCCCAACAGCATGCAACTTGTCCTATGCCTCTCTGGCCACCCCTGACATCCATGGTCTTCCCTAGCTTCCTTTGGCCATTTTAACCTCATGGCTTCATCAGGCACCCTGGGCCTTTCCAGCTACCCCAGCCTTGCTGACTGCCCTGGACTGTCCATCCATCATGAGACCTAGGTATGAGGAAGAAAAAGGGCCTCAAAACAAGACTCTGTCTTAGGCCCTGGATCCCAGCTCTCCTCCTGTTTGGACAGAAAGGGACAGGAAAGCCACCTGCTTTTGTAGGCAGTTTGTCCCCAGATGAGAGCTGTTCAGTTCCTCAGGGTGCCCAGCTGCCCTGTGGTCACCTTTATGGCCATCTCCATTAACAACTTACAGAGTTAGCTGAGCAATGGTGGCACACGTCTTTAATTTCCAGCAGAGGTGGAGGCAGGTGGATCTCTGTGAGTTTGAAGCCAGCCTGGTCTAATGAGTGAGTTCCAGGACAGGCTCCAAAGATACACAGAGAAACCCTGTCTCAAAAAACAAAAACAAAAAAACCAAACAAACCCCCAATAAGACACAAAACAAAAACCTCACAGTGTTATTACCACAGCTACTAGCTAGTGACCCCCAGTCTTGCCCCCATCACCCACCGGGTCTGTGTACAGCAGCCTGAAGGGTACTATGGACGTTTCCCATGACAAAACTCACAGTCTCATCATTCCTTCACAGCATAATCATTTCACTCAGTGGGCACTTAACCTCCATTGTAAGCTCATCCTGTGGTCATCTCGTCCTCATGGTTACCGGACACTCATGGTCACATTTTCCTCCAGATGCCAACATCTGTCACATTTTAATCTGCCTACCTGGCCATTCACGAGGGCTGCACTTTCTCCCTGTGGCCTCCCAGGCTGGCCCTGTTCATTTGGGTGTGTGTCAGAGAGCGGATGGCTCACAGATGGCTCACTTCCCGGATGGGGGTCGGGGCCTGGGGCCTCCTGGGGGCCATGGAGCCAGGACCTCTGGGATGACAACAGGGGCAGGTGTCACTCTTAGAAGTAAACATTGTCGGTCTATAATGAATGGCGGGCCGCGGGGGAGCCACTGCGATATTTAACAGCCGATATTGGACTGTGCAGTTCAGCCTGGAACAGGCGCATTATGAAGGCTAATGGATTTTTGAGGCCAGATTGATTTTTCATTAATTTGGTAAAAATCTTTTTCCTCTCCCCTATAATTCTGTCTTAAAACGCTCCCCCTGACAGCTCGATAAGTCACTCCTGCCTTAATGCATGTCTGGCTCAACGTCTGGGGCTGCGGGGGAGGGGAAGTCAGAGTGGCTGCCAATCACCCCTCAGGTAAATACTGCATTATGCATGGGCATAGAGCCTGGGCCACCCCAAGATGGACATACATAACGGCAGCCAGTCCAGGCTACTGTGGACCCTCTGAATGGGATAGGCCTTGGCTTACAGGCTTCTAAGGGCTCCTGGGATGACAGGAAAGCTCTGAGATCCGTTGTGAGAAGTGGAGTCCCCTCCCTGAAGGATGGGACCTCAGACTTGAGAGGCCTCTTGCTCAGCACCCCTTCTTCTAGCCACAAGCCTAAAGTCCACAACCCAGTCTGGACTCTTGCAACAGGGGGCTGCCATCTCAGTCCTAGTCATGGCTCTGTATCCAGCCCTAGCCCACAACAGCTGGGCCTGCCTGGGCCAGGCAGAGCCACCTTCCTACCTTCCAACCCACCTGGTCGTCCTCCTCTAGATGCTTCCAGTCTCCTTCATGTGGTCTCTAGGCTGCCCTTCCTTCTCTGACACGTTACTTTCATGTGAACCTCAGGTGACACCGGCCTTTCCCTCCAGCCGGAGAACACACTCAGCATCTACTCTATACACTTGCATGCCAGCACCAATAGGTCCCACTAGACCGTCTGCCACTCCTAACTCGACTGTTTACTGGAGTCACATCCCCGAGGCTGCCTAGACCCATACTAAACACTTAAGTACCAGAGATGATGAAGATGGTTACAGGTGAGGGTGTTTCTTGATGCCAACAATGGTGGGGTAAGGTCAGGCTGACAGAAGCCAGGCAGGAGGAAGAGTGATGCTTCCTGGCATGCTCTCTGTGTCTTGCTCGGCTTTCTTTCTTTTGATGCCAGGACCACATGTCCAGGGATGGTACCACCACAATGATCTGAGCCCTTCCAGCATTAATCATTAATCAAGAAAATACCCCTACTTGCCCACTGGCCAATCTGAGGGAGGAGACAATTCCTCACTGAGGTTCCCTTTTCCCAGGTGGTCCTAATTTGTGTCAAGTTGACAAAAATGAATCAGCCCAGTGGTGAAGCTGATGTCAGTGATGGTGAGAAGGTGATTTTGACCTAAGCTTCAGTGAACAGGGTGGTAGAGGTGGGGTGGTAAAGCTGACCTGTACCGGTGGGAATGGAGATGGGGTGGAAAACTGATGGAGAACAGGGAGAAGGAGGAGGGAGCCAAGGTGTGGGGAAAGTGAGATGGGGGGGGGGAGAGGAATAAAGTCAGGGATACAGAGGAGGGGAGTGTAAGGGTATGTGTGCCTAGCAGAGCAGTTCTGGGGCCTTAAGGGACCAGCACACCCACAGCTTGGGGGAGGGTGGATCATGGGCTTCTAGGAGTGGGTAGGGTCAGGTTTGGGTCTGGCCCTATTCTACCTGTCACAGGAGGACAGCGCACTGAGAACATTGATTCTGGATGAGGTACCAGGCTGTGGCCTCACACCCCCTACCCCCAGCTGAGGCAGGAACCTCAGGAAGGTAAGTCTGAGTGACAGTGGCCCAGAGGACATTATCCTGAGCCAGAGCAGAGACCTTGGTAGGCCTGGCCAGTATCTCCTGCTCTCTGAACAGGGTCAAGGACCTCTCTACCCTTGAGGGAGCCAGGGTCCTGGTCCCACAATGTCCCCAAGTATTGTTGCTCCACCCAGCAGTAGGTCTGAGTTCCTGGTGGAGAATCATGGAGGCCTCTGTATGATGGCTGCTGTTTGACTTTCTAGAGGCCTAATTGTGGCTTTCTAGCCAGGCTAGTGTGATCTGGAGTGATCCAGCTCCTCTGAGGCTAGCAGAAGGTCTTCACTCTCTCTTCCCTATTCTGAGAAACTGAGGCACACATCACTAAACCAAACTTTGTTCCTTTTACTGTCTTGGCCATCATTGTCTTCTCACCTGGGCTACAGGTCTAACTGGCCCAAGCCCCTGCCATTTCCCTACTTCTGTCCTACACCAGTTGCCCACTTGGAGCCAATACCCAGCCACACACTTCACTAAGCCCTGTACTCAGGTGTCCCACCAGGCAACTTCAGCTCACTTCCTTGGACACCCCAAGTATGTAGTCTAAGTCTACTCAAGGATGAATGGTCCAGGGACACAGCTCCCTGGGCTGGGAGCTCAGAGCACTGGTTTCTCCTGTCTCTTGCTCCCACGCCTGCAGCTGAACTCACAACTCCCTGGCCATTTCAGGACAAAATAAAATATTGATGGGGTGGGGGCGGCCGTCTGAGGCCCAAAACTCACACACAAGGGGCCCAGAAGGCAGAAGCCCCGAAAGTTCTGGGGCAGAGGCTGAGGAAGACAGCAGGGTCCTTCTACCTGGCCATCTTCCCTGGACTATACATCACTGAACCTCCCATTCCACATGCACCCTGCCCTCACTCTATCCCGCCCCCACTCTCTCTGCTGCGCCTCGGTCTCCCACATTAATCTCCAGGCGTCTCACTGCTGATTCAAGCAAAACAGAGTTTGCCTTTTCCCTTCTCGGCAGTTTTTTGTTGGCAAAGCAGAAAGGAAGCACAGTATATACATGCCTTAGCCTCCTGCCTGGGGAGCCGCCTGAAAATGAGGCAACCCCTTTACGGTGTACAGTGCCGTGGGTTGTATGCATGGTAAGTGTGCACAGACATTCCACTTCTATCTGCCTTATGTTCTCCCCACTGTCCATGGACCCTGGGTCTGCAAAGGCTGTGAAGAGACAGGTCCCCATTCTTACCTCTCAGGCAGCACATGCGTGTGACATGTGTCATGTGTCTTCCTCGGGTATTCATGGCCCGAGGGGCCACCTATGACTACAGTAGTAAGCATCATGTGGCTGAGCCAGGAAGGGGCTGCAGTTCAGAGTAGTGGTGTAGCTGAGTGAGAGCTGCCTAAGGAAGGGCCCTGAAGGCTGAGAAGACACCAGCTAGGTAGGAAGGTTGGGAACAGTGTGGGGCAGGGTGGTGGGAAGAAACATGTCAGGGTAAATGGGCCAGAACCAGGCTTGCTCACATTAGGGTAGCTGCCATGTGTTATTAAGATCAGGACCAGTACCCTTCAGCATGCATGGCCTCTCTGACTGGCTCCCACAGTGCTGGTCTCTGTTACATACACCAATTTTCCTGTCTAAAAGAGTTCATACACAGGGCTAGATAGGGCTTCCATTACCATGAAGTCCTAGCCCAGACAGAACTCTAGACCCAGGAGCTCTCACCATGGCCACTGGGCCTCAGCCAGGGACCTCCATCCTGCCCACCCCGGCATTTGTCTCACACTGGGAGAATGTAAGGATGACCCACTCAGACACAGAACTGTGCCTGGCTCCATCTGGGAGGAGTCACCTTGGCACAGGAACAGCCTTAAGAGAAACCCCTAAAGTGGTGACTTTTGAGCAGGGGACTTAAGATAGAGGGATCAATTAGCAAGGGCCCAGGAACAAAGGCCTGGGCATGGTAAAGTCAGCAGAATGTAGAGGCAGGCTGTGGTAGCCTAGAGTCACTATGCAGGTAAGAGGCAGCTCCTTCCCTCCTTATCTTGACAGACCATCCAAGGGTGTGTGTGTGTGCTTTCGTGCATGCTTGGGGTGGTGGGGGGTGGGGGTTTCGCACTCACTATCCTCCATAGGGCTGCCCACCTTGTCATCTCTGACTATCATGTAATGGCCTCCTTGACACACGCAGGCTGAGGAGCCCGAGTGACCTTGGCCATTCTGCTGTGTTGGAGATTGTCCCAAGAGGGCAGGTAAATGAGGAGGGACATACCTGGACTGTCAGAAGGAAGTGTACTTGGATACTTGGATCTTCTGGACCCATGAGCTTACCTCTACATTCACTGCCTTGGACCTTGATGCTGGTATCTGCATGGGGTGATGGGCAGCAGGACCCTAGACTATGGAGCCAGACCTGGAGCATAGAATCTGGTACTCTCACCTGGGAGCCCCACAGAAGAGGTTGGAGAATGAAAGGGTGTGGGTTGCTGACTCTGGAGCTGGCTGTCTCTCTTTCCTGGGCCTTCCTCAGATTCATGGGGGTTGGAAGAGCGGCAGCCTCCTAGAGCTGCATGAGTGGGCAGCAGCTGCCCCCTGGTGGTCCCAGGGAAGACGTTCTCCATCTGTTGTCTTTTCTAGCATGCACGATGGGCAGTGTTCTGACACTAAGATACAAACAGCCTTTCTGTTTCCATCCTAAACCCTCCAGAGCCTTTAAGGGAGAGCATCTTCATGGCCTCTCCATATAGTTTAGGACTGCTTCCTACATGGAGCTCCCATCCTGTCCCTTTGGAGTCCAGGTCCTGAACTCACCCTTCTAAGGGACCTGCCAGGGTCTGCATGAGAACAGGTAGAATCTGTCAGCAGAGTGGCCAGAAGACATGTTTCCTGGGGCAGAAGGTGGGATGCTGAAAGCTGGGGTACTATAAGGGGGATTCAGATAAAATACCTCACACAGAGACTGACCAGCAAGGAGAGGGAGTGCCAGGTGACCAGAAGGGCCCCTTTGCATCAGACAGACTCTTACTATTCAGGGTATGGCCCTGAGCGTTCATGCCCAGAGCAACCAGACTTGAGGGTAGAGTCACATAGCAGGAGAGTAGATGGGGCATGCAGGGGCCAAGAGGCCTGCTGCAGAAGGATAGCACCAAGCCTTCCGCCCTCCGCGGCGAGGCTGTGTGAGCTCTGTGTCTGGAGTGTACTGGGACATATCCCTGGTGTGGGTAAAGTGATCATGGTCCCAGCACTAGGCTCAGAGTTATCTTATCTGACCAGCATTTTTAATTGACATCTCTAGCTCTAAACAAGGCAGGAATAGCCTGATGTCCCCCAGAATAGAGGACTTAATGCACTAGGTACACCTGGCTAGTTGGAGCTGGTCATAGGGTGATGTACACAGGAAGATGGCCTCCACAGTCATCCTGGGCACACAGGGGTACCGAGTGTACAGTTCAGGGACAGGTGACACACTTCCTGTTTGTGCAGGAGTCAGGGTGGCTCTCAGTCTTGCTTTGTTTGGTCTTGCGGCCCCAGCCAAGGATCGGCCAGGGCCAGGCTCGTGCAGGCATTGGTGTCTCAAAACCACAGTCTCTCTGGCTCGCCAGCAGTGCTTGTTGTCGGGGTCCCTGTGGCCAGGAGAGACATAGTGGTCACCCATCACTGCCTGCCCTATCTGTGGACACCCTGGGAAGAGGTTACAGCCCTCTGGAGTGATGGGTATGTTAGGGACATGTTGGGGGCACCCAAAGTGGCCATGTGAGGCCACTTCCATTCAACCCTGAAATAGCTTTGCTGAATGGATGTGACCTCTGGAATAGACTGGTTTAGAAGCTTCTGGTTTGGGTACAAAATCCCACTGATGTGGGCAGAGGGCTTCATTTGGAGAAGGGCAGTAAGCACACTATGGACACTGCAGGAAGCCGCCTCCACTGAGGGCTACCTTCCCACCTTCTCTTTGAGGCCTTCTGAGGGAGACCAGGGCTGGGTTGGACTGGGGGTTTGGGATCTTCTCCCAGGCCCACCGTGCTACGTGGTGGTTCAGGGCTGGGCAGCATGGTCACGACCTGCAGGCTCACGCCTTCCTCGCCCATGCCCCTCAGCTGTGCCACCACCTCCACGTGCTTCCACCACTTGCAAGGCTGCCCATTCACAGACACGATGTAGTCCCCCTCCTTCAGGCCAGCAGACTGTGGAAAATATGGACCAGTGAGGTGGTGGCAGTACACTTTGTCAGTCTAGGAGCTCAGTTCAGGGGCTACAGGACCTTTACCTCAGCCTGACCCCCAGGAACAACAGCAGTGATGAGGACAGGCGAGTCTCCTCTCAGTGTGAAGCCAAAGCCGCCCTCTCCTCGAGTCATGTGCACCGGCCCTACCAACTGCCACCGATTCTTGGTTGAGAATACAGACAGGGGTCCCTTGAAGGAGGCAAGTGGCAGAGACCTGGCTGAGTGGCAGTCAAGGAGCCCTGACCTGTCTGGCACCCCATCTTAGTCCACATACCCCGAAGCAGAAACAGGCTGTGGGCCGGAGGAAAGAGGGATAGGTTGGGGGAACTGGCCTGCTCACCAGGCGGTGGAAGATGTCAGTCACCTTCGTCTGGGACAGGCAGGGCATTCTCACCTCTGGTGCTTGGTGGGTCTTGGCTGATAGGGCAGGAGGGACAAGCAAATTGGAACCGAACTCCAAACCCTTGACCCTCCCAGACCCAGAGTTCCAATGGGACCTGGCTCAGTTTAGAGGAGTATGTGGCCCTCAATTGTATGTGGGACTTTCCTGGGTCCTTAAAGCCTAGCTGTCCCTACTGACAGCCAGGGATATACTAGTTCCCTGAATTTTTGGTATATGTGGAGGGCTCTAGGAATCTACCTTCAAGCCCCGGCTGGTACCATGCCTCTGGCCCCTCTTGTCTTGCAAGAACCAAGTGGGGAAGGAGGTGGCAGGGGACGCCGGCCTGATGTCCTCCCAGAGCTCCATTCCTCAGCCCAGCCAGCCTCCCCACCCATCCAAAGATGGTTTCACTATGTAATCAGGCGACCCTTCAACTCTGTTCTCCTGACTCAGCCTCCCTAGCGTTAGGCTGGGATCAGAGGCATGTGCTACCACACCTGGCTTGCTGATTGCCTCAGCAGTGGCTACAGGGGCTCAGCCTGGCTTTCTGACATACTCATCCCAAAAGGCCCTGGCTGCTCACGCTGGATATCAGGGGCCTCCACAGCCTCGAAGAAGTCATCTTCACGTTCAAGCTCTGAGTACTTGGCCAGCGAGCACCGCAGTGCCTGAGTCACCACAACCTGTAGCAGGTCCACCTCACGTAGAACTCGGCACAGAGTGTGAAGCCGCAGCGCCTCCTCCTGACCCAGGATGGCACGCTTCAGGTGGGCCTTAGCTGTGCACAGGCATAGTACTGTCTCACACACACACACACACACACACACACACACACACACACACACACACACACACACACATCCATGGATGTCCCGCCAACTGGCCCTTCTAGGCTGGATCCCAGACACTCTGTCTCAGTATGCATCAGGGAAGAGAATGGGTCAGACAATGTTGGCCAGATTAGGAAAGTTCTGCCAAGCCAAAGGGAAAAGCTGTCCCCAGCTACATACTCACCTGCCCAGCACTCTCAAGAGCCCTGCTCTCAGTAGTTTCCACCAACCCAAGGATGTCAATTGCCAAGTGACTATGGCGGTACCCTGCCATATTTGGCCCAGGGCCCTGCCTGTGAAGTCTCACCAAGCTTCCTGCGCTCTTCCAGATGCTGTGGCGTCTTTTGGATGCTGGATGCTGTGGGACCTTGGGGCTCACAGGTAGTTGAGGGCTGGAGGATGTGTCTTGAGAGTTCTCCTTCGTTTGCTGCTGGAGGTCAGAGAAGCCATAAGCCTGAGCAGGGAGCCCCTGTGGGCATACAGGCGTGCTGGGTGATGTACTTACAGGAGCCTTCGCAGAGGGCCATGGCTGCGTGGTAGTGGGCCAGGGCGCAGAAGTGCTCAGACTTGACGTGTGCCAGGTTGGTCCAGGAGGCAGGCAGGTAGCCTTGGACAGGTGGCTGGGCCATGGCCCGGTGCACAAGTCCATACTCAGCTGCCACCTGCCAACAGGTGTGTCAGTATGAATGGAGCCTCTATCTTTCTTCAGGCCCACAGAGCTCAAGGGACAAAGCCAGTCAACCCCTGCTAGACAGCCTAATTTCCCTGCCTATGCACCATAGGCTCCACCCACTCTGCCCCACATTCTGGCAGCCCGTCCACAGATTCCAGGCTGAGCCAGACCTGGGCATCCAGGGCTTTGGGACCTCAAGAACCAGGGCAGCCACTGGCTTTTGGGAATGACACAGAGCACTAGATGTGGGTGCCTCGTCTGTGGCTGCCCATTCTTGCCCGACTTGGCTCCAAATCAACTCTACTCCTGTCCCACTGAGCTTTGCCCTCTGCTCTTAGAGTGACCAAAGCTTGGTCATCTTGTTGAGGCTCGTTGGCCTTACCTGGGCAGCTTCCTGAGCCAACTGCAGCTGAGCTGGACAGCTGTCAGGTGTGTCAGATGCTGGTAGCAAAAGACCCTTGAAGATGCACTCCTGTGCCTGGGCAACCATGAGCTGCTCCAGCATGGAGAGAGATGCGGTGCTCATGTCTGGACTCGGTGCATGGGAGAAGTTTTCCCTCAGGAGTCTGAAGGCCCCTGAAGATGGATAGAGGAATTCCCCATGCTCATCAGGACTACCTCTGAACTTCCCACTGAAGGACTTATGCCCTAAGTTTCTCACACAGGGAGGCCATGTCCACCAGCCCTATTTCCTGCCCCAGAGATGGGCACCACACCCCTCCTACTGTGATCTACAGCCCTCACCAGCAGCCCTCTGGAAAGCCTCAGTGGCATGGCTGGTGCCCTTGGTGCAGGAGCAGTCCTGCCGAGCGCCGATCTGCGTGTGGAGTGCCCCAATGTTAAACAGTATACTGCCCTTCTCGAAGGCCAGAGCCCGCTGCTGTGCCGGGACCCCCGTGAGCGAGTCGTACCTGTGGTGTGGTGTCAGCATGGGTACAGTTCGTTCCCATAACAACCTGGCCTCCCATCCCAGGTCCTCCACCCTGGTTGCTAGCCCCTACCAGTGGAACAGCAGCCTTGGGCTCCTGGCAGGGCTGAAGAAACGTGCATCCAGGAAACAGAGCTGGCTATAGTAGGCTGCAAGCAGATCCAGGCCTACCTCGTCCCTGCTGGGTGTTCTTGTGGCCTGCATGGGAGAATCCAGCTGGGCCCAGTTCCAAGATCCACCACTCATGATACCACCCTGGGCATCATGTCCAAGAACACTTGACACCTCAGGAACTTTGAGGGCAGCCGGGTACAAGAAGCCAAGTAGGGCCCCGAGGAAGGGACAGGCAGTGCCACTCCCCACACCAATGGAACACGGCCAGAACAGAGTCACCTGTTAGTCCTTCCATGAACAGCGACTATGCCTATCTCCCAGGTTTCCTCCCTGGGAGAGGAAACTCCATGCGAACCCTCTATGACCCAGCTTCCTCTTCTGTCCCTGGAGCAGCCTGCCCACCTGCCGTAGGTCCTCAAGTTCCTGGATCTCTGTCTCATAGGAGGTGCTGTCCTCTTCAAAGTGCTCAGAGATCAGCTCCTAAAGGAAGAACAGGCATTGCCCTTGGGGCTCTCCATGCCTGGCAGCCTGCTCCATGGGGGGATGGGGCCAGGGCAGAGCAGGTTGACTGTGTCCTTGGGACCAAGGGGTAGGGCTGAGGACCTGAGGGCTGGAACACTAGTGGATACTGACATTCTGGTCCTCAAGCCCTGGGTTCCAAAGACAGCATTGGACCAGGATTCTTGTGGTGTCATTTTTACATATATTCTTTCATCTGCCACCTTGGAGACTCGCTCAGACACTGAGTCATAATGTCATGTCCTTTTCCCATGGGGCCCTACAGGCTCTGGATGAAGGGACATAGAATGTTCTGGGGTCTAAACTTTCTCTAGGTCACTCAGGAGCCAGTTGTCAAAGAACAGGTACCAGATGGGTGCCTTGAGCCAGAGGACACCCTATATGAGATCCTGGAACGTGGTGATCATATTGGGGCTCCCAGAATTATGAGCCCCTTCATAGCCATTCTGTCCAGGTTGGGACCAATAGAATCAGGCAGCAGGAAGGCAGAGCCAATTCCTTGTATGGCAGCCCTCCCTCACCCCATGCCTCAGCCTCCTCATTGTTCAGTGGGGGCGATTAGATTAGGAAGGATCCAAACCCCCCTCAGCCCACTTCGTGACCACATCCTTCAAAGTTCTCAGGCCAGCACTCACCTTCAGGGGTGTGGCCCAGTCCAGCTCCTTGGTTTCCTTCAGGCCCAGGGGGATCATGGGAATACCAACACTTTCACTAGAACCAGAAACATGAGCTCTAGCCCTACCACCCATAGTGGCCTGGAGGCCTGTCCCGAGGCTCCCACCACTCAGGTGCACCCTCGGCACATATGTGATGCCCCCCTGGTGTCTCACACCCCTCTGGCTGGTCCACGTCCATGCCCCTGCTCAGCTCAGCCAGCTCCTCCTTCAATAGCTGCAGGTCGGAGTTAACATAGCTCAGCTCCAAGGCGACGGCCTCACGGACCCAGGTGTTGCTGGTGGCTCTGGGAAAGGCCAGAAGACACATGCCTGAGGCACATCCAGTGACCCAGACCCACAGCAGCTCTCCTGCCCCTCCCAAGCTTCAGAGTCCATCAGAGTCCATTCAGAGTGAGTGCTGCTGGGATAGCCCCCACTGCTGCAGTCAAGGTGGCAACAGAGCTAAGGAGGGCTGGCTTAGAGGTTCCTTCCTCACTTTGTTTAAATTAATTTTTATTTTATGTACATTGGTGTTCTGCCTGTATGTTTGTCTGTATGAGTTCCCTGGAACTGGAGCTATAGGTAGTTGTGAGCTGCCATGTGGATGCTGGAAAATTAAACCCTATTCCTCTGGAAGAGCAGTCAGTGCTCTTAACTACTGAGCCATCGCTCCATCCCCCCTTCCTCTTCTAGGATGCCTCTTCTTACAGCTCATTCTCCAAAGCCATTGTGATTCCAACACAAGTTTCCTGGACTCTGGGCACAGCAAGCCCTCCCTGGGTCTGTACTGGACCCCAACACAGGGATCAGGAGGTCTCTGGTGACATGGCAGAAGAGGGTGTTGAGGGGCTATGAGCCTGGGACTGCCCCCCTTCAGAGTACACAGAGTGGTTACTGTGCTTGGCTGGAAGATGATTTGCGAGGTCCCCAACCTTGGAGTGCTCAGCCACTTCTGAGCAGTCTCCTAGGCTTTGGTCCTTAGGCCAAGCATATATGGGGAGGCCCAGAGGAATGAATGGGCCTGGTTTGTCTGTGAGGGTCTAGACGAAATGGTGAAGTATGTAGTGTGGCTACTAGGACCCGAGTGGCAGCCATGTCGTGGCCATCTGCCCATATGTCCCTTTTTTTTGACTGATGACAAAAAATCACTACCGGGTCCAGGGCCAGGCAGTAGGTGCTAACCTGTAGAGGTTTTCAGCACCCGTCCGCATCTGCAGCTCCTTGCTGATCTGCTGGTAGAGCCGAGCCCTCTGGCTCTGCAGCTGGCAGCCACAGTCCTGCAGGGAGGATGACAGTGGTGATGTCCACAGAGTCCCCATCAACAGAGTCTGCCAAGCTCAGGGGACCTCAGCCTGTCCTTGGGCTGGAACCTGAGCTGGTGTCACAGGGAGGGGCTGGGCAGGCCTGGCTGGGAGCCTGAGCAAGATCTTCCCTTCAGATGCCATGGACTCAGCCTCATCCCAGACATCTAATTGGCCCATACGTCAGGAGGCCTCTGCATGGAACCCACTCTCCTAATGCTGGATTCCCCGTGGCCCCATAGTTTAACATATGATGTGATAGGCTCTGGACACAGCTCTATGAAGACATGGCTCATGGTTTCAGTACCCATACTGCTCTGGCAGAGAACCCACGTTCAGTGCCTAGCACGCATGTCAGGAGGTTCACAACTGTCCATAATTCTACTTCTGAGGATAACTGCATTCAACTACACACAGACATACACATATAATTAAGAAATAAAATCAAGATGTTGTAAATCTCTATCAGGAAGCCCTTTTTGATTGTCCGTGTGGGAACCAACATTATATGCTCGGAGGACTCACTGGCTCATCTATGCAAGTGGCATAATTTGCCTTGAGGGTCTGGCCATCTTTCCAGAGAGCTACTACCAAAGCCCAGGATAGACCCCTTTTAAAAGGGCCTGGCCTGGGCTCTGCCCACAGGGTGTGTAGTGTAATCACATGGCACTAAGAACATGGTTACCAGACAGTTAGAGACCATGAACCTATGCTGCTCAGGCAATGGGTACCTGGTCTGTGACATAGACTACTAGGCATTGGGTTCCAGTGTCCATTTGCCAGCCCCAGGGGGATGAAATCTCCCCTTGTGTAATGTGAGAGAGGTGGCTTGAGCTATCTGTGACATCCCCTCTTTGCAGCCACAGACTTAGCAGCCATGGCCTAGAAGCTTCCTCCCAGAGACTGTCAAGGAGTGGGGATCAGTGGTGCCATATACAGCCTGAAGTCCTCTGAGCCTTGCAGGGTTCTTACCCTATCTGGGTTAACCCACCAGCCTAAGACTTGGTGGTGAAGATTTTGAATAAGGCTCTTGCCATGGGAAACATCCTGACTAGTGGTCACTGTCCCATTAACAGATGGGGGAGAAGGTTACTGAGATTCAAAGGCTCTATTCCAAATGACACAGAGTGGTGCCTGTGTGTGTGTGTGTGTGTGTGTGTGTGTGTGTGTGTGCACGCGCGCGCGCGCGCGCCGCGCGCGCGCGCTTGCACGTGGGCAAGTGTGCACTAAATCCTGGCAAAGCCGATATTGGCCATGCATTCAAAGCATGGTTTACCATCATTCAAGAGCTGTCTTGGCACTTTGGATAGATTTAAGCAAGGCTTACACCCATAGATGGAGTTCCTGGAGGCAATCACCTTGACTGTGGCCCAACCTTACCACAGAGCCAGCTTTCCAAGAGACGCTCATGTCACTGAAGAGTGCTCACAGAAGTGGCACGTGGGCTCACTCTGAAAGGAGGCCATTAAGTCACCATGGATAGGTGACTCACTCTCTGGATAGATGGCCCAAGAGCATAGGGCAGAACAGGTAGCAGTGCTGGACCCATACTGTACTGCCTCCTTCTCAGGACCCATCCCTCTCTGTGTAGGAAGGAAACTAAGGCCATGATAGTCTCCCATCTTCAAAGCCACTAAGAAAACAACAAACTCCTTTTTCGCAAGATCCTAGTACAAGGCTCTAGAGTCCTAGGTTCTGGTGAGTGGCTAGGACTGGAAACATGCTAGGCAGTAGGCCTCAGCTCAGTGATGGCCCAAAGGCTCATCCCCTCCCCCACCTGGTGGGGAGTTACAGTAACCAGCCACACTGGGCTCTCTAGGCAAAAAACCCAGGCCCTGGGGCCTGTTCTTGGCCTCCTTAACCTTGGTTCACTCAAGGAGGCCAAGTCAACCCACTAACCTGAGTTGGAACAACGGCAAGATAAGCAAGCCAGAGACAAATCTATTGGGCTGGCTGGATTTTGGAGACTGATGACCCACACCCCATTTTCCACACTGGACTGAGGGAAGTGCACAGCAGGGAGGGCATAGATGCTGAGTACCATCTGTCTCCTGGTGCAAACTCCCCACCCTCTGGAAACAAAAGCTATCTAACCACCGATGACCTACAGGGTGGCAATTCCTGTTTAACTCTGGGAGAGCTTGCCATTACCTTTGACACCCCAGTAACAGTGACCCAAGCAGAACAGGGCCTGGCCATGTCCAGAGGAAAGGGGTGGGATCAAAGAAACAAAATCTCCCACCCAGTAGCTTGAACTGGCCTGTCCCCCAGGATTGGCAGAAGGGAGTGGACAGTTATCCCCATACATGTGTTGGCTTAGAAAGGAGGAATTCCCAGGCTCCCCCTACTGAGTCAGCTCTTTGGGAGAGTCCCACACTCTTGACAGGGATGCTGCCCAATGCAGCATGTCCTCCCTCCAAAGGGCACCTGCAAGGCATGGCCACCCTGTGAGGAAGAGCTCATGGTGCCAACTGCCCCTCCCTCCCTGCCTCCCTGCCTGCCTCCCTGCCTCCCTGCCTCCCTCCCTCCCTGCCTGCCTCCCTCCCTGCCTGCCTCCCTGCCTGCCTGCCTCCCTCCCTCCCTGCCTGCCTGCCTGCCTCCCTCCCTGCCTCCCTGCCTGCCTCCCTCCCTGCCTGCCTCCCTCCCTCCCTCCCTCCCTCTCTCCCTCCCTGCCTCCCTCCCTCCCTCTCTCCTTCCCTGCCTGCCTCCCTCCCTCCCTCCCTGCCTGCCTGCCTGCCTCCCTCCCTGCCTCCCTCCCTCCCTGCCTTCCTCCCTCCCTGCCTCCCTCCCTCCCTGCCTGCCTCCCTCCCTCCCTCCCTCCCTGCCTGCCTTCCTCCCTCCCTGCCTGCCTCCCTCCCTCCCTCCCTGCCTGCCTCCCTGCCTCCCTCCCTGCCTCCCTCCCTCCCTGCCTGCCTCCCTCCCTGCCTGCCTCCCTCCCTCCCTGCCTGCCTCCCTCCCTGCCTCCCTCCCTCCCTCCCTGCCTGCCTCCCTCCCTCTTTCTCTTCCCCATCCTCTCCCTTCTCTCTAGCGCCAGCTACTCACTGTGGCATGAAGCATGCCAGGTAGGAGGGAGCCCTCAAGAGATCTGTCCAAGTCTGGGTGCCCTCCCCCTCTAGGAGAGACCTGAGCCACAGACAAACAAAAGCGGGATAGAATGAACAGCAACAACATGCAGTGTGACACCAGGAAGGAGGGAGGGAGGCAAAGTGCCATAGCCAATACCTGGGGGTAGAGACCCGAGTACCCCAGAATCCGCACAAACACTAAGAAACTCACTGACCCCTAGAAAATACCCAGACTGAGGCTGCAGAGTAAGACCAACCTAACACAGGACAGGTGTCCATTCTACCTGTTTACCCCTGGATTCCTGGAAGCCCAGGCACTGGAATCCCCAGAGTCAGAGATTTTGGAATGGTGTATGTCCTGGAAAGTGGCAAGAGGACATGAAATCTAGAAAGTTTCATATGCTGCTACAAGCTAACATCGAATGAACACCCTCTTCCACAGCCATGCATGCAGAGGGCACTGCCAGGAAAGGAGGCTACCCAGACAGATGTCAGGGAAAAAAAACCTGCTTGCCAGGCGTTGGTGGCACACACCTTTAATCCCAGCACTCAGTAGGCAGAGGCAGGCGGATCTCTGTGAGTTCGAGGTCTATAGAGCTAGTTCCAGGACAGATTCCAAAGCAAACACACACACACACACACACACACACACACACACACACACACACACACACACAACCCTGTCTCGAAAAACAAAACAAAACAAACAAAAAACACCCGCTCGGTGGTGGAGATGATGGTTCTTGGTCCTGAGAACCAAGGGGATCCCTAGCTTCAGGGAAAACATACAGTCCTTTGCTGCGCCACTGGGATTCCCACCGGTGTGGAACACAGGCCCCGGCCTCTCCTTGGGGCTCAGTTTCAACAGCTGGCTTTCAGGAAAGCAGGTCCCAGGAAGGACAGGCCGCGAAGGCCGAGCCACACAGCACGGGGTAGAAGGCTGGGGACCCACACCCCTCCTCAGCCCTCACCTTAAGGATGCTGCTGTCGTCCTGCAGCCGGTTGCTGTCCTCATTGGCGCCCGGGCCATCTGATCTCTTCTCGAGGATCATCGCCTCCCGCCTGGACTCTGACCCCGAGAGGCCTCGAGCAGCAGGTCCCTCACACCCCTGGGAGGACCCGCCGTGCAGTTGGAACTGTCCGGTTCTGGAGGGTCAGACTGACCCGCGCGGCAAGGCGCGGGCCGGGCCAGCAAAACTTGGTTTCGTCCAATCAGAGGTGACAGCTGCTCCGATCGACAGCAACTACTACTAACCAGAATGAGAGAGAGGCGGGCTCCTGGTAAGGGATCTGGTAACCCCTAGCAACCAGGGCCGCTGGCCGAACATGGTACGCATGCGCCACGCTGGCCGCTGGGCGTGCGGGAAAGTTAGGAAAAGAAGCCCAGAGCTGGGGGCGGCGACGGGGCTGCAGCCCCTGTTGGAACTTTAGGACTTTATCTCGTCACCACAGCAACGGGACCCTCGAGGACTGCTCCAAAATTGTTTACAATGGAGTTTTTAAACGGTTTGTTAGAGACAAGTGCTTGTGCTGATTCTTGAACAATGCCTGCTTTCTTCTCTGCACTGCGGAGCAGAGCGCCACTGCGGTTCCCTTGCTTCCAGAACCGCCCCCAGAACTCTGGTTATGCATTTGCTTCCCGCTTGTAGTTCCAGAACCTGCATGCTTCCTGGACCTCCTGTTTTGAGAACTGGCCTTTCCCCAGAACCTGAGCTCCTCACAAGGCTTGCCCTGAAGCCTCTTCTCAGATTCCATGTGAACTGGCTCACACTGGGTGAATAGAGAACACATCCTAGGAGTGGCCAGCTCTTTGTCAAGCTGCTCCAAAGGTCAGCCTCCTCCACCCTGGCCACTGCTTGTCCTTACTGAGTTGGCTCAATCTCCATGCCCCCCCCCACCCCCCCCCCCCCCCGTCTCACACACCCGACTCTGTCATCCCCAGATCTAAGTCCACTGAGCTAAGCTTTTGGATGTCCCTGAACATTTACAGTGGACACCCCTGGGAATAAATATATCTCTCATAGGCCCTTTTCAGCCACTTCAAACTTCCTGGCCTTCCCCAATGGCTTTTTTGAGCCCAGGGCATTCTTTTTTTTTTTTTTTTTTTTTTTTTGCACCTTCCCGGTGAACTCCACCTGTCTTGCAGCTTCCTCCACCACCGGGGCTCTTACTATCCTGCCTGAGTGTGGCCAATACCTCAAAACTTCACATTGAATACATGTGCTGTCATCTCCTGGCACACCTACCACCACCCTGAGTAGGCAACCAGTAACTCAGACTTTTTGGTGGCTTCAGAATCCTGCATGCATAGACCTACACCCAGCAAAACATCTGACTAAAGTACTGGGGTTTTTTTCTTAAGATTTTATTTTAAGTGTGTGTGTGTGTGTGTGTGTGTGTGTGTGTGTGTGTGTGTGTGTCTGTCTGTCTGTCTGTCTGTCTGTGACTGTATATGAGTACAGAGCCTGCAGAGATCAGAAGTGTACTAGATACCCTGGAACAAGAGTTACAGGCAATTGTGAGTTGCCAGATGTAGGGGCTGGGATCCTAACCTTTGGTCCAGTGCAAGAGCTGAACCATTGAACCATCTCGCCAATCCTCCCAGATTGCCTTTTAACCATTCCTTTCTCTCTCAGCAAGATTGTTCTTTTCACAAACCCTAGGAAAGTTCGCCCCTCTCCACCTTGCTTAGACAACGGCAGGGACCCACAGTGACTTGAGAAACACTTTCTCCTTAGGGTTCCACTCAGGGGTCTTAAGGTTATCCTGCTGCAGTCCCCAAGCTCTACTCCCAGTGGTCCTGCAGGGCATCTTAGTTCAGAGGGCAAGGCTGTTAGGAGATGAGAGTGTTGAGGGTCCTAAGAACTCCTGGGATTTTCAAATTACCCCAGACTCAGTCAAAAATCAGGTTGGATGGGCAGGGAAGTACAGCTTAGTTGGTAGAATACTTATCTAGTGTGTACAAAGCCCCTCACAGAACACCACGAACCCCAGGATATAGGAGCTAGAAGCAGAAAGCAGGTTTAGAGGTTCAAGGCACATGCTGAGTTTAAGGTCAGCCTGGAATCTACAGGTCTGAAAAAGCCAAACCAAACCAAACTAAACAACCAACCAGATTAAGGCATTTTTCAGATAGAGAATGTAGCTTCAACATTTTCTCCACTCCCCCCATTTCTGAGGAAAGCAACAGAAGATGAAGGTCAGCATCTGAGGCATCAAACCAGGGAAGACATATGACAGCTGGTCCTCGTGGGGGACACTCTGTTCTCAACATTTGGTGTTTGCCCTCAATGGTTACTCCCACTCTGGGCAGAGATAGTTCTGAGGCCCATGCTGGCATTCAGCTGGATGAAACCTCAGGCAGTGCCTCTACCCAGGATAGTTTCTGGGACTAGGCGTAGAATAGTGTTCTTTGGGAAGCTCAAGTCAGTAGAATACTTAGTGTGTCTCAGTTGGTAGAGAGCTTGGGTTGAACTCATGAAAAGTATATGAGAGGGCAAGGTAGTTGTGAATTCCAGGAAACATAAAAAAGCTAGGAGGAGATAGAAGCATCTGCTCTAGGAGGACTTGCCCAAAATGTGTGAGGTCCTGGGTTGGATCCCAGTATTTGGTTGTGAAGCAGAGGTGACATATGACAGGAGAGAGAGAGAGAGAGAGAGAGAGAGAGAGAGAGAGAGAGAGAGAGAGAGAGAGAGAGAGAGAGAGAGAGGCTGCAACCTCCTCAGGAAAACTAGTAAGTGATGCTCAAGGTAGAAAAGAACTTCCCAGGGCAGGAGTGGGGTACCAGGGCAGTGGTAGAATTTCTGTCACGCACAACACAGAAGGAGACCCAGGGTTCAGGCTCCAGTACCCGGACGTGAGAGCAGTAAACACTGGAAATGGAAACAGGAGCCAGATGGGAAGGGCTGTGCAGTTAAACATCAAACCAGGAGCTGTAGAGGCTCAGGGCAGCATGTAGTAGGGTGGTGGGCACGGTAGGGGTTTGGCTCCACTAAGCTGTCAGCTGTCTTGCAGAACTACCTTGTGCATCAAGCTGTGTGTTTATTCCAGCATTTACTGGCCTGAACTTTTCTGTTCTTCCTTCCTTCCTTCCTTCCTTCCTTCCTTCCTTCCTTCCTTCCTTCCTTCCTCCCTCCCTCCCTCCCTCCCTCCCTCCCTCCCTTCCTTCCTTCCTTCCTTCCTTCCTTCCTTCCTTCCTTCCTTCCTTTTTTTAAAAAGAAATATCTAGAAAAAAAAATCCCTCAAATAAAATATAAACATTTGGAAATGATGAGCTGTATTTTATTAAGACTGGAATTAAAGGAAAGAAATAGCATGCTACTTATGAAGCAAATACCATACATATAAACTGTGGTTTATAATGGAAAAAAATTCTGTAACCCAAATAAGTGTACTGAGTTGAAAGGAGATAGGACACACTGAATGGCCCCTGGGGAATCTGTCACAGAGTCAAGAGCTCATGGTCTGGGGAGAAGACAGGAGGCCAGATAGAGGGAGGCTGTGTTGATGAGCGTGCCTCTGACTGCCAGGGCGTAGAGGTCAGAGGGGAGTACTATGTCCTGCTTTATTCTAAACATCTTGGTTATAGCTGTGAATGAAGAATCCCTCGATTTCCATTTTTTTAAGCAATTGAACTTTTTTTTAAACACAAATAACTTTTTTGTTTTTAAATTTCTTTTTATTTTACATGCATTGATCATTTGCCTACATGCATGTCTGTGTGAGGTTGTCAGATCTTGGAGTTATAGACAGTTGTGAGCTGCCATGTGAGTGCTAGGAATTGAACCTAGGTCCTCTGGAAGAACAGCCACTTCTCTTAACCACTGAGCCATCTCTCCAGCCCTTAAGCAATTGAACTTTATATTGTGTGTCCACTCAGGCTGCCATAAGAAATAATAACTAATTGGCAGTTTTATGCAACAGAACCTAATTTTCTAGAAGGCTCTCAGGGCTCCCAAGAAAGGCCTTTCTGGCTTAGAGAATCCTGTAGAAGATGACCATGTTTTCTGCCCTTGACACTACCATGGCCAGGCCCACCCCATGAGCTGTGGAGTGTCCTGGGCATCCTGAGAGTGGTAGGGAGGCTGGGCCTCTAGGAAGTCCATGCTGGGCCTGCTCCTCCTCCAGTCTTCTAGGGCAGGAAGCAGCTCCTGCAAGTCACTTTAGATGAGATAAGTCAGCTAAGCTTGATAAAGATGGTGATTGTGTGTTCATACTAAGGCTCTAGGATAAGGGTAGGGATGGAAGCCTGAACACTTTGTAGCTCCTAGCCAAGGTAGTAATGCTAGGAGGAAGCAAATAATGTTTATTATCAGATCACTGGACTGTTTACTCTGAAAATACTAAGAAGTTTAATCAAAAACCAATTATAACTAATTGGAGAACTGGGTAGGGCAGCCAGCTTTCAGATAACCAGATCACGACTGAATACCTGTGTCCAGCCCAGATTAACATGTTGAAGCCTATCTCCTCTCCCCATGGGATGCCATGGAGACGGGGCCTTTGGGGGTGGTGTAATGAGGGCTAGGGAGCTGATAGCTTTGTAGGAGACGGGGTCTTTGGGGTGGTGTAATGAGAGCTAGAGAACTGATAGCTTTGTATACCCTCAGGGGAGGCCACACCCCAAAGGTTGAATCTGCAAATGGAAGAATCCCTCATCAGGAGCTGAGTCTGCAGGTGTTTTCCAATCCCCAGAGAAGTGAGGAAAAAGGTTCCTGTTTCAGCCTCCCCATCAGTGGCTCTTGTTACTGAACCATGGCCAGACTGATATGATGCAAAGTACAATTGCTTAAAAAAAAAAAAAAGACATGGAAATAGAGGGATGTTTAAATAAGAAACATGGAATAGCTATAGCTGCCTAGGAGGATACTAAATAAGAAATGCATGTCTGAGTAGATATACTTTTACTAGGTAGCTTAAAACCAGACATCAGCTGGGTGGTGGTGGTGGTGATGGTGGTGCACGCCTTTAATCCCAGCACTTGGGAGGCAGAGGCAGGCAAATCTCTGAGTTCTAAGCCAGGCTGGTCTATGGAGCTGGTTCCAGGACAGCCAGAGCTGTTACACAGAGAAACCCTGGCTTGAAAAGGCAAAAAACCAAACCCAAACAAACAAACAAACAAACAAACAAAAACAGACATTAATGGTTAGATATACTGTGTGCCTTGAATATATAATAACATAAAATACCAACTGTCCTCAAAGGTGGCATAAAGACTCACTTTACTTTTAATAGTGTGTGCATGCCCACGCACATGTGAGCCTGAGCACTTCAGTGCAGGTGCCTGTGGAGGCCAGAGTGTCCAGTCCTCTGGAACTGGAGTTACAGGTGGTTGCAGGTGGCCTGGCATAGGTGCTGGGAACTGAACTTGGGTCCTCTGCCAGAACTGCATAGGCTTCTAAGTGCTGAGCTGTTTCTCCAGACTGCACATGAACAGTCAGGAAGAGAATGCAGTCACCATATACACAAACACTCCCACCCAAGATAGCAGGGTGGCAGCCAGACAACAGGGAGCCTAGCCTGAGGACATTCTGAGATCCTGAGTTTTCGAGGGTTGGGGAAAGCAGGAGCCTGAGTCCCTACTGGACAGTGGGGAGTGAAATATGGAGGAGTTTCATCTTAGGAGCCATGCATACCATGTTAGTGGCCCAGTGTTTAGCAGTCAAAACCTTTGGAGAAGACACGTTGGAGTTAAGAGCAGACATAATGCCCCCCCCAAATTCCCCAAACCACACAAATATGTCCACAATGCTGATATTCCTTTTGTTTTGTCTTCCTTCCTCCCTTCCTCCCTTCCTTCCTTCCTTCCTTCCTTCCTTCCTTCCTTCCTTCCTACCTACCTTCTTTCCTTCCTTCCTTCCTTCCTTCCTTCCTTCTTCCTTCCTTCCTCTCTTTTATTATTATTATTATTATTATTATTATTATTATTATTATTATTATTTTGAGACAAGGTTTCTCTGTGTAGCCCTGGCTGTTCAGGAACTCACTTTGTAGACCAGGCTGGCCTCGAACTCACAGAGATCCACTTGTCTCTGCCTCCCAAAAGCTGTGGTTAAAGGCTTATGCCACCATGGCCAGGCACTGATTTTCTTAATATAACTCAGTCAACACACCAACAGAGGTTTTGAAACTTCTAGCCTTTTTTTTTTTTTTTTTTTTTTTTTGACAGCTTCTCATTATATAGCTCTGTCGGGCCTGGAATTATCAGATCAGGAACTGTCTGCCCTGCCTCCAGAGTACCAGGATTAAAGGTGTACACCAACCATAGTCCAGCTCCTCTTTTTATAAGTATCAGAAAGGTTTGGTAGCTGGGCCATGCTTTGGGGTGCATCAAAAGCTGGGCTTGGCATGACAACCTATGTTTGAACTCCAGAACCCATAATAAGGTAAGAAGTGAGAACCAATTCCTGGTGGTTAGTCTTTAACCTTTACATGTGAGGCTCGAACACATCACACACACACACACACACACACACACACACACACACACTAGCTGTGGTAGTGAGAGCTAGGAGGAAGTACAGGTCATATATTCAAGTGAATAAAACAGTGAGAGGAAGGAGGCCTGTGATGATATTTGGAGCAAGGCAAGTTGAGGAACCTCTACCATCCCTGCTAGTGAGGTGACAGGAGTCACCTCACAGTCCTCAGGGCAGGCGGGAGGGCCTTTCTTTGTTTATGTACTTCAGCATAATCGGGATGGTCACAACAAAAATAGCTTATTTTTCTGGGTAAAAGAAAAGGGAAAATGAGGGTGAGAGGTGAGTGGGTACAAGCTCACTGTGAACTCTGGGATGCCAGGCAGTAGTTGACAAAAGGGTTTGTACAGGAGTGTCCTGCAGTCAAGAGCTAGCAAGTGGGCTGCTCGTGCGTGCGTGCGTGCGTGCGTGTGTGTGTGTGTGTGTGTGTGTGTGTGTGTGTGTGTGTGTGTGTGGTGCTGGGAATGGAACCCAGGACCTTGTGTGTGGTAGGCAAACACCCACTATTGAGCTGCATTTTTAGTCCCTGGTAGGCTTTGATGTCATTGGGAATATTGGATTTCTGACTTGGGCAGAAAGTGACTCATTTCTGAGCTTCTATGTAAGGACCTGGAAGCCTAAAACTTACTGATTTATCCAGTGCTCAGTGGCCCCAGGCTAAGAGATTAGAGACCCCTAGCCACATCTGGCTCCTTCCACAATAGCAGCCTGACTCCTGGAATGGGTCACCCTCGGGGATTCCATCAGTGAAGCATAGTTACAACCCCAAAGAGATGGCCTAGAGAGGGCAATGTGAAGAAAGCAGCTGGGCCACTTTGGTGACTATCCCGTCCTCAGTGAGTCTTGAGGAATTTGGTTCTGGGGCTCCTGGACCAACACCACTACTTTGGATACACAATGTCTGCCAAGGCCTATGTGTGAAGCCGTGGGAGAAGGTGGAAACTTCCGAGGCGGGACCTAGCAGGGATGGGGAGGTGGCTGGGAGTGTACCCTCAGATAAGACTCAGCTGTCCCTGGCTGTCAGGTGAGTAGTTTCCTTCACTGAAGCTCTTACCATGACCTGCCCCCTACAGGTCTCTAAAGTAACAGGCTAGCTGACCATAGAGTGAAACCTTTGGAATTGAGAGCCAAATCAACCTTTGTTCCTTCTAGTTACTCTAGGTTTCAGGGGTGGAGGCCAAAACAGTCACTAAATACTGGGTGAATTGCTTTAGTGGCCACATGTCAGGACTCCTGGCTTGATTGCTTGTCATGCTGACACTTTATTTACACATACATTTTTTTCCAGAGTGAGGAGCAGAGGCAGGAGCTTTTGAAGACCCAAGATTGGATGAAGCCAAAGTATTTAATTAGTGGTTTGTTTGTCCACTGCTGCAGACATCAAGATGTCAGAGCTGTGGCATGAGGGCACACAGAGCAATACAGCTGAAGAACCAGACACCAGAGTACAGGGGTGTGTGTGGGGGCGGGGTAAGATGCACTGCCTGTATGAGCGCCTGCCTGTGATGAATGGAGGGACGGGTATTGTAGGACAGGAAGCCTTAATCAATGTTGGTAATAGCCACCCATGCATCATGTGGAGGGTCCCAAGCGTGAGGGGCAGGACCGGCAGCAGGTGAAAAATGAACTGTTTGTAAATACAATCAACAGTTTCGTGTTTGTGAGAAAGCCATTTGTCATTCGGAAGCCACCTTTAGTAAAAGATGTACCTAGCTTCCTGGTGAGAGGGGTCATCGATCCCTGTCTCACCATAGGCCAGTGTTGCGGGGCTGTCAAAGACCCTGGCAAACACATGAATGTTTATGCCTGGCTGAAGGCAAGTTGAGTCACTTTTGAAAACAAAATGGCACCCCAGAGAGCACTAGTTTGTGGGAGGCACCACAGTGAGCTCCCAAGAGCCCCTTCCTAGAGGCACTGCAGGGGAGACTCAGGGCATGCTGCAGCACACGGCCTCTCCCGAGGACCTTCATACCTTCAAAAGTTCTTCTCAGAACAAGAAGGTAGTTTGTTTGAAATCTTCTGGGGACAGAGCAGGAAAAGGATAATGGGGCCGGGTGACACGCAAACGGTTATCCTTCAACCTTGAGCACAGGAGTTTCCGTGGACACTTTTCACAGTTAGGATTGCTTTGTTAAGGCCTGGGATACTGGTATTGTGTTGGGAATTGACATTTGCTGGACACTGGGCATAGTGGTCAGCCTGAAGTACATTTAACTCTATGAAGCCTCCCACAACCTTCTGTCACCCAAAGAGTACGCAAAGATCCCATGAGTGTGTCTCTGTAACCACACAGAGGCTTGTTGACAATCTGAAGTGACCATGGATTTAATGGTGTGGCCACCTGTTGGGAGTTGTTTGGGGATCCTAAGAAGATGCAGAAATCCTGGCTGTAGTGGTCTGCAAGGCTGCATTGTCCCATTGACATTGCTTCAGGGGGTCTTTCTTGATCAAACCATGTTAGTCTGGAAGGAATCCATAGCTTTTCATTTTCTGTGGAAACAAAAATCGAAATCCTTTTGCCTAGTAACCAGTCCTTAGACTTAAATTTTGAAGTCAAAGCATTTTTTAAATATATAAATTGAATTAATATAACAGCATTTCTTTTAACAGTTGTTATTTCCTCAGCAGTCAAACAATTTAAAGACAATAGAATCACGTATAGTATCCAAAGTTTCTCTGTGCTTTTCATCTTTATGTGGCTTTTTTATTACTATATTTCTTTTACTTTTTCTTTTTTTTTATTTTTTGAGACAGGGTTTTTCTGTGTAACTTTTATCTGTCCTGGAATTAACTCTGTATACCAGGTTTACTTTGAAATCACAGAGATCTGCTTGCCTCTGCCTCCTGAGTGCTGGAATTAAAGGTGTGTGCCACCACACACAGCTACTCCTGTCTTTTTATTATTCTTTTTAGACCATTTTATCCTTTTTCTCTTTCTCTCCCAAGCCTATGTATATTTTAAAACACACTGTAAACCTTTAGAGGTTTTTCTTAATCTGAATCTGTCTTTACTGTGAATCTTTATCTTTTTCTGGCCATGAGTCTTTTATCTGGTAAATAACATTGCTAACATGAAAGCCACAGCTTGTTTTAGCCTCGGACTATCCAAGATGGTGGTGGGTATCTTTACCGCCAGAACTGATGTGCTCATTGCCTTGGTCTGTGCTGCCATCCAGCAGCATGTTGCCAGCTTGGAGATGTGGTCACTGCCATTGCCAGCTCTCATACACACCAATGAATATGTTAGCAGAGCTCTTTAAAAGCTGTGTGGATTTTTGCTGCTTATGCTGAGTCAGGAAACCTCCCTTAAAGGAGTCGTGCAAATCTCTGCTTGTCTCTAGCAAAACAGAGTCCAACTGAGAAACATGCTATTATGAAGAAGCCTTGTTTGTCTTTGTTCTTTTGTTCCTAAAACCATTTCTTAAGCTTTTATTAGTTTTAAGTGTTAGTTCTTATCAGCCACGTTGCAGCACCATAATATTACGAGTATGTTTTTTCCCCTGATGGCCTGGGCCCACTACTGTGCCAGCCCCAAAATAACACACAGAGACACTGTATTAGATATAATTTTGTTGGCCAGTTACTAGTTTCTTATCGGCTAGCTCTGTCTTAAATACTAACCCATTTCTACTAATCTAAGTACTTCCTCGTGGTCTTATCTTACCAGAGAGAAGGGCTGGCGTTCTCCCCGTCCTCCATCTTGGATCTCTCCTTCCGGAATCCTCCTTGTCTCCTAGTCCCGCCTATTTTGCTTTTTAGGCCAACAGTGCTTTATTCATTAACCAATAAGAGAAACATATTTACAGGATGACATCTCCCATTAGCCACCAGATGGACTGCTTAGAAGAGGGGCTGTCAGGTGGCTCTGCATCCAGCAACTCTGGAGCTTGCAGCTCAGGGGCCACCTAGAGGCCAAGGTGTGCCCTGGCTTGTTCTTGCTGTGTGGTGTCTGGGAAGATAATGCTCACGGTGGGTTCTCAGAAGAGAAGGGACAGTCTGGAACAGTGGGAGCAGGAAGGAGCAGAGCCCACAGGCTTGGGATGGGTTTGTGCTTCAAGCAGAGACAGCGGCTATGGTGCTATGCAGTACTATCTGAGGAAATGCAAGGCTGCTTTGGCCAGGATTACATGAGCCAGGGGTAAGGAGGTGAACACAATGAATTCAAAGTGCTGGTACAGCCTGCGTATGAGGCTGCAGAAAGCTTAGGGCCTGGTGATCTGCAGAGAGAGCTGTAAGATGAGGGCATGGGGAGGGTACTTCTGGTGCTGGGTGGGTCTGGGTGCTCCTGTGAACTGTCTGTCTCTTCTGAGAGTGGCCAAGTAAGGGGAATAAGAAGGCACAGAAGGGAAAATGGCTCAGTGGCTAAGAGCACACACTGCTCTTGCAGAGGACTGAGCTTGGTTCCCAGCACCCACATCAGACACCTTACAAGTACATGTAACTTCAGTTCAAGGAGGCTCTAATGCTCTTTTCTGGACTCTTTGTCCAGTACTTATGTACACATGCTTGCATATGCACACACACACAAACTGAAATAAAAATATTTTAAAAAGAAGAAAAGAAAGAAACATGAATGTAGGCTGGACCCAGCCAAACTGCTCAGAGGCAGCAGGGAGAGAAGCAGAGCCGCCTACTCCTAAACACACATAGCCCATCCAACCACACCCACATATATGTACACACATTCCTCCCACATCCCTCACATGCACACACACCATGTACACACACATATCCCCCCATATGTGCACATATACACTGTATACACACACACACACACAAACACACACACATCCCCTCATATGCATACATATCATGTTCACACACATCACACACACACACATTCACACACAGGCATGTACACACCCACACCCACACACACATCTCCTCATATGCATACATATCATGTTCACACACATCACACACACACACATTCACACACAGACATGTATACACCCACACACACACACACATCTCCTCATATGCATACATATCATGCTCACACACATCACATACACACACATTCACACACAGACATGTATACACCCACACACACACACACATCTCCTCATATGCATACATATCATGCTCACACACATCACATACACACACATTCACACACAGACATGTACACACCCGCACCCACACACATATCTCCTCATATGCATACATATCATGTTCACACACATCACATACACACACATTCACACACAGACATGTACACACCCACACACACACACATCTCCTCATATGCATACATATCATGTTCACACACATCACATACACACACATTCACACACAGACATGTACACACCCACACACACACACATCTCCTCATATGCATACATATCATGTTCACACACATCACATACACACACATTCACACACAGATATGTACACACACACACACACACACACACACACACACACACACACACACTGCTGTGACTTTTGGAGTCAGTGACACCTTGGAGCAATGTTACTGGGCTGAGGATGTAGTTCTGAGGGAGAACATTTGCCTTCTGCATCCAAGGGCCCAGTCCCCCAAATCCCAATTCCAAGGACACTTCCTCATTTGTATCCTAATCTGGATGGTGGTGACTCTAATGTCATTATTGTGTATTGTGTATTGTCAGACATTGTTTTTGGACACAACCTGTAACGTATTTTTGATACTTATCTAGCCAGTCAACTGACAATGAAACCACCTAGACATAGCTGCCCTGGAAAATATTTGTCATCAGGAAATATCTATCATTTATTTACTACACAAAAGAGGGGGCGTTCGTTATTCAGCACAACCATCCCTCCTCCTTCTGAAGCCTGGTTTTCATTTTCCACATCTGACTAATTTTTAATCTCGGTGACTGAGTGGTGATGCTGTTGTCACTTGCTGGCGATGGTGTTTAAGAAGTGTATGATATATACTGCCTTCACAGGATCCTTTTTGGCAATTGTTCCCATGGCATTGTGAGTAAAATGAATTCAGCCTCCATGTGATTTCAGCGAATCCAGGCACAAATGCACATTAGATGCTATCTTTATGCAAAGGCTCCACAGAGCATGGCAGCCGGCCATCTCCATGGTGACGTCTGGTCCTCATCATTCACCAACACAGGAAAACAGCTATTGGCCTAACACTTATTTGTAAAGAAGACAGGAAGATAGCATTGTTAATAACCCTGAACATAGGCTATGATTGATAAAACAGCCACACTATAGAGGCAGGGAGAATGTTTGCAATAGCCACCTTCCCCAAGTGCTATCCTTACTTCCTCTCAAGATCAATGTCCAACCCATCTGGCTCCTGCCAGGCCTGTGGCTCAGCCCTTCTGACTGAGGCCCAGTAATGCAGATGCTGCCAACCCTCCCCCAAAAGGCAGGTGAGAGTATGTCAGAGTGGATCCTGCACTTATGCAATCCCACTCACAGTGTGTGATGCCCTCAGGACCTTGCCAGCCCATCCCTTCTGAAGGCCCCTAGGGCTCCTCTCAAGGTCCAGAGATGCTAGTCAGGGCCCATGGCTTACCAGAACTGCCAAGGCTGATGCTCACATACACTGCTCCATCCATTTGTGGATGGAGATCAGAGGGAATAATCACAGTGTGTCGCAGGGCTGCAAGAGGTTTCAAGTCAGGAGAACTGGCCTAACTTCAAGAGCCTCCTGTGCTTCCTGGACCCACCTGTGAAATTAAATATGTGCATAAGGATCTACTTCTGAGCTGGCAGCACCCTGCTCAGGACTTATCCCCATCTGTGTGCTCCCTGCTTGGGATCTCTGTCTACTCTGTCACTCCGGCTGTATCTACTGATGGTCCAGACTGAGCTACATGTTTGCTCTCCATGTCTTCTTCTGGCCAGTGTGATGGAACAGTAGATGGTTCCTAGCTTGCTGTGAATACTCAAGACTACATCTGTGACTCCTTGCAGGCGAGCCCACCAAGCAGGCAACAAAGATCTTCTTGCTCACATCTCTTAGACTCTCTCTTGTGCCATGCATGTTTCATGAATGTGACATATGCAGCATATCTGGGGTTGTAATAGGAGATATAGCACTAGGCTTCTGTATGGGCAAAGTGTGTGTGTGTGTGTGTGTATTTGCGCATGCACAGTAGGGTTTGATAGCCCTTCAACATCTGTCTGGGTGGCTTATAATCCATGTGTTGGTGCTGTGTCCTGCCTTGTCACAAAGGCTTTGGGATTGCAGTAGAGGAGTTGGGGCCTTGCCACTGTGCTGGGGACAGGGCACAGAGAGCAGCAGGGTTATCAGCTGTCCTTAGTGGTAATCTTTCCCTGGGACCAGTCTACTTGTGGCAATGACCTTCTCCTTGGTGTCACTCTGTCCTCTGTGTCCCCTTTCCTTGGTGTCCCCTCTCCTCTTGGTATACTATGCTTCCGAACATCTTTTTAAGCAGGAACTTGAGTCCAGCCCCTGGGCAGTTGTCCTTCTCTGCCTGTCCCTTTCAGGCAAGACCTGAGAACAAGGTACAGGAGGACATGGCTCTGTCCTAGCCTAGGGACCTCTTTGGACGTGCTTGCCCGTTGACAGTTCCTCCTGTGAAGTGGGGCCTCAGCCTGTATTCCACACACCCTCTCCTTAGGGACTGAGGCTCCTGCATGTTCTATGTCTTCGTGGCCCTGTGCACTGCTCTTTTCTGTTCCCTACACCCAGGCTCGGCAGCTCCTCTTCTATCGCCTTGTACACCCTCTAGTTTTAGTTGTTTTCTACTTCTCCCCTTCTAGTCTAAAAGCCTCAGCATTGGGCAAGCCTGGTGAACTGGGCACTTTCAATAGACTGTAGGCTGATTTTTTTGTCAGGACTGCTGGTTCCCAAATAACCACACAGAGACTTACTTATTAGTAATTGTAAATGTTAGGCCATTAGCTTAGGCTTGTTACTAACTAGCTCTTACACCTTAAATTAACCTATATTCTTATCTACACTCTATCTCATGGTAGTACCTTTTTTCAGTATGGCATGTTCATCTTGCTTCTAGTACGTGATTAATATGAAGTTGTGAACTTGACATATCAGCCCTAAGAAAATGCTCAGGACCAGTTATACTGTAATGGGATCAACAGAAAATAATGCCTACTGACAGAACCAAATGAGGTCACTGTCCTCTGGGTTGTGGGTTGATGGGAGAAAGCCATCTCTGAGCGCTTCATGTGCACTCAGCCAGCTGGAACATCAGCTGTAGGACAGTCAGGCCATAAGGGTCTTGCAGTGTGGTCCAAGCTCTGATCCTTCGGAACTCTCCTGTGGCTGGCTCCTAGGACCCCTTCAGCCCCCCCCCCTAGCCCACATGCATTCTCAGCTACAGAGGTGGGTGATGGGGGACATCCAGGAGCTAGTGAGGAACAAGGCTGCTCCTGCCAGGGGACTGCACTTTGGCCTCTGCTGGCCTGTGAGATGTGTGTTTCATTCATGCAGGTTCTGTGCTTGCTGGCTCAGCTTTTCAGTCACCATGTCCTGCCTTGACCTCATCTCTGCGTGGCAGAGACAGCCAAGAGAAGGCGAGGCATGGGGCAGGCAGTCAGGCCTGGTGTAACGGACCACCAGAATGGGCCTGCCTGGACACTGAGGTGAGGAGAGGAGGATGGCGGTGGCTTGGCTTCTGTTCCTTTCCATCAGAGGCATCATCGTGACTCTAGCTTTGGGGGTTTTCCTTTGGAGTAACAGTGGCTTTTTTTTTTTTTTTTTTTTTTTTTTGAATCCTGAGCAGATGAAACTGGAAACCATAAAGAAACAGAAATTGCGAAGGAACCAAACAAGAAACACTAAGGATGGCCTAGAATTCAGGTTCTCTCGAAGCTGGGGATGTGTAAGACTGCTGAGCTATGTCCCCAGGCCCTGGATTTGACTCTTTAATTTCCTTCACTGTTCATTTCCAAACTCAAAAGATTTAGTATGTTCATAATTTTTATTCATAAACTTTTAATTCTTGTTTTGAATGTGAAAAGCATTTTTTAAAAATCTTTTGGTTTCAGCTATCTGCTGAAAATATCTTTTTTTTTTTTTGAAGATTTATTTATTTGAGTGTTTTGTGCATATACACCTGCAAGCCAGAAAAGGGCATCAGATCCTATTTTAGAGTCTGTGCCTATCATGTGGTTGCTGGGAATTGAACTCAGAACTCAGGACCTCTGGAAGAGCAGACAGAGCTTGTAGCAGTTAGACCATCTCTCCAGCCCATGGGAAGACTTCTGCCATGTGTTGGTGAACCAGGGAAATACAGGGGGCCAGTAAGATGGCTGGGTGGGTAGAGACGCTTGCCACCAAGCCTGACAAATTGGGTTTGAGAGCTGATGTGGTAGAAGGAGTAAGGCGACCCTTACAAGTTGTCTTCAGATCTCCCCATGTGTGCTGTAGCCCAGGTATGAGAGTGGATGAGCACAGTAAATAAATGTAATTTTTAAAACACACTTTTTGTGTATTGGCAAAGTGTATTTATTTATTTTGCAGTTCAGGAGGGCTGCAACTACCTGCAGTTTGCTGCTTCTATGTTCTGTGGAGATGGTTCACAACTCCTGTGTGTAGGAGGAGCCGATACTGGGCTCTTGGTGGGTAATCTGTCCTGTCCACGGGGGAATTTGGAATGGATCTCAGCCTAGGTCCCACTTTGACCTGCTCTGGACACGTGGTGGTGGCCGTTCTTGCGTTGTCCAGACAATCTCACTTTGGGTCACGACATACAGATGCTCTTGGTGCGACTCCTTTGTCTTGTGACTTGAAGTTATGCCAGAAGAAGAGAAACCCCAGTCCAGGGTGACCCTGTGGCTATGTGAAGTTTGCCTTCTCATTCCTTTCCTTTGTGGATAGTGAAAATGCCAGGGCAGGGTGGGTAGGAGAGATCTCACTTTCGTTCTGAGAGCCTGGCCATGCCGTAGAATTCAGGCTGCAGCCTTTGTTTTGGTTGCATAGGAATCCAGAGATGGTTGGTAATGTGAGTGAGCCATATTCAGACCCAGTCCTTGAAGATTTGTGTGATAGCCCTCATGTGCTGTGGGCCTTTTGTGTATTTGGTTTTGTTTTACATAGATGATCCTGTCTCTGGGGCGGGGGAGAGGGCTGTAACTTGGTGGCAGAGCTCATAACCAAGGCTTCTCTGAGAGCCAAGAGGCAGCAGTTGGAAAGGCAAAGCATGCCATGAGTTTCTTCACCTCCTGACTAATTTGCTATTTTCCAGCTGCTTTCGTGTGACCTGAGGAGAGCAGGACAGGCACAGGTCTGGAGGAGAAAACACAAGGTTTTGTTTTTTAAAGGTTGCTTGCAGTAGTGGAACTCACAGCCTGTTGGCGGCACTGACATCTCAGCTCATAGTGGATGGAGTTGGATTTAAACAGTCTGAGTTGATGTCTTAGGATTCTCACTTAAGAGCCATGCACCTGGCCTTGGAACCCTGGAGCAGTTAAATTTGATGTCTGATCTGCAACAGTCAAATTGCGCTGCTAATTTCCTGCTGATGGGCCTGAGACTGCCGGCCACAGCTGTAGTCCTAGTGGTGGACCTTATGCTTGCTTCTAAGCACTCCTGCTGATTCATATGCCCCTGCTTCTTAGGCTACTGATTGAGGCAGAGACTGAAATTGGAACGTTTATAGTGAAATAGTTAAGTTTCAAGTGCTGCTACAATGTTGCAGAGATGTAAACATCGTGTGGGCATACGTGGCCATTACTTTTCTATGCTCTTTTTTTTTTTTTTTTCCTTTTTTTTTCCTTTTTTGGATTTCTTCAAGACAGGGTATCTCTATGGCTTTGAAGCCTGTCCTGGAACTAGCTCTGTAGACCAGGCTGGACTCAAACTCACAGAGATTCGCCTGTTTCTGCCTCCCTAGAGCTGGTATTAAAGGCGTGTGCCACCACTGCCAGGCTTACGTTCTTTTTTAATTTTGATGAAACTTACAGTCATGAACCCCCATTTTTGCCGCTTCAAGGTGTCTAAGCGCAGCTGCACTGGCTTGTATTTGTAGTCACATGCAGCCATCAGCCCTTTGTTTAGAAGGTCCTCTATTACCCCAAAATGAGACCAAGGGCCCCTCAGAAGTTTCTCCCCTGCTCTGTTTCTGGTCTGGGGGCTTACTTTCTTGGGACACTTCAGATGAGCAAATCCTACAGCGCTTGTCCTTCTGGGCCAGCAACCCATTAGCATGTTTTCAGGTTCTGTCTACATAGCAACTGCTAGGACATTGTTCCTGCTAAAGGCTGGAAACAGTGTTGTGTAAACAGATGCCTTTGTGTGTTGCTTCATCTGTTGGGCATTCAGGTTGTTTTCCCCTTTTGACTGTATGAACTTTGGTACAGTCATGTTTTTTCAATACCTGTTTTCATCTATACTACCAGAGTCCAGTTAGTGTTCTCTTGAGGAACAGAATGGAGAGAGAATTTGTGTATATTACACAGAGGACTTAATAGACTGGCTTATACAGTATGTTCTGGGGAATCCATAGTGGTACTTCATGCTAGAGACACAGAGAATGTGCAGTCCACAAGGCTGAATGGTGGAGCCTCCCAGCCCAGTACTGGCCTGAAGGTTCTTCATTCCACGTGGATGTTTCTGGTGTTGGTGAAGAATGTCTGCAACAAGGCAGATTAACTCCGGGTACATGAAGGCAAGTGTGGTGGCTTAAATGAAAAACAGCCCCCACAGTCCCAGGGACTGCATATTTGGTCCCTGGGCACTTTTGGAAGAGGTTTAAGTGGCACAGCCTTGCTGGAGGAAGTCTATCATTGGGGGCAGGCTTTGAGGTTAAAAGCCTTGCAGCACTTCCAATTCACTCTTTCTGTTTCATGACGGTGGGAGAGATGTGAGCTCTCAGCTTCCTGGTCTTGCTGCCATGCTTCCCTGGTATGATGAACATTTATCCCTCTGAAACTGTAAGCCCAAACACACCTTTCTTTCTGTAAGTTGCTTTTGGTCAAGGTATTTTATCACAACAACAGAGAAGTAACTGGTATGGTAAGAAGGCAGAAAGCAAAGCCTCCCCTTGAATTTGCTTGTATCTGGGTTAACACTAGGAGATACTATGCACATTTAGGGTGGATTTTTCCCTACAGTCATACTTCCTTCATAATTTTTTTTAAATTATGAAGGCATGGCCTTAGCTTAGGCTTGTTCCCAACTAGCTCTTAAAACTTAAGTTAACTAATTTCTATTATTCTATATTCTGTCATGTGGCTCGTTACCTCCCCTCACTACCGTATCTAACTCCCTCCACTTCTGGCTGGTGAAGCTTCTCTCCCAGAGAGTTCCTATCTGTGCCCAGAAGTCCTGCCTATTCTCTCCTACCTAGCTATTAAACCATTAGGCAAGTGAAGAAGGACACAGGCATATCTTTACACAGTGTACAAAAAAGATTATCCCACCATTTCCCATTTCAAATAAATGTATTCAAGAAAATTCCTCAAGGCATGCCCAGAGGATTAGGTGTAAATTAATTCCAGATCCAGTCAGAGCAACAAACAAGATCAGCTCTCACACTGAGGGCAGTAAACTTTTCTCAAGTGGTCATGCCATTTCATTTTTCTACCAACATTGTGTTTCCCCACAGCCTCGACTGACTGGTTAGTTTGTTTTCATCATTTCCTTTCTGTTGTTCTAGTGGGTTTGAAGTGGTAACTCATTGTAGTTTTCAAAAGTTTTTTTAGATGGCTGTGATGGCACACACTTTTGATCCCAGCACTTGGGAGGTAGAGGGAGGCATATCTCTGTGAGTTTGAGGCCAGATTGTTCTACAAATAGAGTTCCAGGACAGCCAGGGATGTTACACTGTCTTACAAAACCAAAAATGAATTCCCCCCCCCTGGTTGGGGAAGCTACGCTCATGGAGGAGTCTGTCCCTGGGGATCAAACTCAGGTCATCAGACCTGGTAGCAAGCACTGAGCCATCTGGCCAACCCTGTAGTTTTGTTTGAGAATCCTTTCACACTAAGTAGGCCAGGACGTCCTCAATCTCACACTATTTCTGCTTCTGCTTTCCTGGATTATTAGTGTCTTCCACTATGCGCAGCTCCTTGAGGTTTTGCTGTTATTGCTTTGTTGTTGTATTTTCTGTTTGTTTGGTTAGTCTTTTGAGATAGTCTTGGCTGTCCTGGAATTAGCTTTGTAGCCCAGGCTGGCCTCAAACTCACAGAGATCTTCTCCCCTCTGCTCTTGAGTGTTGGGATTAAAGGTATGCACCACCACTGCCTGCTCCTTGTAGCGTTGTTTTTCACTTTCTAACAGTGATAATTCTCGGGAATGGGAATATGAGCTGACTCTTAAGTTCAGGCCTTACACACAGTAGGCATTTTTACTGCACCCCCCCCCCCCAACCACAATTCCTACCCAGAATTTTGTAATGCTGGTGACTCTAGTTGGTCTGCTTTATTTTTGGTCGCTGTACAGTTCATGTCATATTCAAAACCCCATTGTCTCATTGATTGTCACCAAGATTCACACCTGTGCTCTTATGGCTTTGGTTGTTTCATTAAGTCTTGCACATGTTGTGAAGAATCTGAACTTGGTTCTTTTCATGCTGACAGCCAGCACCATCTGCTGAAGATCCCCCCCCCCATTGATGCTGTAGCCCCTGCTTGAAATCACTGCTGACAGACATGGGGCTCACTTCTGGACTCTCATGCCCTGCTGACGTGCGTATCTGTCCCACACCATGGCCATGAGGTCCTGATTACCACATCTGTGTGGTCTGCACAGCTGGAAGAGGGGGCGGTCCTTCAGCTTTGTTTTTGAGTTTTAAAACCATTTTTGTTATTTTGGGTTCCTTGTTGTTTCATGACTGCCAATTTCTGCCACCAAAAAGTCCAGCTGGGTTTTTGGCAGAGACTGTATTGAGTTATTAGGTCACGTTGGGAGCAGTCTGGCTCCAGCTCTGTTTATTTCTTTTAATTCACTTATTTTTATTTTATGTGTATAAGTTTGCCTGCATGTACATATATGTACCATTCCTTATCTGGTGCCCACAGATGCCAGAAGAGAGGATTGGATCTCTGAGAACTAGGAGTTACAGATGGCTGTAAGCTGCCATTATGGGTTCTGGAAACTAAATCTGGATTCCTTAAGTGCTCTGTTTTTGATTTTTTGTTTTTTTCAGGGACACGCCACCAGAGCCTGGCGATAGATTTTCAAGCTCTCCTTACCTTCAGCGGTGTTGAAGTCCCAACCAGGGCGAGTCAAGGGGAATCCAGCATCAATCTCGTTTTTCAGCTGCGTGGGCCTCCTATGGGCCCCAGGGACATTTTTTTTTTTTTTTTTTTTGTAGCCTCTAGCAGCAGCTGTTGACAATCATCCCAATTAGGCTGGTGAGAGACCATAAGGGACTGCACCAATCCCACACGGCGTTGGGGATCCTCTGATTCCTGGCCAATGCACCAAAAGAAAGACCTGCAGAGCGAGAACCTTCATGCTCCCACTCAGGAAAGGTGACACCCCAAATCACTCACGAGAAGTGGTCTTGCTGCAAAAGCATGAGGACTTTTTAATTCCAAGTGCACTGGGGTCCACAGTCATACACCACACAGGGGTAGAGGACTGAAGACCCTGAGTACAGGATTGAGACAGCTTTTACAGGATTTATAACAAAGCCCGTGCATCATAAACCAATCATCTCATAGTGTCCAGAGCCCTCGCGGTGCAGGTCAATCACTTTAAACCATCCTGCGCCTGCTTATAGACCAATCAGTTTCCTATAGCCCCAGAGGTCTGCATTTGTGTGGGCTCCTAGGTGGGGTGACAAATGGCAGTTAGGTTAGGTCACTGGGGCGGGGGTCTCATAAGCAGTTTACAAAGTCAGATAAAACTTTCGCCTATTTACTGGCTGAGGGCAGGGTCTGGAATTTAAGGTATTTAGTATTTTTAAACTTCTAGGTTCCTGGGGTCATTGGAGAGTTAGGCTGTATTTTTTCATCCTTACAGAACTTGCTCTGTAGGCTAGGCTGACCTGGAACTCAGAGACTGACCTACCTCTGTCTCCCAAATGCTGGGACTAAAGGTGTGCACCACCACTGCCCAGCTCATCAGGCACTCTTAACTACTGAGCCGTCTCTCCTCCAGCCTTCCCCCCCCCCTGTAATTTCTTCTTTAGCACTTGCTTATGTTTTTCTAATGTTTCAATTTTCCAGAAGTTTAAAAGATACTTAACTAAAAATAAAAAGGGGGGGGGGCTGGAGAGGCAGCTCAGAGGTTAGGACATTTCCTGCTCGTGGGTTTGCCTTGTAGCACTGGAATTCGATGGCTACTGCTGCTCCAGCACCAGGGCATCTGCCCTCCTCTCTTGCCCTCCTCAGGTCTCTACATGCATCTGTGCATACGTATGCGCACGAGTGCACACACACATAAAAATAGTAAGTCTCTTCATTTTCATTTTATTTTGTATGTGTTGGTATTCTGCTGCATGTGTGTCTGTGTACCACATGCATGCCTGGTGTCTGTGGAATCTGACACAAAAGAAGGGGTCAGATTCCCTGGAAATAGAGTTATAGACGGTTGTGAGCTGCCATGTGGGGGCTGGGAGTTTGTCTTAGTTAGGGTTACTATTACTGTGATGAAACACCATGACCCAAAACAACTTGGGGAGGAAAGTGTTTATGGAGTTTATGCTTTCATATCACAGTTCATTATTAAAGGAAGTCAGGACAGGAACTCAAACAGGGCAGGAACCTAGAGCCAGGAGCTGATGCAGAAGGCATGGAGGGGTGTTGCTTACTGGCTTGCTCTTTGTGGTTTAGTCAGCCTGCTTTCTTATAGAACCCAGGACCACCATTGCAGGGGTGGCCCCCCCACCCACAATGGGCTGGGCCCTCCCCCGTCAATCACTAATTAAGAAAATGCCTTCTGGGGTGCCTACACCCAGATCTTATGGAGTTTTGTTTTTTGTTTTTTTTGTTTTGTTTTGTTTTTTTGTCTTTTGTTTTTTTTTTGAGACAAGGTTTCTTTGTATAGCTCTGGTTGTCCTGGAACATGCTCTGTAGGCCAAGCTGGACCTTGAACTCACAAAGGTCCACCTATCTCTACCTGGGATTAAAGTCATGTGCTATCACTGCCCAGCTAGAGGAGTTTTCTTAACTGAGGTTTCCTCTTCTCAGATGACTCTGTCTGAGTCAAGTTGACAAAAAAAAAAAAAAAAAAAAAAAAAACAACTATACAGCACAGAACTGAAACTGGTTTCTCTGGGAGAGCAGCCAGTGCTTTAAGAAATAAATTAATTAAAGGGGAGTCAGAAAGTATAACCAAATGTGCTGGAGTTTGGTTTGGTTCCAACAGTTGCCTGGCATATTCAAGACCTCAGGTTCAGCTGCCAGCCTTGTAAAAGTCAAAACTAGGAAACCCAGGGGCAGCTGAAGAGTGCTGAGTGCTCTCTGGGAATTAAATGCTATTAAGGGATTTTTGTCTCTTTTTAGAGTGTGATAATGGCATGGTGGCTGTTGTTTAACAGATCAGCCCTGCTGTGTGAGGTGATGCTGAGGTGTCTGCAGGGAGGTGCTGTGTGGGGTGGGGTTGCTTCGCAGAGCTCCAGTGGTTAGTGAGGGAGCTCTCTGCACTACCACAGTGTTGGTGTCATCTTTATGGTAGAGCAGTGGGTTCACAAGGGTTGAGAGTCAGGGAATCCATCGTGCTGGTATCTCTGCTCTGTCAGATGTGTTCTCCAGTCAAAAGGGCAGGAGCTCAGCTGTCTGTCTAGCAGACAAGAGGTGTGGCAGATTGGATTCCTCTACTGTTAGCATCATAGCTGTGATGACACCTGGCCAGATCTACCCTGTTCCTTCTATGAGACTCCCTGTCCTCAAATATAGGGGGAGGGAAAGGAGGCATGGGAAGTGCGCGTGTGTGCGTGAGTGTGTGTGTGTGTGTGTGTGAGAGAGAGAGAGAGAGAGAGAGAGAGAGAGAGAGAGAGAGAGAGAGAGAGAGAGAGAGAGAGAGAGAGAAAGAGACTCACTCTGAGTCCCTGGGTCAGTCCCTGAAGGAAAGTGCTTTTCTTTCTTTTTCTTTTTTGTTTTTCCAAGACAGGGTTTCTCTGTATTGCTTTGGAGGCTGCCCTGAAATTAGCTCTGTAGACCAGTCTGTCCTCAATCTCACAGAGATCCGTCTGCCTCGGCCTCCCAAGTGCTGGTATTAAAAATGTGTGCCACCACCGTAAGCAGAAAGTACTTCTTAAGGTCTTCCTTTGTCATCCACTGCATGATTGACAGCTGATTGAGCAAAGGTCCTATCAGCTCAGGACCCTCCTGCCACACCCTGCTGTGCCCAGATTCTAGTGGTGATATACTCCACAGGTGGGCCTGACAGAGGGCTGTGGGATGTCCCAGTGAGAGGATCACAGGGGACCCTGGGCTGAGCCTGTGATAGAGGGCTGATGCTTGTGTGGAGCCTTCCCTGAAAGAAGGGCTGATGGAGCCTCTATGATAGGGAGAAGGGCTCTCCCACCCCAGGAGCCCCCCCAAACTCAGGAGGACAGCAGGGGTGTTCTCAGTCTCCTTAATGAGTTTGAGATTTGAGTCAGATGGCCCACCATTAGCCTCCAGTCCTGAGCACCTAGCCTGGCCAGTGGTGGCACCTCACAGCCTTGACTGGTGGGGTTGGGGTGAGGTAGGGGGAGTGATGGAGAGGGGTAGCTGTTCTGTTTCAAAAAATGCCTGGAAAGTTCACCTCTGGAAGCCCAGGGCTTGGGAGGTAGAAGCAGGAAGATCAGGACTTCAAAATCATCCCCCTCTACATAATGAGTATGAGGTTTTCCTGTGCTGCATGAGGCCCTGTTTAAAACCCCCTTCCCCCAAAAGAAGACCTCCTGGAATGTGACCCCAATTCCCACTGGAGTCCTTTAGTTCTCTACTGCTCTAGCCTTTAATTTTTTTTTTTTTCATGATATCCTGGGATCTTGGGGAGCAGGTTTGAAGGTAGAGAAAATAAAACCCTGGTTCCTTGTGTCTTCTGGCCCAGTGAGCAGTTCTTACTCTCTACTCAGGAGATGACTTAGTGAGGTCTTTTGCCTCAAATGTCTTTCGGAGAATCCCAGCGGCTGTCTTTGAAGCAATGTCTCCCTCTCCCTCTTTCAAGCCCTCCTCCAAAGCCTTCAAGTTGGCTGCAGGACTTCTGAGCTACAGGGACTCTCAGCAGAGTCTCAGCCACACAGAAGTTGAGAAAAGAACTTCACATGAGTTTTCATGTACCTTGACAAATGGTGATGTCCCTCTGCAAATCTGTCTCACAGCAAGGCATGCTCCACTCCTGTTTTTCCAGCCAAGTCCCACAGATAGTGGGACATGGTGTGGGTTAGTGTGCCCACTGAGGAAAAGCAGGCCTCTCTCAGAGTGACCTCAGCTCCTAGGGCGAGGTTTACATGCATAGCTACTATTGAGAAGTCAGGTGGATTGCAAGATATGCAGATTCTTCTAGAAGCAATGACAGCCATTAGTGCTAATGTGGAAAAGAGGCATAGGAATGGAGTTTTGCCATCTTTCTGGTGATGGATTTTAATCAGCATGCTTCAAGTGTGAACTCCCCCTTCTCTTGTGTTCTGAAACTGTGTAATGTGTTCTTTGTATATTTTACTATTCTAATTAATGTAAGACTTATGTGTGTTTTAATTTAAAACAGAAAAACTCTCTGCTGAAGTGACAGCCAGTGGTGTGGGAGCACAGCCAGAGGCTCCCAGAGTTCTGTTTTATGTGGGTGTAAGTGACACCTCACAGCGACAGTGTGTGTGTGTGTGTGTGTGTGTGTGTGTGTGTGTGTGTGTGTGTGTAGAAAGATCTGGCAGGGCCAGCCAGTTGGCTGGGTTTGGGCTTGCTACTGCTGCAGACTCAGGCTGGTGTCCTTGGATTCCTGCATGCAGCATCCATACCAGGGCATCCTGAGTGCTTGCCTCTCCTAGGCCCTGTGCAGACTGTCCTGCCTTCGATTCTTCTGAGCTTGTAGCTCTGCATGTAAAGGTGAGTCTCAAGGATGGCCTGATCACTAGAGTGTGACCATGTATTGTGCTCAGTAGCTGGGACTTGCCTGCAGGACTCCAAAGGTGCCATCCATCCTGGGCCCTGCACAGCCCCAAGCCACGACAGAGTTGCATCCATGAAGGGGCAGGATAGAGATTCTTTTCTCATTAGTGCTATGATCCAGAACAGCCTGGCTCAGCGTGTGAAAATGGAAGCGACTAATGTGTGAGAAAGAGGCAGTTCTATTGCTGCACAGGGAAGCAGTTCATTGGGAACTCAGTGGCAGAAGCATGGTCTCAGGTGGCAGCAAGACCAATGGGTTCTCAGATTATAACCATTGCTTACAATTTTATTTACCAGAGTTGTGTACACAGTAGACAAGTTCTACATGAAATACCCAGTCCCAAATATTTAGACATGACTAATATATTGATTGTCTGAGGTCAAGTTTAGAAGTACTTGGTATATTTTACAGCAGAAATAGTAGAATTACACCATGTAAATAGTTTTTTTAAAAAATCACTTATCATTTGTTATGTTTATGTGTGCACATGTGTCATGGTACATAGAGATCAGAGGACAGCTTTGTGAAATTGGTTCTCTTTGACCTTTACATGGGTTCTGGGATCAAACTCATGTCAGCCTCCTGCAGCAAGTACCTTTATCCTGAACCATTTTGTCAGCCTCTGTGTATGGCTTTTAGAAACTTGGGAAAGTGCCTGCTTTGCTACCTGGGCAATGGAATTGTCCAAACACTGTTAAGAACAGTGTGCTGGCTGTACTTTTAGTGTCGAGGGAGGGAGGAGAGAGAGCCTGCCATTGATGCTCGTTAGCATGTACCAGAAAACTTCAGCTGCCCATTACCCTGAGTGCCATGTGCAGTTAATTCAACTTTAATTTGCTGTCCTGTACATATTACACACACACACACACACACACACACACACACACACACACACACACACACACGGCAAGTGTGTCCTAATTTTATGATATCTAGTCTCCAGATACTAAATCAGTTGCCAATGTAAGCAAACAAAACAAAGCCTGTTACAGCATGTTGTTCCCGCCGGCCTCCTGGTCCTGCCGCCATTGTCCTGCAACCACGTGTGCCCCAAATAACACTCAGACTCTATATTTGATATAATCCTGTCGGCCAGTTACCATTACTGTTTATGGGCTAGCTCTGTCTTAATTATTAACCCATTTCTACTTATCTAAGTATTTCCACGTGGTCGTCTTATCGGGGAGCCGCGCGGCAGGCTTCCTGCTTCTTCCCGGGCTACATCTCGACTCCTACTACTTCCTCTTTCTTCCTCCTGGTCTCCTAGCCCCGCCTATCTTGTTTCCTATTGGCCACAGGGCTTTATTAACCAGTATGAGAAACATATATACAGAATAACATCTCCCATCAAAAGCCATCTTTCCTCTGCTGGTCTCAGATACTGCCTAAGGGTGCTGTTTCTGCCTAAGGGTATATTTTCTTTTCTGTAAGTCCCAGGCTTTCAGGAAATGGCACAGACAAGAGGAAGGTAGTCTTCAGTGGATATGATGTAGTCTCTGTTAGGCTGTACCTCAAGACCCAAGAGCAGAGCATGGAAGAAACAATAGCTGTGCACACTCTTGGAGAGGATAGCCAGGAAAGGGCTGTGTGAAAACCCAAAAGGTCAGGAAGAAAGATAATGAGAAGAAATTGAAGAGGAAGAGAAGAAAGGGCTTCATAAGATACTGTTACAGGAGAAAGCCAGTGGCTGGCTTCAAGGACCCAGGGAAAGTTTGGCCAGGCAAGTTGCAGCAAGAACACTGGTGCTGGAGAGGAGCAGGGACTTTTGGAAAGGAGGTGCTTGATGTGTGAGCTGAAGGGCCCAAGAGAAAAAAATGGCAGGTTAGGTAAGGACAGAGTTAGGAGATGAGTCACAGGGTTTGATAAGTCTGAACTGGAGACTTTGGCTTCCAGGAGAGAGAAGAAAGAGAAGGCAGGGAAGATCACAAGATTGTGGGTCTGAAGCAGGACACACAGCCCACCCAGAGACATGCTGTGAGAGTGAGATTGTCTGGGTCTGCTGGGCTGCTGCAGCATACAGAAGGTGTGTGAGTGTGTGTGTGTGTGTATGTGTGTGTGTAAGAGTTTCAAAGAGATTGGAGGAGTACAACAAGCCAGGTGATGCTGAGGAGCTTTGAGAAGAAGAGAAAAATGATCAAGGGGCGGCAAAGGGAGGGCAGGATGATGAGGAAGCAGCAACGGCAGATGGTAACATTGCAGGTCCAATGCAGGGGTGGTGTCCTGTGCTGTAGGCGGTTGGGGAGGGTGAGCTGCAATTAGAGGAGATCCGATGGAAGTGGATCTATGCATGTATGTTCATGTACACTCTGTGTGTGTGCCATGTTCACGTGTCTATGAGAGCATGTCTGTGTGCAGACCAAGACCAGAAGACAACTTCAGGTGTCAGTCTACCTTATTGGAACTAATAAATGGCTAGGCTGGCTGGACATCAAGGCCCAGAGATCTGCCTCCCCAGTATTGAAGTTACAAGTGTGTGTCACCACACGTGGCTTTCCAGCATGTGCTGGGGCTCAAAGTCCTCATACCAACCATCTCCCCGACCATCTCCACAGCTGCTGGAAGGGGAGTTCCAGGGGCTTCAGGGCATCGGTGGTTGAAGTCGCTCACCATGTCTGCCTTGCTCTGATCAGACTTCATGAGGTAGGTGCTAAAGGAAGTTGAAATTCGGAGAAATTAAACTTGTCTAGTAGAAAAACAGATGATGGCCTCAGAGACACCTCCTGAACTGTGTCCCATAGGCAGGCACAAGCCATGGTAGCCCATCAAAAACTGTCCTGTATGTTAGCCATGGTGAGATGATTGTATTGAGTATGTGTTGAAGTCAAGTGCCCCTGCTCTCTGCTGGGGGCTACGGGCCTGTGAATAGCCTTATGGTGGGCTTTGGGGTCAGGAGGTCTGACTGTCAACTCCAGCATTCATCAAGGCCCACCCATGCTTTCTCAGCCTGGTCTCTTGTACAAAGCAGGACTCCTCATATCTGCTGTGAGGACCTGACCGTTGTGAAGCCATGCTCCCCGACTTGAACCTCAGCTGGTCTTCAAGGAGGAAAGGGTCCCAGGAAGACAGTTATGGACCTGGAATGCCCAGTGTGCTTCCCAGAGCCTCCTGTTGGTCTGTTAATCCTATCTGGCCAACTTTCTTTAGTGCTGGATGTGTCCAGCAGGAGGCCCACTAGTCCCTCCACGCCTCTGTTCCTGCCTCCGATCGCTAGATGTCAGTGAGAATCCAGTAAGTTATGGCTACGGGTCGGACTAACGGTCAGCTTGCTCTTCCCTGCGGGTCTCCGCCTCATTTCCACCTTTTCTGTTAGTTCACCAGCTTCTTGCAGGCCTGTATGGCTGCTTTAGGGGAAATACCAGGGCTGCCTGCTGCTGACTGGGGCCAGCCGACAGCTGGCTGGGAGGTTTTTGCTTCTTGGTACAGATGTGTGGGAAAGGAGGCCCCTATGGCTCATGTCCCTGGTCTCTTGGCAGCGTGCGTGAGCAACAGCAATCTTTGCATTACTTGCCCTTGCCCAGGAAAAGTTGCTTTGAACTAGACAGCTGGTGCCTGCAACTGCGTCCTCCTGGAAGTGCAGGCATTTGGTGTTTTACCACTTAGGCAGGGGCCTCTGATCATGTGGGTCTAGTCTTTTCTCCAGGACGCCATGGCAGGTAGAGGAGCTAGGAAAGAGTAGTGGCATTACTTGGCCCAGCTGGGGAAGCTGTCTCAAAGAGGGAGGGGCTGGACGGAACTCCGGAAGAGTGTGGGCGGGGCTCTGCCCGAAGGGCGTGGCCCCCAGAAAGCCGGCGGAGCCCGCACGCACTCACACGCATGCTGCTGTCATGGCCCAGAGTACTACGCCGGCATTTCCGGCATGTCCCCCGCTGCATCACCTGCCGCCAGGCGTCCCGGAGCGCGAAGGCCAGCCGAGCAGGGTAAGGCGGGTGGGAAGGAACTCAGGGCAGACAGGGCTCAGCATTTGTTAGAGGTTTGCAGAATCCTGCTTCTGTGCCGGGTCACACCAGACATGCTGGGAAATTCGGTCACCCTTGTGATTGGGCTGGGCCTCTGAGCTGCCGCGTTTGGTGGAGGAAGTCCCTTCAGAGTGTGGTTCCCAGGTTCCCTGGTTGGTTTTGAGCCCATTTCACGATTCCTACGCTCTTTGACACGTGGCCTTAGCTTTCAGTCCTTACCCCAGGTCATCACCTTACCCTACTGGACTTCCTGGGGACCGAGGAAGAGGCTCTGCACGTGCGTCCTGTGATTGGGATGAGTCTCTTGCCCTCCTGCACTGAGGTTCCTGGAAGCATCAGCCAGAGCTCTCTGTTGAGGGCTTGTTGCTAACGTAATGCTTCAGGAGGGGGTGTTCTGGTGTGGTCGCAGGAGTGGGGTGGCGGTTCACAGTGAAGACAGCGCTTCCAGGGTCAGCTTTTACAGCAGGCCTGCTGATCTGCCTTGGGTAGCTCAGCCCCTCCTGGGGGAGTTAAGTTCTTGGGCTCCAGGGATTCCAGGGAAAGACAGGCCTATTCTGCCTGCCCGGATGGGACAGAATTGTGTCCTCTTGGAGAAGCTGCTAGATTGCAGGTGCACAGCAGGACACCCAGGTAACTATTTGATGGCCTTGTTTGGTACTCTGTCTTTCCGTGTCCTTGTCTGTGAAATGGAGATGGTGGTAGAATCCACCTAGCTTGACACTCTCGGTCCAGTCCACACGTTATGACGTTGGACTGGGTGAATAGTGGAGGGAAATGTCTGAGCTTGTGCCATGAAGAACTAATAATGCACCCTGCCATCTTCAGATCTGGAATGCTAGAGCTGGCTGACAGCAGACTAGAGTAGAGTCTGTTACCACCTAGACACATAAGATAAGAAGGGTGGCCACCACTCTTCTCCCTTCTGCTCTGCATTGTCTTGGGATGCCTCTCCGGGTCCAAATTTGCCAGAGGTGCTGGTACTCATGAAGCCTGGTCTGGATCCTTTCTCAGGTCACACATTGCTTTGTGGTTCAAGACCTGGTCCCTTGTCCCCTGACCTCCCCACCTACCCTCACCTTCAGTCACTGTAGCTCTACCCTACCTGATCCCTTCACTGCAGGAACATCAAGAAAGGCTCTTTAAAAAAAACATGTCAGCTAGGTGATGGTGGCACATTTAATCCCTTCTCTCTCGGGAGGCAGACAGAGGCAGGAGGATATCTGTGAGTTCAAGGCCAGCCTGGTCTACAGAGTGAGTTCCAGAACAGCCAGGGCTATACAAAGAAAACCTGTCTCGAAAAACCAACCAACCAAACAAACAAACAAAAAAACCTGTCAAACCAGGCATAATATATACTTATTATTATCCCAGCTATCATCTTTTGCCTTACCTCTTTAGGCACCGTCTTCCCCTTATTGGCTGAAGGGGAAATAACATAATGGCTTGGTGTGGGAAAGCGGGGCTCCACTTAGGCACTCTCCTGTCTTTTCAGGTGGGAAGAAAAGATCAAGAACAGTGTGAAGTGGAGGCAGCTGGAGCACAAGGGCCCATACTTCACCCCTGCCTATGAGCCCCTTCCTGATGGCGTCCACTTCTTATATGATGGTGAGGGTGTGTGTACTTTTGGGTTTGGGCTGTCTGAGTGCTTTGGGCTGATTTTCTATCAGCATACCGAGAAGATGTGCTGAGCTTCCCAGCATAGGTTACCAAGTCCTCTTCCCTACTTCTTGATGGTCTGGCTGATAGCATAGGGGGCAGGGAGTCCTCCAGAAACTCAGTGTGTGTGTGTGTGTGTGTGTGTGTGTGTGTGTGTGTGTGTGTGTGTGTGTGTGAATGCACTCACAGATGTAGATGGCCATTGGCAGGCCACTTCAAGGAAGGAGAGGCACACGTTTGTGTTTCAGGAACACACATTGTGTCCAGACTTGCCCAAGGTTAGGGTGAGCTGCTTTGGGGTCTCAGCCTCTTCTGACCACATGTGGACAGTGCACATCTGCATCTGGACCAGCCTCCTGGTGAGAGGTGGTAGTGGAGATACACAGTATATGCAGTGTGTGTCCTTGTATGGTGTGGAACACTGAACCTGTTCCTATTCTTTTTTTTGTTTTTTGTTTTTTTTTGGCATTTTGGCATTTTGAGACAGGATCTCACTATGAAGCCCTAGCTGGCCTCTCTATGTAGAACTCTCTATGTAGAACATGATGACCTTGAACCCACAGAGATGTACCTGTCTGCATTCTGAGTGATAGGATTAAAGGTGTGGGCTATCACACCTAGCAGTTTGGTTTTCTTCCTCTTCTTCCTTCTTTTTCTATTTTTATTTTTTTGAGACAGAGTCTCTCTACATAGCCCTGGCTGTCCTGGAACTTACTGTGTAGACTAAGCTGACATGGAGATAAGCCTTTGCTTATGGTTGTATACACACATGCTGGGCCCATGTTCATCTATGTCATGGCCTCAGTGCATTGTGACGGTCAAAGAACAACTTTGTGGTGTCAGTGCCAGACCCAGGATCAAACTGAGGTCACTACACTTGCTTGGCAAGTGCCTTTACCCGGACATGTCTTTTCTGAAATTCCTGTTCCAAGGCATCCATTTGAGAGTTCTATCAGGAATAGTCTTGACACCCCCTTGGTGTTCTGTCCCAGCTCCTGTGCACTCTTCTGCCATGCTGATCTTTTCATTAAGTGCAGAGAGTCACTGAGCATGGAGGGTCATACCTACAATGGTTTACATTTTTCCACTGTGACATGTTAACTTTTATTTTGCTCCTATGTGGAAATTTGTGTTTTAGAGTTGCAATTGTTAGAGCCAAGGGAATAGCTATGATGGAGTGCTTTCCTGGCATGCATGAGGTCCTAGGTTTATTCCCAGAATTGCAATAAAATGAAAATATTTTTTAGCAAGTTTTTCTTTCTTTTTTTTTTTTTAATGTATGCAGTGTTCTGCTTGCATGAAAGCCAGAAGAGGGCACCAGATCTCATTATAGATGGTTGTGAGCCACCATGGGGTTGCTGGGAAGAGCTGCCAGTGTTCTTAAACTCTGAGCCATCTTTCTCTCTTGCTCGAAAATAGTGTTTACAAATGTGGTTTTTTTTTTTTTGACCTTCAAGATGGCTTGGTGAGTAAAGGCATGAGCCACCAAAGCCTGGTGGCTCAAGTTTTTTGTTTTGTTTTGTTTTGAGATAGGTTTTCTCTGGAGCCTGTCCTGGAACTAGCTCTTGTAGACCAGGCTGGTCTTGAACTCACAGCGATCTGCTTGCCTCTGCTTCCCAAGTACTGGGATTAAATGTGTGCAGCACAATTGCCCTGCTGTGGCTTAGGACCCACATAAAGAGGGAAGGAGAGAACCCACTCCACAAAGTTGTTCTCAGGCACTCCATAGAGGGTGTGGGATGTATGGGCACACACAATAATAATGAAATACATGTGTTACTTTTTCATATAATACAAACTTAGTAACAAGGTGTGGCATAATAAGGAAGGGAGAGTGGCTGGGGCTATTGCAAACCCCAGTGATGTTCCTGGTGTTGCTCTGGGAACGTGTGACCACTGCCTTACTCAAGTGCTGGTCATTTTTAACTTCAGTGTGCTCAGAGAATACTGTGTACTGACACTGAAGTATGAGATTGTGTCACCTGGATGGGACCTGTGGCAGTCCCTCAGTCAGCTCATGTGTTATCTGCAGGAAAGCCGGTGAAGTTGAGCATGGCAGCGGAGGAGGTCGCCACTTTGTATGGGAAAATGCTGCACCTTGAGTGTACGACCAAGGAAGTCTTCCAGAGGAACTTCTTCAACGATTGGAGAAAGGTGTGTGTGTGTGTGGGGGGGATACTCTAGGGTGGGTGCCCAGTCAGCTGCCTTCTCTATAGCCCATCCAGCTTTCAGTGGCCACAGTGTTTGCCCAGCATGGCAGCATGGTGACCTTGTCCTGGGGGCTCTAATGACAGCATCCAGCTCTCAGAGTGGGCGGCTGGGACAGTCCAAAGGGTGTTTTCTGTCCCATGAAAATAAGCACACAGTATGAGAGGACTGTGTGAGGTTTCTCTCTTCCCATGTTTTTTAAAACATGTGTTACATGTAAGCCTGGCTTGATCTTCATATCTTGCTACCTAGCAACTACAAGCCTGCACCCCCCAGAATTTCTCCAGTGACTGACAACATTGAGTAACATTCCTGTACTGTTTGAAGCATTTGGATATTTTCTTTTGAACTTTTTAAAAATAATTTATTCTTATTTTATGTGCATTGGTGTTTGCCTGTATGCATATCTGTGTGAAGGTGTCAGATCTTGGAGTTTTAGATAGTTGTGAGCTGCCATGTGGATGCTGGGAATTGAATCCTGGTCCTGTAGAAGAGCAGTCAGTGCTCTTAACTGCTGAGCCATCCCTCCAAGCCATCTTTCAAAGTTTTTGAGACAAGGTTTTTCTGTGTAGTGCTGGCTGTCCCGGAACTCCCTTTGTAAGCCGAGGCTGGCCTCTGCCTTCTGAGTGCTGGAATTAAAGCCACCACACCCAACTTGTTTCTTTCATTAATGTATATGATGTCACTTGAGACTTCTCTGCATAGTTTTGACCAAGAGCAAGCCCATATTTGAATTCTCTACTTTCTGTGTCTTCTGTCTGCTTTGTGATATGTGGCCTGTCTTTTGGGCCTGTGTCTTTCCCTAACAAAATGCTTTGTTCTGTATTTATTGAACAGTTACAGAAAACATTACACATTGTTACAGGTCAGGGGCATGGAAGAGTACACAGCTTAACATAAAAGCTATATATTAGCTTGGGTTGTAAAAGCTGACTTCATAGAAAATCCAAGGTACAGTAAGGTTGGTTACATTGTTTTCTTTTAAGATTTATTTATTTATGCATACCGTATCCTGCCTGCATGTATGCCTGGAAGCCAAAAGAGGGCACCAGATCTTATTACAGATGGTTGTGAGCCACGATGTGGTTGCTGGGAATTGAACTCAGGCCTTTGGAAGAGCAGCTAGTGCTCTTAACCACTGAGCCATCTCTCCAGCCCCACATGTTTCCCTTTTTTGTTGTTATTGTGGGTTTTTTGTTTGTTTTTGTTTTTTGTTTTTCAAGATGGTTTCTCTGTGTATCTTTGTAGATCAAGCTGGTCTCAAACTCACAGAGATCCACCTGCCTCTGCCTCCTGATTGCTGGGATCAAAGGTGTGCACCACCAATGCTCAGGCTGAGTCCACAGCAAGACAGCAGGTTAAGTACATACTCTATTTTATTTTATGAGCATTGGTATTTTGCTTGCATACACAGATATGTGCACTACAGGCATGGCTGTGTGATGGATCCCCTGGAGCTGGAGTTACAGACAGCTGTGAGCAGCCATGTAGTGCTGGGAATTGAACCCAGGTCTTCTAGAGGAATAGCCAGTGCTCTTAACCACTGAGCCATCCATTTCTCCAGCCCCAAGTACATAGCCTTAAATGATGTTAAAGCATATTGTTAACTTGGCTGCATAGTCTGGCAAAAGTTCAAACCTTCAAAGGCAAGAGAGATTTTCAATATTCCATTGAGTGAATTTGCTGCAGTTTATCCAGTGCTTTATAGTTTTCTTCTTTAATTGTACAGTTGTCTTCACACCAATATGGATAATTTGCATAGGATGGGGATCTGAAAAAGTGAGCTAGTGGGTCAGGGATTTTATCACTTTATCACCGAAACGTTAAATTACATTTGGAAATGGTTGTCCTTGGCTATCCCACACCACCACCCCTGGGTTAATACTCTTAGAGTCCCTTACTGCTGGCTGGAGTCTGGGAGTGGTGCAGCTCTGTCACTGGTGCCTGGGATGAGCTGCTCCGTTAGCAGAATCTTTGTCCCCTGATGGTGTGAGGCATCTTGCCTTGGGGAAGGATGTGGATTTAGGTGCTCACTTGGTAGTTTCATTTGGTTGTTTTCTGAAGGAGCAAGGCTCAGGATATGAGCCAGGGCCACAAATCTGAAGCTGGGAATGCACACACCATCCTCTATGTGGTCCCTGTTCGTCCTGGGTTTACCTTGTCATGCATCCATGTATTACTGTGTGGCCAGGGGGCAGCTGTTTCCAGCTGGGGTCACGTGACTTAGTCACAGGACTACTGTGCACCTGGGCCTCTGGTATAATGGTTATTGGAGGCTGGGGGTTTAGTGCAGTGGTTCTCAACCGTCCTAATGCTGCAACCCTTTAAGACAGTTCTTCATGTTGTGGTAACCCCCAAATTTCTTTGTTGCTGCTTTGTAACTGTAATTTTGCTGCTGTTATGAATGAAAATGTAAATATCTGATATACAGGATATCTGATAAGACTCCTGTGAAAAGATCCTTTAACAACACCCCCCCAGGGGTGTGACCCACAAGTTGAGAACCACTGGTCTAGTGGCATGGCCTTAGCACTCTGCTCAGAGTTCAGCCCTGTGTTTGTGGTATGTCACAGTGATCCTGTGCAGTGGGCCCCAAGTGTGCACTCCCTTTGTCATAGGGAGGTGCCTGTATTTAGAGCACTGAGCACGTATTGCTGGTTTTGGTACAGGAGATGACAGCTGAGGAAAGAAAGCTCATCACACACCTTGACAAATGTGACTTTGTGGAGATCCACAAGCATTTCATGGCAAGAACTGAGGCCCACAGGACTCTGTCCAGGGAGCAGAAGCAGGTCAGTGGTGGGTTCTGGGAAACTTGGAGGTAGCTGGTGGGTGCAAGCTACAGGGGACCCCTCATCGAGCCTTACCCCCAAAGAGGCCTTGGGAAGTGGACCAGGTTCTGGGTGCTATCACAGCAGGTGCTGAGAACTGAAGTAATGCCCCCTTTTTAAGTGTGTCCAGGATATAATTCCATTTTCCTGTGGCACAACATTTGAAAGTACACTGTTGCTGGGCATTGGTGGGCATGTTTTAATCCCAGCACTCAGGAGGCAGAGGCAAGTGGATCTCTGTGAGTTTGAGGTAAGCCCGGTCTACAGAGTGAATTCCAAGACAGCCAGGGCTACAACTGTCTTGAAAAACCAAGGTTGGGAAGGAGGGGAGGGTGTACTCTACCATTCGAAGCATCATGAGAGGCAAAGGGCCCAAGGGTGGGATATGGGGGTGGGCTGACTCTGCTGCTCTCTGCATCTCCTCTGTATTTACTGGAGCCCTCCACGTAGTTCTTTCTCAGTTGTCTACTTCTTGGCCAGCTATTGGGAGTACTTTGGGGTCATTCCAGAACCTGGCTCGTTTCCTCCTACCTTGAAGGGTACCCTGCTCATACCATGTGGTCCCCAAGCCTGCTGGAGAGCTAGGGGTTTGCAGCAACAGCAGCAAGAGGGCCTTGGACAGTGCAGGGACTCAGATGGTTTTAGTTTTTTTCTCTCCTAATGCCCACATGTTGTTGTAACTCAGAAGCTAAAAGAAGAGGCCGAAAAGCTTCAGCAGGAGTTTGGCTACTGTATTCTAGATGGCCACAGAGAAAAAATAGGCAATTTCAAGACAGACCCGCCTGGCTTGTTTCGTGGCCGAGGTGACCATCCCAAGATGGGGATGTTGAAGAGGAGAGTCATGCCGGAGGATGTGGTCATCAACTGCAGCAGGTATGTGGGACTCAGCCAGTGGGTGAGTCCTGGACCCTGGCTGGGGCTAGCCCAGGCTGCCTGGTGAGGTGAGGTTTGTCCTTAGTTCTTTGGGGTGGAAACCCTCACTGGATGTGTGGCAGAAGACACCAGGCACTGTTCCTATGTATCCAGGAGGAGTCTTGGCAGAGCTCTGGGTCAACAGGTGTAGCTGTGAACAATATCTCTCTGCACCAACCGAACCTCTTGTCTTGCTGAGGTTCTCCTACCAAGAGATGTCCTGTGTTTGGCTTTCTAAATACTCAACAGCATGTTGGGCATGGGTTTGCTGCATTGTGCTGGTGCTGTGCTGCTATTACCCACTGTAGGTGACAGCTGGTATGCGGCATCCACCTGGTGTATGAGTTGGGGCTTCAGAGTTCTCTGTTCTGGTCTGATCGTGTGTGTGTGTGTGTGTGTGTGTGTGTGTGTGTGTGTGTGTGTGTGTGTGTGCGTGCGTGCGTGCGTGCGTGCGTGCGCCAAGTTGTCAGCTGTTTTGGTCTGGGGAGCTTGGAGCCAGCTCTGAAGCCAAACCTGCCTAGTAGTGTGGCCACAGGACACACATAGGGAAGTCACCCTTATTTGTATTTGAGGACCAAGGTCTTGAAACTGTGACTACCCCTGTTTTGCTGTAGGGATTCCAAGATCCCCGAGCCCCCAGCCGGTCACCAGTGGAAAGAGATACGCTCAGATAACACTGTCACGTGGCTGGCTTCGTGGATGGAGAACATCCACAGCACCTTCAAGTACGTCATACTGAACCCCAGCTCCAAGCTGAAGGTGAGAGATGACACTCCAGGGGAGCCCTGTGCTATTCTAGGTTGGCGAGTGTGGGAGACTTTTCAGGTCCAGGATCAGCCATCAGTGTTGAGAGCAGCTGGGCCCAGTGGCTGCTGTCTAGCAGGAATCTGAGTGGGATTCCTAGTTTTCAGAGGCCAGGCTCTGCTGCCCCATCCCTCACCCAGTCAAACCTGTCTGAGGGGGGGAGGTGTCCAGTCACCTGCTCCACCATGTTGTAGGGCTGAGAGTGACATTTATTGTCTTCACATAGGGGGAGATGGATTGGCACAAGTACGAGGTTGCACGGCGCTTGAAGCTAGTGGTGGACAAGATCCGTGCTCAGTATCGGGCTGACTGGAAATCCCCAGAAATAAAGAAAAGACAGCTGGCCGTGGCCCTTTATTTTATTGATAAGGTATAGCATGGTGTGGGAACCTTGAGAGCTGGGCAGCAAGGACAATGATGGGTTCTCCCTGGAGCTGGAGCCTACATCAAATAGGTGTGTGTGTGTGTGTGTGTGTGTGTGTGTGTGTGTGTGTGTGTGTGTGAGTGTGTGTGTGTGTGTGGGTGGGTGGGTGGCGTGGCGAGGAGATGGAGAGAGAGTTAGTTCAACTTCATGTCTGTGTACGTGCTGCTGTGTATGCATGAGTGCCGTGAGTGTGCTCCTATGCCACAGACCACAGCCTTGACCAGTGTCCTCTCTGGTCTAGCTGGCACTGCGAACAGGAAATGAGAAGGAAGAGGGTGAGACGGCTGACACTGTGGGCTGCTGCTCACTCCGTGTGGAGCATGTTCGGTTGCATGAAAAGGCAGATGGCCAAGAGCATGTTGTGGAGCTGGACTTCTTGGGAAAGGATTCCATCCGCTATAATAACTGTGTGGCGGTGGAGAAGCTCGTGAGTGCCCTCATTGACCCTGCTCACACTGGGATCTCAGTCAGAGCCACAGGGGATATTCAGTGGCCTGCTGCACCTCAGGGTCTCCTGTGGCTGTGTGATGAGGCATTACAGTCAGGGTGTGTACACACATGCACCCTCGCGTGCACACACACACTTATTACAAGTGTTTTGGTCTAGGGGGCCTGACGTCCAGGGTGTGGTGCTGGTTCTTTGGGAACATGGGGAGAATCTGCCTGTCCCTGCTTCCACTGGTACCACGCATGCCCTGGCTTTACCTCACCCTGTGAGACCTCTTTCCTGCCATCCTGGCTTCTGCCCAGTGATACTTGATGCTGCTGCTGGTTATGCTCTGTCTCTGTAGACTGCAACTGCTCCCCCCCCCCCATCATCTTCTTTCACACGGTGTTATCCTGTCAGGGCCAGGGCCACTGTATCCTATGTGACCCCATCCCACCCTGTTTCTACAGAAGGCCACATAATAAGATTTCAGGGATGATTTGGTGCCACCTTGGCACCTTTGGCAGGATGAGGCAAGCTAAAACTAAGGAGAGGCCAGTGCAGCCTGGGAAATCTCCTCTGGAAGTTGGCCTGTCCAGGAGGATCTCCGTGCCATCTCCTGAAAGAGAGCAGAGTGGAGATTGTTCTCCTGGGGCTCTGTGATGCTAGGTGTGTCTGATTTGGCCACAAGTACAGGGCCCTGGGTCACTGTACTTGGGGTGGAAGTCAGTGTTGCTGGCAGAAGAGAGAGCTAGGAGTTAGCTGCCTGCTAAAGTCACTGAGTGGGTCTGTAGAGGCACAAAAGATCTGCCACGGCTCTAATCACATACTGGCCATGGGTGAATTAGCAGTGAGTGACCACTTGCGGGCTTGGGTTGGGAGCCAGAGACACAAGTTCCCACGGGTAGGCCTCACACTATGCTGACACCATTTCTTTCCAGGACTTGGTGTGTGTGCCCTTCTGTATTCCTCTGTGGGTATGCATGAATGGTGTGATTTTTCCCTTCCTCATGAGACCTTCTTCCCGCTCAGCTGGCTTCTTCAGAGGTCATAGAGTGGCTGTGAGTTAAGCCCTTCTCTGTTTCAGGTGTTCCAGAACCTTCAGCACTTCATGGAGGACAAAGACCCTGGGGACAACCTCTTTGATGCTCTGACTGTAAGCCTTCGGGTGGGCACAGGGGGTCGTTGTCCCCAGTGTGTTCTCTGTTCGGACCCAGACTGAAGCCCCCTTTCCTGCCCCCTCTTGGAGGCTGAGAACAGCCCATGAAACTCATGTCTCCAAGGAAGTTATCTGTGACTCCTTTCTCCTCTCTGTACCCAGACTGCCAGCCTGAACAGGCACTTGCAGGACTTGATGGAGGGACTGACAGCCAAGGTGTTTCGGACCTACAATGCCTCCATCACTCTTCAGGAGCAGCTGTGGGTGCTGACCAGGGGTGAGTACGTGCTTATATCTGACCCTAAGGGCTACCCAGACTGTCTCCTATGGGAGCTGCCTAAGGCTTGCTAATGTAGGCTGGGCACAGCTGTCTGTGGTGGATGAATGCTCGAGGTCAGTCCCAGGGCCAGGGTGGCCTTGCTGGCCCTCACTGGCCCTCACAGGGAGGCATCACAATTCCTGCTCCACCACACTTCCTGCTCCACCTCTTCTAGCTTCTGTCCCTGGTCTGTAGTCTGTCCTTACCCATCCTTCTCTAGGTATGGCCTTGCCTCTCTTCTTTAGTCAGATCTTGGACGTTCCTAACAGGGTCTAAACCCCACCACTCCTGACCTCTTTTGTAGCCCCAGACCTCTCCAGCTTTTTGTCTTGTTCCTTTCCTGTCCACCTGGGACCTTTGTCCTGTTTCCTGGTATGGTTTTGTAAGTAGCTTAGTGTAGAATACTTGCCTGGCATGTCAAGGCCCTGGCCTCCATCACCAGCACTACCAAAGAATAGGAGGGAGGAAGGGAGTCTCAGAGCAGGTTGCAGCAAAATGACAGGTTGTCATTCATTATCTTTGCTCAGCTGAAGACAGCCTAAGCTCCAAAGTCTTAGCTTACAACCAGGCGAATCGGGCTGTGGCTGTCCTCTGTAACCATCAGAGAGCAATCCCCAAGACCTTCGAGAAGTCAATGCAGAAGCTCCAGCAAAAGGTGGGAAGGCACTTGTAGTGTGGCTGTCCCCATGCCAACGCCTCTCTTTCCTGGGGCCAGGCAGCCATGAAGGGCAGGAATGTGTAGTGGGTATAGTTGCTCCAGGAGGCTGGGATCGGGGACTTGGAATTGCTCAGGGCCATGACCTGGGCAGCCATGGGGGGGACTGGCTAGGCTGCCTCTCATCTCCCTGCTAGGATACAGCCTGTATTCTAGTTTAGGAAAGAGGTCAGAGTGGCAAGCATGTTGGACCAATTTGTGGCTGGTGCACCCTAGAGGCCTCTTGACCTCACTCCTGGCCACAGAATGGGATAGGGCCAGCCCCATGTGGCTTTGTGGGAACTTCTCCCACGCTCTTCTGTCATCTGAGTTGTTTCAGGCAGAGGTGGCATCTGGAATGATTTACCCACTTCCGTGGTTTGTGAGGCTCTGGGCTCTGCTGAAACATCCCATAGAATGTAGGGCCAACAGCTGTGGACAGAAACCTGAGGACAGGTCTTGGTGGGGACAGAAATAACCACATCAGTGTTGGTTTCTTCACAGATTGAGACCAAGAAGGCACAGGTGGCTGCGGCGCAGGTGGAGCTGGAGAAGGCAAAAGCTGCCTTTAGAACTCGAGGGGAGAGCAAGTCTAAAAGGTATGTGTGGGGCTGCTGCCTTGAAAGCTGTGACCCTGGGCCCCAGTTCCAATCTGTCTCGGTGTGTAACAACCCTAGCTATCCTGTAGACAGGATATCCTAGCTCTGTAGACAGGCTGGCCTCGAACTCTCAGAGATCTAGCCTCCCAAGTGCTGGAATTAAAGGCCTGATCCCAGGTTTTCTTGTGAGGAGTTTATTGTGCCGGCTATCACAGTAGTCCTCAGTTCGCCTTGAATTCACTTTTGTCTGGGGTCTGAGGGTCCAGCCTCACTCCCTGGCATTGGGTGCTAAGGAAATGTCCGCCACCCTTGCACCCAGCACCTGGGTTGATTGCAGATGTGGGTTTCATTTCTGGACTTCAATTTTGTTCTGTTTATCTTATCCTGGGTCAGCCCCAGTCCATCCTGCTGGCTGAGTGTGAGAATCAGGAAGAATGAGAGCTCTGGCTGTTTTCTTTTTTTTGTTTGAGACAGTCTCATTGTGTACCCCAGGCTGGTCTCGAGCTCACAGTCTTGCCTTAGCCTCTGGAGGGCTGGGACTGTCATCATGAAAGCACTGTCTAACTCCTAACTTTGTTTTTCTCTTTAAAGATACTTTTGGCTACATGGAGACACTTGAAATTCCCCCCCATGAATGTTAGTGTGGTCTTCAGTTTGCCAATTTATTTGAGAGAACCAGACCATGCAGTACCTTATCTAAACACAATCTGTAATCCCAGTGCGTGGGAGATAGAGGACCAGGACCGTCAGAAGTCAGGATCAGCTACATAGCAAGTTCAGGGTCATCCTAGATTACATGGCAATCTATAAAAAAAAAAAAAAAATCAATGTAAGCTGGGCATTGGTAGCACACGCCTTTAATCCCAGCACTTGGGAAGCAGAGGCAGGAGGATCTCTGTGAGTTCGAGACCAGCCTGAGCTAGTTCCAGGACAGTCTCCAAATCTACACAGAGAACCCTGTCTTGAAAAAAAAAAATTAATGTAATCTAAACTAAGTCTTTCTTAATCTCTCTCAGCAAACATTCATAGTTTTTGAGGAAAAGCTAAGCATTGTGATTTTATGCAGCTGTAAATGGAATTTTCAGTTCACATCTGGATTGTTCATGGTTAGTTTTGATAGGAGTTTCCCAGGCCACCTCAAGTCCGGTGATAACAGGTCACAGGCTCAATACACATTGTGCTTGTGGCTGAGTGACAGCCGAGCATGCAGAATATCCAGGGTAAGTCCAGGCTTCCGTGCATACCTCTCTCCGTGGCTGCATCATCACTTTGTACTTTCAGAACTTCATCTCTGCCCCTTCCACACGTGCATTTCACAGCTACTGCCCACCCACCTTCCCCTCCCCCCTCCCCTCACCCTACCCCTCATCCTTCATCTCCCACCTCTTGATGCACCTTTCCACATTACATTCAGTAAGTATGGCCCTGCATACACTTACTTTCCCACCCAGAGGCCACATCTGGACAAGAGCATTTTCAGATGCGACTAGAGAAGGCAGGCTGTGTCCTGGGTGAAGCTAAGTGTACTCCCAAATTTCCCAGATGTAAAGAAGCTTGTGTGTCCCACTCAGGCATATTCCTGATTGCTTCTGCAGTTACCAGTCCCATTTGGAGCAAACTGTGTCTGGCCTCCCCAGGGGAAGGCAGGATGTAATCAGGCCTTTTGTCAAAGGCTGCAAACTGTTCATGCAGGGTGCTGACATCAGCAAAGAGTCCTGAAGGACCGAGTCCCATCTGGTGTGCCTTGGGCTGTGGCAGCAGTGATAGGATCCATGTGCTAGGAATGGTCACACTCCTGATATCTCAAGATGGCCACTGCTAGGCTCCCAGCCAGCAGGCAGCATACATTCTCAGCTTAGACCCCAGAAGAGTGCCTAAAGTTGGTAGGGCTGCCACGGTGGGCAGTGTCAGCGTTAGGTTAGGACCAGGACCAACAGGAAGACCTTCGGATTCATGACTCCAGAGAGGTCACCAGCTGCAGAAGTAGCTGTGGCCTCTTAAAACACCCGCATCTCTCTTCATGGTGGCTGAGCCCTCTGTACTCATAGACTGTGCAGATTGAGTGTTAAGCAGTATGAGAGTCTCGCTGCACCTGGATGCAGAAACCATTTATCCCTCCTTGATTGTTTGTTTGTTTGTTTGTTTGTTTGTTTGTTTGTGAGGGAGGTTGAGACAACATCTCACTACGTACGTTTGGCTGGCCTGGAACTCCCACTCTGTAGATCAGGCTGATCTCAAACTCAGAGATCTGCCTGCCTCTGCCTCTTGAGTGCTGGGATTAAAGGTGTGTGCCACCAACACCCAATCCTCCACAGGTGATCTTGACATCTTACCCTGCCTTAGTTTAGTTTTTTTTTTTTTAAACTAATTATGTATTTATATGTATTGATGTTTTTGCCTTCATGTATGTCTATGCACGGAATTGCCAAGGAGGCCAGAAAGGATGTCAAATCCTCTGGGACTAGAGTTACAGGTGGTTAAGAGCAGGCTGCCTTGTGGGTTCTGTCTGGCAGAGCAGCCAGTTCTCTTACCCCCTCAGTCCCTCACTCTGGTTTTAATGCATTGAGTCCAGGCTCCAGGTGTACAGAGGCCTGGCGCCCACTGTACGTGGTCCTCTCTCTCGCTACAGCACTTCCACCGTGTTTCAGCGAATCTCACCTTTGATGCCCATGGTTGTCACTTCCTCAGGGCCACATCTGAGTTGATACCCAAGAGTGCAGCATATGCCGGGAGCTGAACATGCAGCAAAGGAGACAGGATCAGCCAAGAGAAAAATTTTCAAGAGAAAAAAAATGTTAGAGGTCTCCTTGCTTATTTGTTCCTTTTGTTACCGGCACCACAAATGGGATGACATGTGAGAGGCTGTATATGTGAGATTCCATCCATCCAGAAAGCTTCGGAGATTTGCCCCAATCCTCTGCCATAAGCCAAGACCCAGGCCTTTAGGTGGAGAGCCTGGCTCAGTGGGAACCATGTTCTCTGTCTGTAAAGTGTGTTGAGCTTAGGAAGTCTGCTGACTAGTGAGACTAGCGAGAACCTCCTGAGAGCCCAGCTTCTCCGTGGCTATCCTGTGGGTGGCTGGCCAAGCCCAGTTGTGTTGACTTAAAGAAATGCACTGCTGGTGGTCTATTTGCTTCCTTCCCTGCTCTTGTAAACCATTGCTAACTATTGATTGTGCACAGATAGACTATCCATGGATAGTTGCTTGATGATCCTTTCTGGCACAGAGGCCTTAGATTTCCTTTTCTTGACTTGGTTAGACCCTCCAGAACGTGGTTAACAGTGTAAGTGGGGGTCTCCTTGTCTGGTGTCTCATCTGAGAGGCAAAGCTTTCATTCATGAGCACTGAGCATATGCCGTGGGTTTTCATAGATGCTTCTCTGGAATTTGCAGGGTTGTGTGTACGTACATGTGATGGATGCAGGGGTTTGTCAGATGCTCTCCGCTGAGATGGTTGTGGGCTTGGTCCTTTTAGATTTATGCAGTGCATGACACTGATTTGTCTTCGGGTGTAAAGCCCTCCCTGGGTTCCCATGGCTGGCTGCTGTGTTTTTTCTCTCCTTCAGGAACTGCCTTCTTTTTTGTTGGAGCTTTTCTGTGTCCAGAGGGATGCCTTTGTCTGGTTTATAATTCTGGCTTCGGGAAATGAGTTGGGGCATGTTTCCCTCTTTATTTGAGACCTGGTGGGTATTTGGTGGAAAGTTCTGGCTATGCCCTTAAGGTGGCTTTGCTTTGGAAGACATTTTAGTGACTACTCTGGTCTCATTTACCTGTCTAGTTTTCTTATGTCCTCTTGAGTCATTCTGGGATTGTAGTCTGTGATTGGACTTTTTGTGTTCAGCTACCCATGGCATCTTCAATGTCCTTTGTATTTCTGTAATGTCCTTGAGCATTCCTGATCACGACTGTGGTTCTTAAGGGCTGAAGTTTATTCTTCCTTGTGACAAGCTTCCGGAGTTGCAGAGCTGTGTCTGTTTACAGTGGCACATAGCAGATGTCAGTTAGACCAGAGGGCATTCAATGAGGCGTGCAGCTGTCACAGAACAGCTGCTGTGATATGTCCCATGTGTCATCAGAAGTGCTCTGCAGGGCACAAGGCTTCCTGTTTTCTTCCCTGCATACGGTGGCCCACAGGTCACACTTGACCTCCTGGCCTTTCTGCTTGTGCTCTTGACAGTGACTTTGTCACTGCCAGAGTGTGGCTGTCACTGAGCAGGCTGCTATGGCAAGGCTCGTGTAAGTGCAGAGTGTCCCAGCCTTTTTTGCAGCACATTTCCACATTGATATTTGGAGCACTGATTTCTAGGATTGGGTTAAGGTTTACCACATAGTGTCATGATTGTTAGCAGGTTGCCATGGGCACGTAAGGAGAAGGGTAAAAGCAACACCTCTTTTTATATTTTATTTATCTATTTATTTTTGAAGCAGGGTTCTGGAATTCACTCTTAGACCGGGCTGGCCTTGAACTCACAGAAATCTGCCTGCCTTTGCCACCTGAATGCTGGGGGTTAAAGATGTGTGCCATCATTTCCCGGCTAAAATTAAGTTAATCATTTTAAAGATTTATTATTTTATGTCTATGCAAATTTTACCTGTTGTATGTCTATGTACCATGTATGTGCCTGGAGCCCATGGAGGTTAAAGAGGGCATCAGATCCCCTGGGACTGGAGTTAAACAGATAGTTTTGAGTTATCGTGGGAATGCTGGAAATTGAACCCAGGCTCTCTGGAAGAGCAGCCAGTGCTCTTAACTGCTAAGTCATCTCTCCAGCCCCCATTAAAAAGGCAGGAATAGGGCTAGAGATGGCTCAGCGGTTAAGAGCACCGTCTGCTCTTCCAAAGGTCCTGAGTTAAATTACATGGTGGCTCACAACCATCTGTAATGAGATCTGGTGCCCTCTTCTGGCTGCAGGCATGCAGGCAGGCAGAACACTGTATATAATAAATACATATACTTCAAAAAAACAAAAACAAAAACAAAAAAAGGCAGAGATGAGGGCTGAAGATCTTCTCTCGTCACAAGGGCATCTGTTCATGTCTCCTGTTCTTAGCCTTGCCTGCTTGCTTGCCAGCATCATACAGCTCCCTCCATCAGTGGAGCCAGCAGTCTCCCTGGGCTGTAGTGAGGGCTTGCCTTGGCTTTTGACCCCCTCTGAACTTCTCACTTTGTGCCTAGAGATGGCTAAAGGAGGCCATTTGCAGGAGGGATGTCAATTGGGGGCATAGGAGATGGTGACATGTGGCCTGCTCTCAGCAGCAGCACAGGCACCTCCTTTTTTCCAACAGTTTGCTGCAGAAGCAGAAGCAGCTGCTGAAGCTGGAGGAACAGCTGGCCTGCTTGCGCTCGAAGGCCACAGACAAGGAGGAGAACAAGCAAGTGGCCCTGGGCACGGCTAAGCTCAGTTATCTGGACCCTAGGATCAGCATTGCCTGGTGTGTAGGCCTGAGGCTGTTGTGCCTATGTATGACCTGGTATTATGATAATGCACGAGGGGAGCCTCAAGTGGGGGACCTCGGTGGATTCCATGGCAGGCAGACAGTAGGCAGACAGAGTTTAAGTGAGAGGTTTTATTAGAAAGGGGGTTGGAGGGGGAAGGAAAGAGGAAAGAGGTAAAGAGACAGGAAAAGTCCTGTCTGCCCCAGGGGAACAGTGGGGAAAGAGCAGGAAAGCAGGGGAAAGAAAGAGAGGGAAAGAGAGAAGAGGTGGCAAGGGGGATCTTTCTTTTAAAGGAGTCCTTTGCATCTGTGTGCAGACTATGCAATCATGGAACCCTGGGCTGACCAGAGTATGGCCTGAGTGCAATCTGCCAGGTGAAAAGGGCAGGCCAGCATAATGCCTGAATCCTTCCTTACACAGGGGATTCTAGGAGGCCTCAGTTCAAGCCCATAGGTGCCCCATCTTGTACCTGGTTCTGTGCTAGGCACAGCTTCCTGTGACAGGGACCACCTGACTGGGTGTCCCTGATACTGAGTCCTCTTGTCTGTAGGCCTCTTCTTTCTGAGTTTGGGGTGGCTGGAGCTGGCAGTGCTCTGGGGACACTAAATTATGTGGGTGCTTCTCTTTCCCACTGGGAATGGGGGACAGAGTGACACCTGGGGAGGGAATTCGATTGGTTGTGGTGCCCAGCACAGCAGGTTTGGATGGCACAAGGTGTCTTGGTTGCCCTGATGTACAGAGGCCACCACCCTCTTCCCACACCTCGGCCTCCAGAGCAGGACTCAACGGATGTTGTTGCCTCCAGGTGTAAGAGGTTCAGAGTGCCAATAGAGAAGATCTACAACAAGACCCAGAGAGAGAGATTCGCCTGGGCCTTCAACCAGGCAGGTGAAAACTTTGAATTCTAAACAGCCCTTTGCCACTGCCACTTTCTCACTGTAAAACAGTACTGTAGTTTTCTATAATAAAATGATTGAGAGATGGTGTCTGTAGTTGTGACCTAAAACAAAGGCCTCAACAGCCTGTCCCTGGAAGCCAGCACCCTCAGCATGTCCTGACTCCCCCACCAGGCATTTGCTGCCCTTAGGCGGATGCTTGAGGAGGGAGCAGAAGAGAGAGGATGCCTTTACCATGCTCTCTACAACGTTACAGTTGTACCTTATCATAGTTCCAGGCTTGAGATTGGAATCTAGAACTCAAACATGGCAAGCACACACTTTACCACTGAACAGTACCTATACCCATCTGTAGATCTCAATTGATGTCTTTCTGCCTCAGTTTCCCAACCTTGTATTCTTCCATTCTTGCCCTTCTCCTTGAGTTTCCATGCCTTCTGGGGCCATTGTCTTTAGTTCTGTGCCCTACTCCATGAATTCAAGTGAAGTTTCAGCTTCCCATGTGTGGCAGAATTCCTGCTGACTGACACCAGAGTTTAGCAACTAGCCCTAATCCTGGATGGGCTACACCTGTCCTAGCTCCCGAGAGTCAGCACCTAACCCTAATCCATTTTTTGTTTAGCAGATACCCTTTGTTTCTCTTGTCTGAGAGTTTCCTAAGAATACAAAGGCCTATGCAAAACTTGGTTGGTGTGGGAGGTGGAAACTGGAAAACTTGTGGTACCTGATGGATTGGGACTTTGCACTTGGCACTGTGGTTCTGGGAGCCTCATTCAAGTTCTGAAGATATGGTAATCAACTGGCTAAAGTGTAAATATTGAGAAAAATAAAAATACCCTGGGCAAAGGGAAAGGGCTTCAGTCTGTTAGAGGCTGGAGCCTTCTTTTGACAGACCTTTGTGAACACATATCCATGACATTAACACGCTACTCCCCACCACACACACACACATACACAGAGGACTCCAGACCAGTGCAGGTGGTTGTTAGTGACCCTCCAGTTCAAGGATGCTCACACAATGGCTGGTATGTGCAGGTAGCAGCCACAGTTACAGGATTCAGAGAGCAGGCTCCAGCTCTTCCCACCATGGCTCTGTGCCTTGTCCCACACCTCCCCATCCCCAATTCCCAGGCTGCCCATTACTTGCCAGAAGCTCTGAAGCCCTGGCCTTCACTCCCTTGCTCAGTTGCACCCTCTGTCCCTCAGTGGCTGCAGACTTCTCGTGGTTAGAGGCTGCTCTGCTGTCAAGGGGCAGTGTTTATATCAGTGAGCCCACCATGGCACCTAGGTGGCTTATCCAGAAGGCTTCATCGCTGGGCATCAGTGACCAGGGTTAGTGCAGTCAACTAGATAAAGGAAAATTGTATGTGGAAATTATACATGTCTGCTTGACTGGTTATGAAAGACTTAAACTAGCAAAGAAATGAAATAAAACCCAAATAATTGGAATGCAGGGCAGTCTGGCCCAGAAGGCTGACTAAGGCCACTGTGACTTAGTTCCTGGAATTTGCTAACCATCTGAAACCTCTCCCTTACAAGGCCCTAAGATAGCTGGATACGAAGAATTTCCAGATGGGACCTAGAGAAACAAAGAGATAGCTGCAACACCCGTTTGCTTAGGCAAGGTTGATTAGCACACCCTGAGATCTGCTGACCTAAACAGGGAGACCATCTAAAAAGATAAGGAGCATGCTAGAGCCCATGATTCTGGTCATGTACTCAATGGTCAGAGGGTCTCAGCTCCTCCCTAAGCTTGTGGGTTTTGCCTTTAAAAATACCCATGTCCAGAGAATGATGTCTCTCTAGCCTGCACGCTGAAAGGGCCCGTTTGCGCAAACGTTTCCCGTTCATTAAAGCCTCTTTCGTGTTGCATCAATTGGACTGGACATTGAGTTCTTGAGAGTACCTACTGAAATGGGGAGACTCCTCATTCTGAGGGTCTTACAGTTAGAACTTTGAAGTTTGGTGGAGTGTTGCAAATCTAGATCCAGATTATATGCAGCCTCTTCATTGAAGGTGCAAGACAAATGCATAAGGGCTGAGCAGGGGAGAACATGCCATGTTCAGAAAGCATCAAAACCAGTTTTGAGAGGGAACACAATGGCAGGCTCCTACACCAGGATGGAAGACAGTCTACCTGGCTTTCAAACATAGCTTGGAGAGTGTAGTGTGGGTACATCTGGGCAAGCTGACCCTCATCTGTTCCACTCACCCACCCCCAGGGTCTCTATTCTATGATATTCTGGCTGTGGGTAGACCAGGCCACTCCTTCGTTTCAGGGCCCAGCCCCAAGTACTCTCAGGCCAGGATCTTGTATTATAGAGTTCAAGACTCCCAGGAAAAGGGGAGTTGAAAATTAGGGTCCCTTGTAGTGTTTGACATTGATAAGTACGAATGAGCATCAGGAAGCATGAAGCAGCAAGACAGAAAACAAATACCAGGGTAAAATTTGGTGACCTTGAAGTAAGCTGGTAAGTTTTGAATCCCCAGTGATTGGAGACCAGGGCACTGATGTAATAAACCAATCAAGCCAAATTAATGAATCCAGGTTTAAGCTGACCAAAGCATTCCTGGGTGGCCCTATGGGAAAAGGAAACCACAAAATGAGAGGCTTTTATTGCCCTCCAGGAGTGGAGCTGCCCATGGAGGGCTTTCTCGGGGGTGGGGAGTGGGGGGTGGGGGGGTGGGAGGGGTGGAGTTTAGACTGAGGCAACTCCAGGGGAGGGGCCTGCTACTTGTCACCACGAGGGCAGGGATTGGAATGGAGCCTGAGCTGAATATCACAAACATGAACCAAGCCATTCAAAGATCCCTTAAGCAACTCTTGTTTGGTTTGATTTTGGGGTTTTCCAGACAGGGTTTCTCTGTGTAGCTCTGGCTGTCTAGAGACTTGCTTTCTAGATCTGCCTTCCTCTGACTCCTGAGTACTATGATTAAAGGTGTGGGCATCACTACCTGATTGAGCACCCTATTTGTAACTGATTTTAACAGGTATTTGTTAAAATACTAGAGGATCCTGGAGGCCAACATTTGTTATGCATCATAGTTCCTATTTGTCCATTTGCCTGAGACAAGGTAAGTGACTCCTTTAGGTAGAGGGGAACTAATTCTTTTGGACCTAATATTCCAGCCTTCTGTTAATGATAAGGGACATGTACTCTCTTCTGTAACTGCTTTTCAGCTAAAATTGGGAGAAAGGCTATAGAGCTGGTCTAAGGCTGGGAGGGGACAGGCTGCATCTGGTTTGCGGCCCAGGTTCTGCTGGACCATGTGCAGATATCAAAGTACAGATAGTTTTAGAGCAGTCTGGAATTCTGACCCAAAGTGGGACTCAAGTTGACAGGAAATTTTGTTAGAAACATCTGGCTTACATAAAAATTCAGTAAGTACAAGGGCTCTTGATAATTTTGGAGCAGTTTGCAGTCTGTAGTTGATTAGGAATCTGCTGGGACCCTTGTAGACTTTAGGTGGGGGAGCTTAAGTGGTTGACTGACGGGTATTTATCTGAAGGCTAAGTTGAGACTCTGAAGCTCACAAAAATTTTTTAAGTTTACAAAAACTTGAAAATTTTAGATATATTAACATCACTATTGTTTGTACTCTGTATTGAAATACCCATTGTAGAAAAGCAGTTATCAATGCCTGTAAATGGCTGGAGCAGACTCACGCTGGGACTCTTTCCTCTGTCTGGAAGGCTGGATGTACACAGACTGGGCAGTGGTGTTTTCAGTACAACAAGAAATGCTGAGTCTATACTTAAAAAACAATCAAAGGACATTTAAAAAATTGAATTTGTGCCGGGTGTTGGCGGCAGATGTTGGAAACCAGCAGTCTGCTGACCCCGCCCCCCAACGATGGGTGGGACACTCAGGGCCATGTCATCAGTATGTTACCTGGCTGCTCACACCCTACCTGGCTGTGCTGGGGACTCAGTTACTCAGTTTCCCTTTTAAAGCAAGTTCACCAAGCGCTCCCCTCCCCTCTTCTGTTCTTTTTCTCTCTCTCCCTTCCTCCCTCTTTTCCTCCCTCCCTCCCTCCCTTTCTCCCTCCCTCCCTCCCTCCCTCCCTCCCTCCCTCCCTCCCTCTCTCTCCTGCTTTAGGTTGGCCACCAGTGATCCCCCACCTTCTCTCCCTTCTACCAATAAACTCTACGTGGGCACAGAGTCTCGTATTTGTGTTTCATAGGCAAAAGCAAAACAAAAGAACAACAGTGAATGCCTTTAATCCCAGCACTCAGGAGGCAGAGGCAGGTGGATCTCTGTGAGTTCGAGACCAGCCTGGTCTACAAGAGCTAGTTCCAGGATAGCTTCCAAAGCAATACAGAGGAACCCTGTCTTGAAAAACAAAAAACAAACAAACAAAAAACCCAACAACAACAACAAAAAAAATTGAGCTTGTGATTATGATGACAGCAGTCAGTGCTTACCAGAGCTAGATTAATACTTTACCAGACTCCATTGATTAATGTTAAAAAGCTGAACTTCTGAGTAAAAAGTTTCTACACCCCGATAAGCCTCTCTGCTGATGTAACAATTCAAATCAGACCAAATCAAACCAAATTAGAAAAAGCCCACATTTAATGGATACAACACTCCTGGATGGCCTTCCAGTCGTGGGAGTGGTCTTGAGCATCCCTTGTGGGGAGGGGTCATCATTTGGTGGCCTTTTGAGATGTAGCAGGATTTGGAGATAACTGATAGGCCTAGGGTGGAACCTCCGCCATAACATCCCAGACTCTTGGGTGTATGGAGGCAGGTTCATGTCTGGCTTCTTCCTGCTGACAAATAACAATGTGGGGGAGAGAGGAGTCAGCAGAGTCACACTCAGCGGGTGGTATGGGTGAAGAAGCATTTCCTTAGCTGCCATCCTGATCCTTGGGGAGGCAGGGAAGGAAGGTTGCTAGGAGGAAAATAGATTGTTATCATTGGCCTATGAATGGGTCTAGCCATGGGAAGGGTGACAATTGCCAGAAGGAAGGGAATGGAGAAGTGTCCTGGAAGTCCAGAAGAGGCAAGGGTGAATGAGTGAGACAGGAGAGCAGATGTGTCCTTCATTGGGTAGGTTTCCACTTAAGTAAGCCTGGAGAGGTAGTGCGGATGGTGAAGTCCCAGGAGCTGGTGCAGGGGTTATCTGGAGGACCCTCTATGGGTGGGGTGGCCCTGGCCCAGGCAGATATGGGTAGATATCTGCAAGATATGCTCGAAAATTGGTAGGGTCAAAATGGGTTCTGGAGAGTGTTATTATTAGACCAGATTTCTTGATACAGAACTTCTCCCAGAAATTACAGGTATCTGTAAGAACAGATTTACATTTTGTGTTATAGTAAAAAGCTATGGCATTAGGTTAAAAGGCACAAACATTTTTAAAAGACAGTCACAGGAAATGTAAAACTCTGAATCTCTGAAGTTACATCTTAGTATAAAACTAGCATAGCAAGCAAGAAAGGAATCTGAAACTTGAAAATTTTTTATATACTTTAAATTACTTTTTAGGTTTTGTGGGGTTTTTTGTTGTTGTTGTTGTTGTTGTTTTGTTTTTTCAAGACAGGGTTTCTCTGTATTGCTTTGGAGCCTGTCCTGGAGACCAGGCTGGTCTCAAACTCACAGAGATCTGCTTGCCTCTGCCTCCTGAGTGTTGGGATTAAAGGCATGTGCCACCAACACCCAGCTCTACTTTGTAGACTTTTACAACTTGCATTTACATCCATTTACATCCCTTTAATTAGTTTCTTATACCCTCACAGTTTATTTAAACTTTCTTTTCTTTTTTGTTTTTTTGAGACAGGGTTTCTCTGAGTAGTTTTGTATACCAAGCTGGTCTTGAACTCAAAGAGATCTGCTTTATAAAACATTTTAAATGCTATATTTAGTAGATCTCTGAAGAGCTTGAGGCCATCATATAGTCTATTCGATATACCTGATTATTTATAATTTTTTTTTAGTTACTTACTTTAGGCTTAACCTTGAAAACATACATAAAAGGTTAAAAAACTGTCTCTGAAAATGAATTACATTTGCAGTTCGAGTGACTACAAGTAGAGTTTTGAGCACATTGAAGAATTTGATCATGTCTTAACAGTTTACAAGTTAGCAGTTTTTACAAAATTAGGATTTTATAGTTTCATCCTTGTTAAGTTTAAGCCTTAAAAATTTGAATTAAAGATTTAATTGAAAATCCTTTAGACTCAAAATAAAACTTTAAACCATAAATAAAGTTCACAGAGAGACTAGGAGCCTTACTTTTCCTTTTTTATCTTTTTATATCTCAGTTTTGTGTATGACTCAGTTTATCTAAACAGCTAAAGCTTAACAAAGTTAGCAAAGACAAGGAGGCTAGACATAGATCTAAGTTTCTATTAACCTGAGTAGACTTTTATAACCTTAGGAATTTGAAAATCTTAATCATTGAGTAATTTTTGTGCTTGGAATCTTAACATGCTCCATCCATACCAGAAAAGGTCTTTACAGGTCATGAGAGAAAGAATGTTTATATTTTATCAAGAGCTGTGACTATCTATGACCTTGAATAGAGGAACTTTTTTTTTTATAACAAGAAACAAGAAAAGGGGAAGAAGTCATTTAGTCACCCTAATTTTTATATAATCTTTTTTATTAAAAAATTTAAATTATACCTATCAGTAACTAATAAATATGCCATTTATTGAAAGAAAATTTTTCTAAGGGAGTGTTAGACAAAATGGCGAACCTTTACCCAATATTTAACAGTTTTGCTATTGTTGAATAGGTGTGTCCCATCCTTAATTTTGGTTTTTAGCCTTTATATAGATATCCCAGCAAACCTAGAAATCTCATGCAACTTAGACCTAATTGCATACAATTAGGAAGGAGGAGCCAGCTTTTTAATAAAGTAGAACAGCATAAAACAATACTTCAATATTATCCATACCCCAAAGACACCTGAATCCCTGCAAAATTGAATCCAGAGCAGAACAAGCAGAGAGTCAAGACACTCAGAGATAAGGCATTTTGGGTGTGGGTTACTAGCACAGCAGGCAGCAGGTGGTAGAATGGGGGGTTATGGTGCCTGTAGGAGCTGCACTTTGCATTGGGGGTGGGCATGGCTGAGGGAGGAGGTAGCAGAACTCCATGGTCAGAGACAGGAGCCAACTAGAGATAAAACAAGCAGGAAAAGAGACCGTTCACAAACAGAGTTAGGGGGAAAAGATTGAAAACAGGAGGGAACAGGAAAAGGATAGCAAACAGAAAGCATAATGAAGTGCCTGGTGTACCCAAGGAACTTACACAGCAGGTTCCTGTGAGCCAATGAGAGGGACAGACAGAGCAGGCAGTCCCTGGGGAGAGATGAAGAAAGGCCAGTGGTTAGCCAAGGGTAGAGATAATGAAGCTGAGCAAGAGACAGAGCCAAGTCCCCCAAGAGAGCTACGAAAGAGCTCCAGAAGGAGAACCTGTGTGGAGGGAGAGCACAGCATCTTCGAGGGTCAGTTTCCATGTCTGCAACAACACTCATAACACACCAGAAAACACAGATCACCAAACAATGTCAAGACACAAGTAGTCAGTGGAAACCAGACAAACAGACATGTGGTAGCCATCTTCATTTATATACCAGGACCAGTGGGACAGGAGGGCATCTCCCATTCTGTCCCAGGAGACATATGGGAGATCAGACATGATGTCCGGATTTCCAGAACAGAACACACTAATTGGACTGGGTTTCAAATGTGCGTTGGCTGGCAATTTTTACTTTTTTATTTACAAAGTTTCAGTGGTCACAGTCTGGGATTCCCCTAGGCCTCCAAGTCCACACTTACCCCATCTAGGGTCTGTCCTAACTAGTGACTCTTTAATTTGTGACAGCCTTGGTCTCAGGCTCTCCTAGGCCTTGGCCTGCCTGAAATTCCCAGCCCTGAGTCTGGGGTCTTCCAGGGATCCTGGATGAGTCACCAAATGTTATGGAGTTCGAGACCCCCAGGAAAAGACCACAGACTGAGTCCAGATTATAATTAGTTCCATTTATTGAACCTGCTAGCAGGACAGCAACATCTGAGCCAAACTAGAGACTGCTGTGTGAAGGGGCCAAGGGAAGGATTTTTAAAGGCAAAACCCATAAGACCTTGAGTATCTGCCAAGATTAGGTAGCCAGGGAGAACTCAAAATAGTCCTTGAACGTCTGCATAAGCAGGTCACAGAAACCAACAGTCATAGCATAACAAGGAGATGGTCACAGCTATGCATTTCCAGGTGGGCATCACTGAGTTATAGGGAACTTATCCTCCAGGGACTGGAGTCAGAGACTAATGGCTAGCGGGTACCAAGATGGATGCCTAGCACAAAACAGTTTCTTTAACTTGGACACAGGCCATGTCCTGCCAGGGGCATGTAAAGCACCCCCATGTCAGCCAGGAGGAGCAGGTTCACTCACACTTTATTGGTGTGTGTACTAATCTCGGTAGTGCACCCTCTGGTGCTGGATGAGCTGAGAGCTCTGGCCAAAGGCCTTGCCGCAGGTGCCACAGGCAAAGGGCTTCTCACCCGTGTGAGTCCGTAGGTGCCGGAAGAAGTGTGAACGGCCTCGGAAGGCCTTGCCGCAGTCTTCGCACTTGTAGGGCTTCTCGCCGGTGTGAATGCGCTGGTGTTCGATGAGCACGGAGCTCCAGATGAAGGCCTTGCCACACTGGCTGCAGACGTACGGCTTCTCTCCCGTGTGCAGCCGCTGGTGACGCACCAGGTTGGAGCTCTGGCTGAAGGCATGACCGCATTCGCTACACTTGTAGGGCTTCTCGCCATTGTGGATGCGCAGGTGCTGTGTGAAGTGTGAGCTGTGGCTGAAGGCTTGGCCACAATGGCTGCACTCATAGGGCTTCTCGCCTGTGTGGATGCGGTGATGCTGCATGGAGCCCCACCAGCTGCTGAAGCGCTTGCCGCACTCGTGACAGGTATAAGGCTTCTCCCCTGTGTGGATGCGCTGGTGCTTCAGTAGCAGAGAGTTGTACTTGAAGCTCTTACCACAGGCCTCGCAGCGGTGTGGCTTGGGACCCTGTTGGCCGGTTTGCTGGCAGCTGAGACCCAAACTACTGCCCAGCTCAGCAGCCTTCTTGGTGCTGACCCCAGTCCTTTGGGCTCCCTGTGGCAAGAGTACCATGTGCCAAGTGTCCCTCTGCTGAGAGCAGGGCATGGTCCCTAGAGACAGGCCTGCTGGATGCTCCAAGGTACATTCTTGGCCAAAGCTGTCCCCACACTTAGAGATGCTGGGAAGACTCAACAGGTCCCTCGGTGCCCTTCTATCTGAGGCCAGCCCATCTCCAGGACTGTAGAAATTGAGAGAAGTTGGAGTCTTCTTAGGCTCCCACTCAGAGTCTGAAAGGAGAAATGGCAGATGGCTCCCAGCCTCACCCCCACTGTAGGTTCTAGGAGTTGAGGCCAGGGAAAGGCTGAGTGCAGCCTACTCAGAGGAGTAGGGAGAGGCTAGGAAGAGGAAAGTGTGTGTGTAAGGTGGGGGATGGAGTGTGCCAGAAGACTTAGAACCATGGTGTTAGGAGCAGCTGCCCCTCTCCCCTATCAGATGGAGGCCCTGAGCCTGGGCAGAAGCCTTGATGGTGGTTAACTGGACCTGTGATGCCTCTCTTAGTTGGGAGAGGGAAGTACAGGTTGCTATTAAGGGCTAGCAAGGACCTAGAACTTAAGAGAGCTCTCAAAAGTGGCCCTTTAGTCTGAGATATCTGGGAAGACACTCATCTTACTGCACAAAAGTCAGGTGACAAGGGTGCCTGAGGCCTGCTCTGCCAAAGGAATGGGATCTGGATGGTCCGAGGAGTCCCTGTTCCCTATGGAACTGACCCATAGTTCCACAGGGGCTAGTTATGGCCTCAGGATCAGAGAGTCACACCCCTGCCCACCTAGCCTCTGTGGGTAGGCAGATCTGGTAGCTAGGCTCAAGCAGAGCCCCAGGCAGGATGGCCCTGACCCTCAGCAGATCCAGTGAACTGCTGAGTGTTGCATCCAGTTAGGGGCTCCCAAGGCTGCGTAGGGTGGGACAGGGACTGCTCACTCACCAAGCCAGGTTATCTCTGCTGACCCCCACTTCCTCTATGTCTTGGAGATCCAGATCTACTGCCTGGGAAGGCACCTTAGGACTGGAACAGGGGGAGCCTGGAGGCAGGGGACCAAGGCTCATGCCCTACCCTCCAGAGGGCAGTATCTCTGATCCTTTCTTCTTTCCTGAACTTAAAATAGGGCTCCAAGGCTTTTGGACCACAGTACACCCCTCACCTACCCAGCATTGCCTTATGCCTCAAAAGAGATCAGGCCAATGTGGTGTTGATGGGAGATGTCATTCTGTAAGTATGTTTCTCTTATTGGTTAATGAATAAAGCACTGTTGGCCAATAGGAAAGCATGATAGGCAGAACTAGGAGACAAGGAGGATTCAAAAAGTAGTAAGGAGGAGTTTCAAGATGTAGGACCAATAGGATAGAACTCCAGGCCCTCTCTCCGGTAAGATAAGACCATGTGGAAATACTTAGGTAGATAGAAATGGTTTAATATTTAAAACAGAGCTAGCCAATAAGTAGTAACAGGTCAACAGCATTATATGTAATACAGCGTCTCTGTGTGTCATTTGGGGCTGGCGCGGCTATGGGACCAGGCCGGCGGGAAAACATACTCATAATACGGTGCCAATGCCCTGGCTTCCCCATCCAGGGAGGCCTGCTGAGGGCCTGGCGCTGGGAACTGTTTTCCCTCAGTTCTGTAGGCAGAACAAACTGCCCAGACAACTCCTGTGCTCACCCCATGCTGGCTGATGTCCTGGCCAACGCTGGGCTGGCTCCTTCCCACCTATCAGTGCTCATTGCACTTAGCCCCACAGCTGCCCCAAGGGTCCATCTTCTCAGTTCTGAGCACCATAAGCCAGCCATGGCTCCTGATAGGTGCCTGAAAGATCAGAGAGGTCCCACAAGAACTGCTTTATGCCCTACAGCCTAGCCAGGCCTCCTGCTCAGAGGTTAGCCAGGGTGAACTGAGCTGTGGCTAGGAGCCTTTCCTATAGGACCCTGACACAGGGACCCTTGGGTGTTCTTTGCTTATGCTTCCCTGTGCTCCTCACCTCACACTACTAAAGGAAAGGAACCCTGGAATGACTCTGCAGGTTGCTGGGACCTACATGTCCTGGATGAGCCTTTTTGGGAGCCCGAGGTTCCCAGAAGTCCTGGCAGGAGAACTGCAGATAGGTTTCAGAACACTGGGGTCTTCTGTGGTAAGGAATCTGGAATGAACCTGGAGTGGTGTGACACATGGTAATACTAGAGACTCAGGAGACTGAGGCAGAGAGACCTCAAGTTTAAGGCTAGCCTGGGCAATACTGTGAGACCCTCTGCTTCAACAAAAACAGAATCTGTGGGCCTTCACGCACATCTGAAGCAGCAGCAGAACTAAGCTTGGGCTCTGGAGCCCTCATCTACCTCCAGACCCTCGGGCCTTCCCAAGCTCCACTGAGACTTGGTATAAAAATCTCTTCCAACAACACCACACCTTAGCCACAAGCCCACTTTTGCCCCTCTGGACTACATGAGCACTGAGACCTGAATTGTGCTCAGTCAGATGACAGGGCAGGGACCCTTATACTTCAGTCAGTTGACTGATGAGGCCACCTTATCGGAGTGAAGCAAGGCTGGCAGCTCTAACTCTGCAAGTCATGAGGCAAGCATACCCAAATTAGCCAGGTAAGAATGCTGTCCCTTCTTGGCTTGGGACATGGTGTCAAAAGAGATCTGCTCTACCTGGCACAGGGCCCATTCTGAGGCCATTTTCCCTTTTATGCTGAGAAAGAAAACATATCCAGGGAGCTGTTCCCCAGGGAGTTAGAAGGTGGCCTCAGACACTGCTTCTTTTCATCACTCCCTCAGGGCTCTTTTTCCAGAGGCCTCATTGCTGAACAAACTACCCAAGTGCCCCTCCCTTTCTCAGTTGGCCAACAGTTCAAACCAGCCTCATGGGGTAGAGAAGGGGCAGAGGGGCATAGTAGTCTGGGGCAAATACCGTGAGAATGCCCGCGGAGGTGCAGCTGTGCCACATGGTGATGGTCTCCAGCTGGCCCTGGTGATGAGAGACTGCTGGGTGACAAGACAGGAGTGGACTCCTCAGTGTCCTCTAAGGTTGCCATCTTCCTGAGACCTGCTCAAGGAGTGTACACCTGGGACCCAAGGAAAATGAAAACCAAGGTAGATAAGGGAATGGAGAATATTGTTGGAGGAGAGCACCATGCAGCTTCTGAGCAACCTTAGATAATGCTTAGCTTTTCTACTTAGCAAGAGAAGGTTGCCAAGAAAAGGCGGGTTAACTCTTGGGGAGTTGCAGGGTCCATGTTACAAGGGGCCTACATACCTATTCAGTGTGAAACCCTCCTATTCAATGTGAAATCCTCATCAGTCCTGGCATCATCACTAACAAGGTAGAGCGGCCCTAAAGCTCTTCTCAAGAGAGTATCCTAAATGTTCTTCCCAACATAGCGTGCAAAGAGAATGCTTCCAGGGAATATTCCTGTACCACATCTGGGGCTTTGGCTCTGGGAGTGTGAGGCAAGAGAACTCTAAATCTAATTTTTAAAGGGGCGACTTCATGAAAATAAGAAGGGATGCATTTCCAGAGGGAAACCTTTTCCTCAGATTCCTCAGATTCCTCAGCTGCGATCCACAAACCCAGATTTCCCACAGCACTATCCACAGGTTAGGTATGTTTGTCAAAAGCACTTTCCAGGCTGGAGATGAGGCTAGGTTGGTTGAATGCTTGCTTAGCATGCCTGAAGCCTTGAGCCTTATGATCAGTCCCAGCACCACAGAAACTGGGTGTGGCGGAGCATGCCTCTAATCCCAACACTTGGGAGGTGAAAGCAGCAGAAACAAGAAGTTCAAGGGCACCCTTGCTTACATAGCAAGTTCGAGGCCAACATGAGCTACATGACTCGAGAAAATTTTTAAAAGGGGAGAGATTTTTCCTTAACTTGATTTGCCGTAAACGAATGGAGCCCAAGGAGAGGGGCTGTTTTTCTTCCACAGTGATAAGGACAGAAAGGAAACACATACGGGGCGAGGAGCTGCAGCACCCACCGTGAGAAGGTGGAGGGGCTGGGTGCATGCGCGAGGCGGACGCCTTGGCGCTACCCTGCGGGGACCCCCAGGTTGAAAGAACTCAAAGGGCCGAGGCCAGGACTGATTTAAGTCCCCACAGGGGAAGAAAGGAGGGTCCAGGTTGGACCCACTGGGAGGGGCGATTACTCACCTTGCGAGCGGGAGGAGACCGCCCGCGTGTCGGCCGGAAGTACTCCGCCTCCGGCAGGCCCCGCCCCCCGATTGTGGGACGCTCTGGACCCCGGAGGACCACGCCTCGGTGGCCTCTGGGAGCTCAAACCTTTATGCAGTGTAGCTTCTGCACGGAGGGTCCCTGCCCTACGGTCTAACAAAGAACCGTTTGAAGAATCTGTTTCCAAACTAGCCGAAAAGCCCGGCAGAGACCCTAGTCTCCGCGCGAGGCAGAGGCATCAGAGCCCAGGCGTTTGGGCTGCGGAAGATGTCATAGCGTTATTGGAATTGGCCCCAACCAGGACCACGCACGTTGCTACAGGTTGCAGCTGACCTTATGCAGTCTTACAGACTTTGTCACGGCTGCGTCCTCGCACGTGGTTGTAAGGATTCTTGTTGCGATTTCATAACCAGCATCAGAAGGGAGGAAGCTGCTGTCCGTCGTAACTGAACTGCTACCAGTTGTTAAGGAGTTTGAGACCACGGGAAAAGACCTCCAGACTTAAATTCAAATTATAATTACCCCCCCCCCTCGCAAAAAAAAAAAAAAAAAAAAAAAAAGTTGTTTAAGACAGAGTTTATCTGTGTAACAAATCCCTGGCTGTCCTGGAACTCGCTCTGTGGACCAGACTGGCCTTGAACTCACAGGGATCTGCCTGTTTCTGCCTCCCCAAGGCTGGGATTAAAGAAGCATGCCACCATTACCCACTCCAAACAAAAATTTGAAAGGCTGCTAGCATGGACCACCGTGTCTAACCCAAATCAGAGATGTGCTGTCCAGAAGCGGGCACAGTTTAAGAAGAGCTTTTAATGGGTAAAATCCAGGGAGTTTCTTGTTTGCCAAGGTTAGATTAGATGGTCAAGGTGACTTCAAAATAGTCCTTGAATGTCTGCATAAGCCCATTACAGAAGCCAAACCAACAATTAGTCATATTGGGGTCAGGGATAGATCAAGGAGTCAGGGTTGGATAGACCTTATCTTTCAGAAACATGAGTCAGAGATCAATAGTTATTAGGTACCAAATTGGATGCCTAGCACAAAATGGAGTTTCTTCAACCATCACACCAGGCACTTGTGATCCCTTCGGTTAAAGTGAGAGGGTCCCCACCTCCATTCCCACCCATGAAAACTCCTGGAAGAAATACTATTCTAGTAGCCTTCCCTGCTAATGTCTGTGCTGTACCAAGGGGAGGTTTCAGGCTAGACACTCTGGGGACCCCTGGCCTCCGCACTCAGATGTTGATGCAGAACCTCCTTCAGTATGAAGGCCTCAGCTGGGTTTGTTGGGATAGAAAATTGGGACACATTTGGTTTGTCCACTCAGCAGAACATTATCCAGCTTGACTTGACTCCAGCTGCGCCTCTAGGGAGTGTTTGTGTGTGCAGAGCAGGGTCTATCTCACCCAGTTGCATGAACGTTCCTAAGCTTTCCCCAGGCAGAAGGATTAGTCAACTCAGTCACTTATGTGAGGTTTTGAGAGCCCTTCCTGTACACATGGCTGGTCAGTAGCAGGTCCCCAGACACAATTGACCCCATGATGGAAGTTCCATTTCAGGCCACAAAATTAGGCACATAGACAGCACCCACCTGCCAAAACAAAAGCAAAGACCTCATTCATCAAAGTCCATACTTCTGGAAATCTATAAATGTACTAACCTTGCTTTTTGGATTACGCAGTTCTGCTTCTGAGTAACCATTCTTACTAACCAAAGTAAGTCATCCCAGAACATGGTTTTTGTGCTTAAAAGCTCACCCTGAGGACAGCTCAGTGCTACACTGGGATTCTGAACACCCAGTGTAGTTAGTTGGCTGGCTAACAAACTTTCTATTGGCTTAAAATGTTGAATAGTTATCTCTAGTGGATAACGCACAACATTTCTGGAGCTCTCACAGAGATTCCCAGAGACCAGACCTTGAGACGCTGAGGGGCTCAGATTCCCTAAGAGTGGGGAAGAGTGCAGTGGTCAAGGAACTCCTAGGGGTGTGCAACCTGAGACGCTCCAGGTCCCAAGACCCCCTTTGATCAATTGCTGCCTACTGCTCTGGAGGAGTCTCACACCTTTACCCCTCCACCTCCACCATACACCTCTGAAGTAAGTCTGGTTAAGATACCTTCTGTTTGTACATATAGGACAGGTCAGATATGGCTGTATCCAGGATTCATATGAGACATCACTGGATTCCTCCTGTCTGTCCAAGCATAGGAATGAGTGGCCACCCTGGTTGTCTTTACTCATTCTCTCTGTCCTCTCTCTCTCTCTCTCTCTCTCTCTCTCTCTCTCTCTCTCTCTCTCTCTCTCTCTCTTTCTCTCTCTCTCTCTCTCTCTCCTCTCTCTCTCTCTCTCCTTTGTGTGTGTGTGTGTGTATATGTGTGTGTGTGCTTGTCTTTCTATTGTTTCTATGAGTTCTATTTTCCCATATTAACCAGTGGTTTTCTCTGGTGTAACACACACACACACACTCACGCTACTTGAGAACTGTGCCTCTTTTTTGAGGTCCTGAATCCTTTTGGTTTTGCTAGGTTACCCAGAGAAACCAAAAACATCCAAAAAAACAAAAATTAAAAAAAACCAGACAAACAAAAACCCTGAAGCCTCTACGGGTCCCACTCCCAAAGCACTCACTGGCTTGCTTCATCCTTAACTCCTGCCTGTGATCCTTGTGTAGAAGTACCAGGCCACCCACCCAGGCCCCTGCTATCTAAGCAGAATGAATGCAGGGGGAAAAGGAAGCTCCACTCTTCATGATTTACTTTTCCATTACAACCAAAATCCATCATTCTCTGAAAGAAAAAATAGAAAAATAGATTTCTGGGGAAAACTGTCCCCAGGCTGGGGAGCAGGTGTCACTGCTGGACAGCACAGCCTGGATAGAGTGTATTTTCCCTTCTGTCCAACATAGACCAAGGAGATTTTAAACAATGTTCACTAGGTCCTTTTTAGAAGAATTAATGACAGCTGCTGAAAAAAAAAATTCTTTGTCACCCAGGCGGCCCCAGATATTAGTTAATATAATATTACATATTAGTTAATATAAAAGTTTAAAAATGTAAAGGTATAAGTAGGTTCCCAGTTGCTGAAGGTAGCTCAAAGGTGTTTAACAACTGAGAACTGATTGAGAGATGAGACCTTTGGCATAAACTGAAAGCCACCATCACAGACAAGACACAGATTTACAGATACCCAGCAAAATCCTGATGTCTTGCCCTTTGTCAGAAAATGTCCTCTAGCTGAAAGTCCTGCCCCCAATCAAAGGATAAAGTTGTCAATAAAGATTCCAAGGGGTATGGGCAGAAACCAAGCCCCTCTCCCCCAGGACTGGCCTAACACCCAGTTCCTATAATTGTTCAACTAATCAGTTCAGCTACTCTCATAAGGTTAAACAATACCCAATGACCCTGGAAACAAAAAGAGAAGTTGTGGTCCACACTGGCAGGCTTAGAGAGACAGGAATCCTGGTGCCCTCCTGGTCACCCTGCAGTACACTTCTGCCTGTGAAGAAACCCAGGACCTCTGGTTCTCATGAATCTGATTCTTCCAGAGAAACGGGTGTATCCATTCTTGCACCTGAAGGATGCATTCCTCAGCCTCCCAAGGGCGAAGGTGAGTCAGCCATTTTTGCTTTTACATGAACAGACACAATGGCTACAGCAGGCAACTTACCTGGACCAGGTTGCCCCAAAGATCTGAGTCACCAAATGCTGACCTCCCTCATTTCCATTAGAGGTTTCCTGAGACCACACTGTAACCATGCCTCCTCCTAACCTCCAAAGTTAAAATAAATTATAAAAGAGCCACTGAGGGACTGTTGCAAGAGTGACAGACCTTAGGCTATATAATGTCAGCTAAGAAAGTCTGACTTTGTACATTAAAGGCTACCTATCTTGACTACAAGCTGAGGGGAGGCAAAAGGAATCTGTCTCAGAGTAGGTTTGCTGCCATCCTTCAGAAACCAGCTCCAAGGACTAAGAGACAGGTTCAGAAGTTCCTAGGTGTGGCTAGGTGTCGCTGTCTGTCTATATCAGGGTTTGTGGAAATAGTAAGGCCTCTATAGACCAGCACAAAAGGTAGGGACACTGAGCCCCTAATCTGAACTGAGACTAAACAAAAGGTTTTGAGGCTTTAAAAGCAGCTCTGACTTTGGCTCCTGCCCTAGCATTTCCAGATGTCTCAAAAACCTTTTCATCTGTTTGTCTATGAAGTAAAGACATTACAAATGTTTTTTTTTTTTTTTTTTTTTTACCCAAAATTTGGGGCCATAGAAGTGCCCTGTGACATACCTGTCCAAAGGATTGAACCCTGTAGCCACAGGATGGCCCACCTGTCTAAAAGCTGTGGTGGCTACTGCTAGTCTAATGAAACAAGTTAACTGTGGGTCAGGATCTTATACTCACAGCACCCCACACTGCTGAGGCTTCCTGGAACACCAGACCCTACTCCTAGTCTACTCTTGTCTTAGGGTTTCTATTACTGTGACCAAGGCAACTTTTATAAAGGAAAACGTTTAATTGGGAATATTTTACAATTTCAGAAATTTAGTCCATTTTTGGCGGGAAATGTGGCAATATGCAGGCAGACATGGTGCTGGAGATCCGAAGGCAGAAGAAGCAACTGCACCACACCTAACTCAGCTTAAACAAAGGAGAGTTCAAAGCTCTCCCTCCAACACTCCCTCCAACAAGGCCACACCTACTCCAACAAAGTCATACTGCCTCATGGTACCATTCCCTGTGGTGCCATCTTCTTTCAAACTATCACAACTCTCACGTTTCCGTAGTATAGTGGTTATCATGCTCGCCTCACAACTCTTAAGTCTGGTTTGAGAAACAAACCTACTACCATCAACCCTGCTAATCCTTTTGCCTGCTAATGACCACAGGTACTCATCCATGATTGTCACAGAAAGTGAAAATGAATCCAGGTAGGTAGGGGCTGCCATAGTTACTTTAACTGAAACAAGTCAGGTACCTCTGCCTAGAGAGCAGAACTGTTTCATCAGATCCGGGCTCTCAGATTAGAGAAAAGGAAAGTCCACCACAATATACACAGTGATTATGCTTTTACTACCTCAAATGTCCATGGTATGATCTATAGAAAAAGGCTTCTCACTACTTGGGGGAAGGACATTAAAAACAAAGAGAAAATCTTGGCCTATCTATAGGTTACTTGGCTTCCCCTATGAATTGCTATCCTCCACTACTGAGAACATAAAAAGATGATTCCCCTAAGGCAAAAGGTAACCAGGCTGCCTGACAAATAGCCCTAAGACCAGTGGGGCCTAGTGACATTCTGGTGACATATCCCAATCCATGATCCAACCAAGAGAAAATAGAGGATACAAACAAGTAAATGGACAGGTCAAAATCACAGGTGGATGGAGGACACCAGAGGGAAAGAGTCTAGGATCATTTTCCCAGGAACAATTGGCAGGAGTCTGGTAACTGACCTTCACCAGTCTGATATACCTAGACTGGACAGCCTAGCACGGGATGTCTCAGCCAGATGCCATGTTTGTGCTCAAGTAAATCCAAAACAGCCCTTACCCAGGAAGGCATCCAGGTGAAAGACCACCTCAGTGAACTCTGGGAAACCAACTTCACTGAGATCAGGCCTGCCAGGGGAGTACACAACTACTTGCTAGTTTTTATGGGTATCGTTTTTGGGTGGGTGTTCTCTATCCAGACTGATAGACAAAAACCTCTCAATTACTAGCTAAAGCTTTAGACACAGGTTAGAAACGCCATTGTGAGTCAGCCAGTGGTGGCTCATACCTTTAATCTCAAGAGGCAGAAGCAAGCAGATCTCTGAATTTGAGGCCAGCTGGTCTACAGAGAAAAAGCCAGGACAGCCAGGGCTACAAACACAGAGAAATCCTGTCTTGAAAACCAAAACAAAACAATTCTAAGGTCTACAGACCTTAGAATTCTGGGCAGGTAAAAACAAACAAACACGACATTAAAAACAAAACAAACCCACAACACTCAGAGTCCAGCAAAGGGTGTACAGACCTTTGCTTCTGGCCCACTGCACCCCAAATAGAGAGGAATTTACCCTCTATGTGATTATGTTTAGAAGACCTCCCTAACTTCTCTGGCTCAGAGACCAGCAGTTGGCAGAACTCTCTAATCATTACTTGTTTTAGTTACTTGCTTCAGGCTTAACCTTAAAACAATATACATTAAGCTAAAGCTTATCATTCTGTAAATGAACGAAAGCATGACTATAAACATAGTTCTGAGCACATTAAAGAATTTGATTATTTATAAGGTGATTGACCAGTAGCTTGCATATGTTAATTATCTTCAACAGCTTACAAGAAGTTAGCAACTTTTACAAGATTAGGATTTTATAGTTTCATTCCTGTTAAGTTTTAGCCTTAAAAATTTGAATTGAGGATTTAATTGAAAATCCTCTAGCAGTAAAACAAAACCTTAAACTATGAATACCAGTCCATAGAGGGACTGGGAACCTTATAAAACCATAAATGCAGTCATATGAGGCCTAGTGGTCCTCACCTCCACAAAGAAGTTAAGGGCCTTACTTTTTTTTTATTTATCTTTTTATATCACAATTTTTGTATGACTTAGTTTATCCAAACAGCTACAGCTTAACAAAGTCAGCAAAGACAAAAAGACTGGACCTATATCTTTAAGTCAGTTTCTCTTAGCCCGAATAGGCCTAAGGCATTTATAAATCTTATTTATCAAACTTTTTTTAAACTAAAACTCTTTAGAAGCCTGGTGTTGAATAAAGGGCCCAGAATATAAAATTGTAAGCCTAAACACATTTTGGGAAACTGAAGAGCAGACATTCTGGCAAGCTACCGTGTACAGAGGGAAAAACGTTTAACAATTGCTGCCTGCCTCCCATCTGGGCAGCTTCTAGCCAGACAGTTATGGTGGGTAAAAGTTAGCTTCTAACTATTGCCTTTGTGGGACTCCCTAAGTTGTATTCCTTTAACTTTTAACTGTCCTTCTACAGGCCTCCGCTCTCTTCCTTGCATTCTTTCAGGGATATGGAAAAGCAGCTGTGTCAATCACAGACTTTCACAAACATCCTAAGTAAGCATCTTATAACCAAAAGTTGTGAACCTTACACTGTAACATGTCTTTTAAGCCTGACCTCAAGGCTGTAAAAGCTCTTTGCCCCACACCTGGTACTTGATTTTTACTATAAGAAGAGGCCCAAACCCAGCTTCTATTGTCACAGTGTCAGAAGCCCAAACTCTGACCTTTGGCTCCAGCAAGCTGCAAGATTTTTTGTGCTCCATGATGATCAGAATAAAATTTGCTTCTGGTTCCTAGACTTCGGTGGTCTGTTCCTCATTTTTTGTGTGCCCGAGACCCAACACTGAACACAATGAGCAAAGACGTAAGTGATTAGGCATACATCTCTAAGTCAGTTTCTGTTAACCTGAGTAGACCTTAGGAATTTGGAATTCTTAATCAATGAGTTTTTTTTGGGGGGGGGCTTGGAATTTTATAGCACACTACCTCTCCCCAATGATCTTATATTTTATCAAGAGCCCTGAATGAATATCTATGACCTTGAATGGAGGCATGATTTTTGGTTAACTAGGCTGGAGAGATGCCTCAGTGGTTAAGAGCACTGGTTGCTAAGGCCTTGGGTTCAATTCCTAGCACCCACATGGCAGCTAACAACTGTCTGTAATTCTAGCTCTAGGGGATCCAACACCCTCACATAGACAAATGTGCACAAGAAATAAAAACAACAACAACAAAAGAACCAAGAAAAGGGGGAAACGTCAGAGCCAGACATCTTAATTTTTATATAAATTTTTTTGATTAAAAATTTTAAATAAAAAAATTTTACTTATATTTTTTTGTGTACATTGGTGTTTTGCCTGTCTGTATGAGGGCCTCAGATCCCCGGAACAGGAGTACCAACAGTTGTGAGCTGCTATGTAGGTGCCAGGATTTGAAACCAGGTCCTCGAGAAGAGCTACTGGCACTCCAGACCCTTAAATAAAAAATTTAAATGAGACCCAACAGTAACAAATAAATATATTGTTTATTGTGGAAAGTCTGAGAATAAGGATATTGAAGTGCAGGTTCCAGAAATAGGAATGTAGGAATATAAGAATAGATTAAGAGAATGAGAACAGACTCTCAGCAGCCCTCTCAGCAGCTTAAAGATTATCACAATGGGTTCCTTGCTTTACTCTTACTGATAGCTCTGTCTGCAAGGAAAATGGCTGCCAACTAAGGGTCTCTCTGTAAACTGAGAGTCAGCTTTTAGATGCCCCCCCACAGACCCACAACACTCATGACCAGCAAATTGACATGAGCTGAGTTAACTTTTAGTGTGCATTGTTCCACACTCTTCCCAGAAAAAAACAATGAACTAGATACAAACACTGTTAAACTGAAAAACTCTGTTAAGGGAAATTGTAAAAAGCAATTTGCAACCTCTCAAGTTTTACCTCCAGATGTAAAAATTCTTTTGTTCATGACTAATGCTTGCTTTTTACTATAATAAGGGGAGTTCAGAAACTGCCTCATTTGCCTGTTTCAGAAGCCCAAACTCTGGCTGTGGACATGGCTATAGCTGATAAGTTTTTGTGCCCTTCCAAGATTTTCATTTTCTTTTTCTTTTTTTTTTCTTTTCCTGGCATAAAACTTGTTTCTGTTTTACTAGACCTTGGTGGTCTGTTCCCTACCTTGCAGGTTTTCCATTGCTTAATAGGTGGGCCCCATCCTCAATCTTAGTTTTTAGTCTATAGTTTTTCCAGAAAACTTAGAGGCCTCATGCAACTTAGGGCCTGTTTGCACACAATTGGATGCTCAGGTGAAGGTCTAGTCCTGGAACTCCCTCTGTAGGCTAAGATAGCTTTTTACTATAATAAATTCTCAAACTCACAGAGATCCACTTGCCTCTGCTTCCAGAGTGCTGGGATTAAAGGCTTGCACCAACAACCACACCTTTAATACTAACTTTTAACAAGCCCAGCTTGATGATTTGAAGAAGGCATCTGTGGAGTTACTAGTGAGAGATTTTAGACATAGGGTTTGATTTTACTTTATAACCAGTTTGTGTGTGTTTGCAGATGGAGGCAGACAACCTGAAAAGCTTCATAAGTGTCTTTTTATGAAGTCATCAGGTTACAGAATAAGTATCTGTAACCTAGAGGCCTTTTAACAGAAAACTGTAAAAACAAGACAATTATGGGAACTCATAAAATAATGGCATTAGGTTGTTTTTGTTTTCTTTACATATTTTTAACCATATCCAATAAGCTTACAAATCTTAAGGCACAGAAAGTTTAGTCTTATAAATTTTATACCTTATAGTCTTATAAATTTATATTTTAGCAAAAGTTTGAGAGTTAAGTAAAAGAAAAGGAGTGTGAGGTAAGCAGCAGTAATTCCTATTAGAATAGTCACTCTTTAGCTGTTTTAAACACCAAGTATCTTTTGTTTTTTCTTTCCCTGTCAGAGGCAGAAGACCTGTCTGCCCCAAGACAGAGATTTTGGAGAAAACCTATAAATAGGTGTGCTTGAGTCAGGCAAGGAGGGCCATAATCCAACTCCAGAGCCAGCTTTTTAATAAAGTAGAGCAGCATAAAACAGTATTTCAATGTTATCAATTTCCAAGACACTTGTGTTCCAGGTATTTGTTACACTGTGTGAAGGTGTGTATTGCTATTGGATTAACAAAGCCGAATGGCTAGGTAGGCTAGGCAGGAGAGAATAGGCCAGACTTCTGAGAAGAGAGGAAAAATCTAGATGTAGGAGAGATGCCATCTAGACATGGAGAGTCGAACATACAGAATGGGAGAGGTAAAAAGCCATGTGGCAGAATGTAGATTAATAGAAACAGGTTAATTTAAGGTATAAGACCTAGTTGGGGAAAAGTCTACACTAAAGACTAAGCTTTCATAATTAATAACAAGTCTCAATGGCATTATTGGGGAGCCGGTGGCCTGACAAAGTCCAAATACACACTTGGATCCCTGAAAAACTGAATCCACTGACCAGAGCAAGCAGAAAATAAAGCTCAGGGATAACAATCTGTGAGAAACCTGCTGGACTCACTGAACCAGTAAGAGGGACAGACATAGAACAAACCAGTAGTGGCAGCGACAGCAGCAGCAGCAGCAGCAGCATAGTGTGACAGCAGCCTTGTGGAAATCATGTAAAAAAAAGATGCAGCCTGCAACCAGCCCATAGGGGTCTTCCTTATGCTTGGTCCGGCTCCCATGTCTGAAACAAAATCTAGGAGCACACCAGAAAACATAAATCCATGAGACAAAAGAGAACAAGAATGTCACAGAGATCAAACACAGACATGTGGTGGCCATTTTCACTCACCAGAATCAGTGGGACAGAAGGACATCTCAAATTCTGTCCATGGAGACTGGGTTGGTCTATGATCACTTCTGATCTTCCATCTCCCCAAATGTTGGGACTTCCAGAACAGAATAACACACTAATTGGTTTGGGTTTCAAATGTACATTGGCCAGCAAGTTTTACTTTTCTAGTTTGTTTATTTACTTATTTTGAGACAGGGTTTCTCTGTGTAGCCCTGGCTGTCCTATAACTCACTCTGTAGACCAGGCTGGCCTCAAACTCACAAAAATCCACCTCTGCCTCCAGAGTACTGGGAATTTACAAATTTGCAGTAGTCACAGTCTGGGGGTCCCATGGCCTCCTGGTACACAATGTGCTCACCCCATACTGGACCTGTTCATCCCTAGGCGCTCCCAGTTATGGTTCCTGTCCCCGAGTAGTGACTCCTTAATTTGTGGCAGCCATGGTGTTGGGCTCTCTTGGACTTCCAAGTCCACCTTGGATTTGCCCCCACTTAGGGACTGCCCCAAGACCCCCATCCCTGAGTCTGGGGTCTTCCAGGGATCCTGGCTGAGTTCCCAAATGTTATGGAGTTTGAGACCCCCAGGAAAAGACCACAGACTGAGTCCAGATTATAATTAGTTCCATTTATTGAACCTGCTAGCAGGACAGCAACATCTGAGCCAAACTAGAGACTGCTGTGTGAAGGGGCCAAGGGAAGGATTTTTAAAGGCAAAACCCATAAGACCTTAAGTATCTGCCAAGATTAGGTAGCCAGGGAGAACTCAAAATAGTCCTTGAACGTCTGCATAAGCAGGTCACAGAAACCAACAGTCATAGCATAACAAGGAGATGGTCACAGCTATGCATTTCCAGGTGGGCATCACTGAGTTATAGGGAACTTATCCTCCAGGGACTGGAGTCAGAGACTAATGGCTAGCGGGTACCAAGATGGATGCCTAGCACAAAATGGTGTTTCTTTAGCCTTCACACTACCAGCACCGCCTGGGCCTTTAATTTTCATTCTGATTGGATTAATGTGGGCCCCTGCACCTAACTAACAATTTGGATTTTTTTTTTTTTTTTTTTTTTTTTTTTTGGTCTGAGACAGGGATTCACTGTGGAAGCTGTCCTGGAACTAGCTCTTGTAGACCAAGCTGGTCTAGAACTCACAGAAATCCGCCTGCCTCTGCCTCCCGAGTGCTGGGATTAAAGGTGTGCACACCAACACCCAGCTAACCATTTGGTAAAATTAATGGTCTTTAGGACCAACTATACCTTTTTAGAGTGGGATGAGTCCCCAATTTGACTCATTCACTAAGACCAGTGGAGAATGTAACAGGTCCCTAGATCCTAGTAGGTTTCCAAACCTTAGCATAACTGCCTCCATGATGGAAACACCATTCAGGTCATAAATCCATCATGAATTCAGGTCATAAATTAATCACGTAGACAGCACCACTTGATAAAACAAAACCAAACACTAATCCTTCAAAGTCTATAGTTCTGGGGAACATACTAACTTTTCTTTTTGGCTTCTGTAATTCTGCTTCTGGCTAAAACTGTTCTTGTTTACTGAGTATGTCAACTCATGACATGGTTTTTGTGCTGAAAAGCTCACCTTGGAAAGGCTCAGTGCTGAAATGGGATCCCAAACACACAGGGTAGGTGCTGGCCAGCTAATAAAGACTTTATTGGCTTAAACCCATGTCTCAGCCCTCTCTGCTGGATACCCCATAAGTGGTAGACTGGAGAGTCTGATGCCCAAGATAACAAAGGAGGTGCTACCAAAGAAGGGAAAGATAGAAGGAGTTAAAAACATTCAAAAGAAGTGTGTGCAAAGGTCATTTGGACCTGAGAGGGCAGGCACGATAGAATATGGTAAACAAGGGGAGAATAAAACAAGATGGGCAAGGGTCAGAACAAACAACAGTTCTAAAGCCACTCCAGAACTAAGATTTTATTCTAGGTGTACTGGGAGGCTCTGAAAGTCTTGAAGGGGAGGGATATATTTTTCAATTTTTGTCATATGTATATAGCTGTTTGGCTTGTTTGTATGTCTGTGCCTATGGACAGCAGGAAAAGGATCTCCTGGAACTGTAGTTACAGATGGTTGCAAGCTGCCATGGAAGTACTGAGAATCAACATGGGTCCTCTCAAAGAGCAACTGGTACTGAGCCGTCTCTCCAGCCTCCCCTCCTCTTTTTGTAAATTCTAGGGATGGGACCCGAAACCAGGGACTCAAGTACACTGTGTTTCATCACTGGGCTAAACCTCCAGCTTCACCCCCATCTGTTTTTGAGATGAAGATCAACTATCGTTATCTTAGCTACTCTAGATCTTGAAAGCTCAAATGACCCTTTTACTTCATTTTATGATTGGTTTTGGGGCTGCAGGAGAATGGATCAGAAAAGAAAAAGGTTCCTCTTGTGTTTCTGTTGAGCCCAGCTCTATCCCTAGCTTCCTGAGTAACAACATGGTACCAGCACTCCCTGTTGCTGTTGTGGGGTTGACCTGTGTACTATGAGGTTTGGCCATATCCTTGCCTCTATCCATCAGATCCTCCAAACAAAACTGTCCTCTGGCACTGTCAATTGTCTCTTGCAGGGCTGGAAAGATAGCTCAGTGGTTAATAGCACTGGCTGCTCTTAGAGGACTTGGGATCAATTCCCAGCACCAACATGGCAGCTCACAACCATCTGTAACTTCAGTTCTAGGTCTGACATCTTCACACGGGCACACATGCTGGCAAAACACTAATGCATGTGATATACAAAACAAAAAAACAAAAATCCATCAAATTTAAGTGTCTCTTGCAGGATCACCCCTTGTTGAGAACAGCTGCCCTAAACGGAGAATGAATGGCCGATTCCCAGGTTTTCCTCAGGGTCCCTACTACAGGCACTGAACAGCCAAACCCTAACCTGGCATCTTAGTATCTGGGGCCAAAAGGCAGGAGGATGTCTTGCTGCTGTCTCTACCTTCACCCCATTGTACAGTAGTGATAACGTTTCTGAATTACATATTATACTCTCATAAGCTTGGTCACTGGAGCTTCCTAGACACTCCTGAGAAGCAGTGACCAGCTGGGACCCTGGTCTTGCAGCTCACTGTCCCCAGTGGAGAAAGCTGGTGGCTTCTTTGAGGGCATCCCTCCACACTATAGGGAACTTGACAGAGCACAGTAAGCAGGTTGGAAACACATTTACTTTTATGAGAAAATAGACATCCAGCAGCATCTGCTCACAAAGCCATGGCAGCAACTGGAAGGCAATGTGGAGATCAGTGCAGGTGTCCATGGAGCAGATGAGTCACATATGAAGGAAGCCACCAAGTGCACAGCAAAACAGAAAGTCACTGACACAGCACCAATATTTTACATGAAGGTAAGTTAACAACTGTGACACAAAAACACCAGAGTGGGGACAGCATCTGCTACAACACAAGAAGCTATAGCTGCAGCCCTTAGAGAAGAATTCACTCACTACAATTTAGCACAGGAGGGCAGGATACACCCTGCAGGGAATGTATAAGGCACCAGCCAGATACAAAATAGATGAGGTTCCAGCAGATGGTTGATGTGACTGAGGTGAGATGTGGACAGGCCAGCTGGGTTCTACCAGTTCACAGATGCCAAGAATCCCCTGAAGGTTCAGAGCCAAAGCCTGCAGGCCCAGCTGCAGGGCAATGCCTCACCCAGGTGTTGGTTAGGCGCTGTCACGTAAAAGCATCGGTCCCAGGAGATTTGAGTCGAGAGGGCAATCTACTTGCCTTCCTTTAGAGGGAACCAGGAGAAAGCCAACACCCAACTCCACAGGCACAAAGTTCTGGAAGGGGGTAGGATGACAATGAGAGTCACTTCTTGAACTAAGGGTCCATGTGGTGCATAGGTTAGTCTCCTTGTCTGCACTGTACCTGGTGTCCACACCAGAGGTGACCCTATTCCCCCAAAGCTTCCTAGAAGCCATAGAGCATCTGCCCCTTGAATCAGGGTACATAGCCTTCTTCTTCAGGACATCTTGGTGTCCCAACTCACGGCACAGTGTCTTGATGCCAAACTGGGATGGATCCAAGGTCAAGGAGGATGGAGCCCAGGTGTGCCCTGGAGCTGGAAGCTGCCAGCTAGAGTCAAGTCTAACCAATGGTCTCCTCAAGAGAAGACAAAGGACTACTGGGCCCAGGGCTACTTCTGACTCTCCCTAGAGGTGGCTCTCGACTTCCCACTTGGCTGGAAGGGGACTGAAGATGGATGCTAGTGCAGGTCAGAGCCCTTCCCGTAGGCAGGACAAAGCTCACCTCACATGGCAGCTGAGGGGCTGACAAGTGGAGCTGCTTCGGACTTCTCAGAAACTTCTGACTGCAGTTGAGTAAGCTTTTGTAATTGGAATCCCAATGCATCAATGAAGTACTCTTCATTGACCCAGGTCATGTCTCAAGACATCTACAAGGTTCTGAACATTTAGTTTGATCCAAGTGGCTGTTCACAGTATCTCACTGAAGTAAAGAGCTGGTGCTGGGGATTCTCCAGTAGGCTGAGAGTGAGACAGAACTAATGGTCACTCAAGAATATATGTGGCCACCTTAACTGCAGGGTGGGCACAAGTGAAAGTGCCCTGTAGTCAACACATGGTGTCCAAAAGGCCTCCCTGAGTTTAACCACCTACGGCTTTCCTGTTGCCAATGGATTCCGTGATGACAGCCTCCCTAGTGAATGGCCCCAGTGGGCATCTGCAGGGCCCTGAGGTGGAAGTAGACCTGACTATCTTGACTTATCTGAGCATCTTGCTGAGGAGATCTGTACTGACAGCCTGGAAAAAAAAAAATAGTCTGGGTAAATGAGAAGAGGGCAGTCCCTCATTCACTAGACGGGCGTGGGGCTCCTGCTACGGACTGATACCTAGTAGTAGCACATGTGTGCACTTAGCACAAGCAGCAAGTCTAACACCTTCCCCCTTATGCTGGTTGTGTGCTTTTTCTCATAATTGCATTTGGAAAGAAGAAAAGAATACCAACGAGGGGCTGGAAGGACAGCTCAGCAGTTAAGAGAACTGGCTGCTCTTCCATAGGACCAGGATTTGGTCCCCTGCACCTACAAGGTGATTAACTGTACCTCCAGTTCCTGTGGATTCAACACTTCCTTCTGGCTTCTGAGAATAATACATAATGTGGGGCAGACAAAACATGCAGGGAAGCACTCGAACAAGAAAATCACAAAACAATGTAAAAGCATACCAACACACAGGAAGAGCTTGTGTGCATTAAAACCACAGGCATAAGCCAGTGCCACACCTGGGCTTTCTTTGAGACAGGGTCTCACTATGTAGCCCTGGCTGTCCTGGAACTCAAGAGATCTGCCTGTCTCTGCCTCCAGAGTGCTGAGATTAAAGGCATGTGTTACCATGCCTTGTTACACCTCAACTTTCACATACCAAGTCAATGAATTCTGATCCTTTAGCATTGGGCACTGTCACCCCCACTGCACGAGAGGAAACTGAGGTACAAGATTCAGTGATACATCCAACATTGCAACATCCAGGCAAGAATGAGACTTCAGCTTCCTACTCAGAGATCAAGACACTGGCTTTTAGCATGGTTCTTTGGCTATGTTTGGCATGCCTTTAATCCTAGTGCCTCAGAGGCAGAGGCAGGTGGGTCTCTGTGAGCTGAGGCTAACCTAGTCTACTCAAAAACAAAAGTATATAAACAATGATGGGAGGTGTCATTTTGTAAATATGTTTTTCTTATTGGTTAATGAAAAAAGCACTGTTGGCCAATAGAAAAGCAATATAGGTGGGACTAGGAGACAAGAAGGACAGAGGAAGTAGTAGGGAGGAGATTCAAGATGGAGGGAGTAGAACGCTGGGCCCTCTCTCCGATAAGATGAGACCACATGGAAATACTTAAATTAATAGAAGTGGGTTAATATTGAAGACAGAGCTAGCCAATAAGAAACTAGTAATTGGCCTACAGCTTTATATCTAATAACACACAGTCTCTGTGTGTTATTCCGGGCTGGCGCAGCTGTGGGACCAGGCTGGCAGAAAAACCTACTCATAACAAAACAACTTGATAGCTAAGTGGCAGAGCATTGTCTAGCACTCTGGACCCTGGATTCCATTTCCAGGACCACAAAAGCAAAACAAGGACTGTGAACCCACCTGTCTGCTGGAGGGATGACTGGACTCTGCCACCCAGGCACTGCCACAGGTGTCTTCCAGGGCCAATCTGAGGTGAGTATTTGGCATTCTACATGGCATGCTGTGTCTGGTCCCTGTCCTATGCATCATAAAATATAGAAAAGACAAAGAATTATTTGTAACTTAGTCCAGAAATAGTCCATGTGGCCAGGTGGGGGAGCAGCTTGGCCGCAGTCAGCTCTATTCCTTGCCACTTATGGTTCCAGTCCAGTTCTTGCACCCAGGTATCCCAACATCCTTGGTGGGCTTTTCTTTAACTCTGAAGGACTAAGCTTATGGAAAGCTTGAAGAAACCATCTGTAAGCTCACTGTGGCTCAAACTCTCATTTTCCACATTAAGAATATGGGTCAGAGACTAGGTGTGGGGTGCATGCCTGTAAATCCCAGAACTCTGGAGGCTGAACCAGGAGGTTCATGATGAGTTCAAGGTCAGCTTAGGCTATATAGTTAGTTCTCAGCAGCCTGAGCTACACATCAAGACACTGTCACAAACAAAGAAAGTAAAAACAAATCCAAGGGAGCACTGGCATCTACTTTAACCACATTTGAAGGTTTATGCCTGTCACACCAGCATTCCAGAGGCATAGGCAGGAACACTGAGTTTGAGGCCAGTCCAGGCTACACATTCCTCTACCAGAGAACACAACTACCTGCACCATTTATTTCTCATGGTTTTTTTTTTTTTTTTTTTTTTTAATCTGTTGACAAACCCATCTCTAGTTCTGGCTGGTGACCCTTCTTTCAGGGCAGAGTCCTCAAAGACTAAAGCTATTATTAAGTTTTTTTGTTTTTGTTTTATGTCCAAATCTCTGCTAACTTCCCCCCAACTTACCCTTCTGGTCAGCAGTCACTTTGCTGTCTTAGTACACAGACCTCATCATAGAGTAGATAGGAGAGAGGGCAGGCACAACCACAAAGTCTTGTCCTGGTGACAGGCAGGGCATGGAACTGACCTGAATGACAGGCAGCTACAGGCCATAGTTTCTGATGGTACAGTGGACAGAAGCTGCTGTTGACACCCTGGAGCTACAAGATCTAGTCTAAACAATCTACCTCTATGACAGGGTAATGGTCCACTGAGGCCACTTTAGTGGGTCCAGGCTACTTGTCTATGATGGTGGCTGGGACAAGGGTACACAGTGCAGTTCAGTTTCAGGCAATGAGGCTGAGCTCAGACACTGTTGGTTTAGTCAGAAGAGAAATTTCAGGATCACTGAAGTCAGCTGCACACAGATGAGCAAGGGGACCTGGGTCCTCAGAACTGGTTAGAGTGCTGCCTGCCATCCACCTCAGGGTTCCTTGCCCCTAGAAGACTGCATGGGGCTGGGTATCCAGAGCTAGAAGCTTTCAAAAGAACTGACAGATGAATAGTGGATGGTGCAGGCAGAGGCAGCAGAGGGAGGCAGTGGCCCTCACCAACAAGTGTAACACGAAAGATAAGACAGATACTGGGGTTCAAGCTTCAAGCTGAAGATCAAAAGAGCAAAGCAGCCAGCCACTAGCTCTTACCTCTATCTCACTCAGACCAAAGGGGTGATTCAGACTGCTCCCAACTTCACTGTTCCTCAGATTCACTCTGACTGCTATGCTCCCCTCAATGTGACTAGAGACTAACTCTTAGACTGAATATCTCTACCTTTTATACCTCTAAAATCCTGGGATTAAAGGCCTGAGCTCTGATTCACTCTCCAGTAGCCCAGGGTAGTCTTGAACTCAGAGATCCATCTACCTCTTGATCCTGAGCCCTGGGATTAAAGGTGTGTACCACCATTGTCTGATGCTTGAGGCTAGCTTTGCTTTCTGAATTCTCAGGCAAGCTTTAATCATAAATAATTTATCACCACAATCGGGTGTCTCTTTAGCTGTAAGTTCTCGATGACTCAAATATGTTCCAAAGATGGCCCTGAGTACAATGAAGTAGTCTGGAAAATGGATGGAGGTGCAAGAAGCCCCCAAGGAGCACCATGTTACCACCAAGTATAAACTCACAGGGCAGAAAGCCTCTGTGAGTTCTCATGTCTGATGGGTTGATTTTCCTTTTGATGACTGAGGCATGGCAGCCAAATGAGCCATCAGTAGACCACTGCATAGGAAATCTAGACCAACATCTGATGTTTGACAAAGATCCATAGATGTAGGCTGCCCTACTCAGTGCTTCTTCCTTGGATGACGCTTCCGATGCCGGATGAGGCAGGAGCTGTAGGCAAAGGATTTCCCACACTCCTCACAGCCATATGGCTTCTCTCCAGTATGCATTTTCTGGTGTTTCAGAAGATTGGAGCCACAGTTGAAGGCCTTCCCGCACTCCCCACATTTAAAGGGCTTCTCACCGGTATGAATTCTCAGATGTTTGGTGACATCTGAACTGTGCCTGAAGGTCTTCCCACACTGGTCACACTTGAAGGGCTTCTCTCCTGTATGAACTCTCTGGTGGCGAATGTGATCTGTTTTGTGTTTAAAGATTCGTCCACATTCACCACACTCGTAGGGTTTCTTCCTCTGAAAAGGAACAAACACAGGGACACCCTCAAAGTCATCTTTAAATGAGGCATCAAAGGCATCAAAGATATGAGCCTCGTCTTCAGGGCTCAGGTCAGTTTGTTTGCGGGGCTTCCGGGGCTTTGCTGACCTCTTGGTTGGCTTTTTCACCCTTGCTGCTTTCTCTCCTTTGACAGTAGCCTTTTGCACACCTGCTTCCTCCTTTGGGGCCTGTGTCTTCTTTTTCCTGCCTGCAGGCTTTTCCATTGCTGCTCCTTGGAAGTGGGAAACACCCTGGAAGCCAGGGAAGGCTGAGGGCTCCCAGTCAGTGGCTGCAGGCTTCTTGGTTGTGACTTTACTCTGTCAGGGCAGCTCAGGACATCCTGCTAATGGAGCTCCATTTTGGCATCAAGCAGACAGAAACACCATCCTTTTACTTCTGGGGGCAAAAGCATTAACAACAGGTCAAAGGCAGCTCTCAGGGCTGCAACCCTCCATTCTCCTCCCAAATGCTCATTTGATGAGCATCTCAGACTAATGTGGATTTCTCAGAACTGCAGCCCACTTCACCGGTCCATAGCATACTCACCTCTTTGCGTGGTACTCTCACTCACTCAGTCACTGAGGATAAGGCTTTCATTCATCTCACAGAACTCCATATCTACACAGACCAATGGCCACTTCTCACCTCCCCAAATGGAACCTTTCCTGCCCTTCTTTATCCTCTTCACCTGCCCATATTGGGGCTGTGTATATACCCTGCAGCAGCCTGGTTCTGAGCCTGGAAAACTCAGGGCTGTCCTCATAATCTACAGCAGCCACCAAACTCCATCACATCTCCTAAGGCTGCTCCTTGTACCTACAAGCCTTTCTCTATGTGAGCTCTCTTTATTTCTAAACCTGCACCATCCCTTTTATCCCTGGAGGCCTGAAGGGGTGGGCTATGCTGGCAGTCCCATCTAGAGTGTTAAAAAACACAGCTGCCATTTGGGAGTACACCGTGTTTTATTCTAAGTATTAGACAGATGACTACTTATCTAACTCAGCACATACGGTTCTTAACTGGATTCGGAGTCCAAGTTCCAGGTAACTATCAGCTAGGCACTTGCCTACACTGTCTGAACATCAGTCTCTGAAAGTGTTTGTCTTTTGTGGGACAGCTCAGGAGAGTTCTGAGAATCCCTGTCTGACAACATCCAAGCTCAGTACCAATTCAAACAACATCACTGGTGAAAGGAATAATAGCGGGACCCAGGTGTCTTGTGTTTGCTCACCAAGGCTCATTTTCGTTGGAAACTGAAAACAGTCATTAAAAGCACAGAAGACCACAACGACTGTCTTATTTGCCCCCTCCCCTCCCAGACCCGTGCATAAAAGTGGGTGCGGGTGATCCAGGCAACTTAGTTAATTCAGCGGGTCCATCAAAGTGCTGCTGAAGCTGACAGGACTCGGAGCTCTAGCACCCAGCACCAAGGGACTTCGCTAGGAAGCCCGTCCCACCTTCCCCAACACCGCCGAGTGGCGGGCGGCGGACGGAGAAACGACCCAGAAGCCAACCTTCGCCAGGCCGAAGACAAGGAGCGCGCATGCACAAGGTACCTGGTGGGTGTCGAACGCAGACGTCTGCGCGGGCCAGGCGGTCGGCCGGCCCGGCGACGGTTACAATGCCCTCTGCTCCCGCCTCTCTCGCGCCTCAAGGCGCCCGCCCCTCTAGTGCCTCTCTACCTTCCCGGCCTCTCGGTGGTGAGGCCACCCGCCCCGAAGCCCCGCCCACCGTTCTTAGCCGCCTCCAGAGCCTCTCTAGGAGCCTTGCCGGCCTCTCGGTGGTACCACCGTACGCTCTGTACCCCCACCCTCTCTCTCATTCTCGCCCTTCTGGTGCCGCTCTAGGAGCCGTCGCCAGGACTCTCTGTGGTGCTGCGCTCGGATTCGTAGACCCGCCTACCTCTTTCTGGCGTTTCGGGGCCTCTCTAGGAGACTGGGCCCCACCTCTTTGTGGTGCTGCGGTTGCGGCCTTGCGCATAGCTTGAGGAGTATGCTAAAAGAGATTTCTGTGGCTGTGCAGACTTCAGAACAGCAGGTGGCGCTTTTCTCCCGGCGGCATTTTCCGGCGCAGAGACGCCTCCTCTTCTCAGGGCTCCAAACCGTCTTCAGTCCTTTCTTGGTCTTCGGGCTTGTCACTTGTTCTGCCATGATCTCTGGGAAGGCGGGTCCCTGGTGTGCATGGCATCTGGACGCTCTGGACCCGACTGATTCCCCAGTCAAAGTCTGACTCAGGCCTTCCCTGCTCTGTCCCTGGTCCCTGGCTCCTGGCCTTTCTCTCCAGATACTTAAATCTAGTCCCCTCTTGTGTTGTTCCGACTTTCTGGATACGTTCTTCCTCACTGTATTTTGTCCAGGTTGGCTTAGAACTAGAAATCTCCTGCCTCAGCCTTTTTCGAGTCCTAGGATAATGTGTGCCCCATCGCGCTTGGAGATCATTGCAAATCAAACTGAGAACTTCTGCCTGCTTGGCTGAGTCTCCCTGGGGACGCCATTTTTGTGTGACTAGCACACTATGTTAGGGCCTTCTGCGCTTTAGAAGCTCGCATCTCAGACCTCAAGCAAACCACTCATCTGTCTCCCCCTCCCCCCTTTAGACTCAATTTTCAACATGCTCGACAAATGTAATTGTCCAGTGTGCATCTTGCAGAGCTTGCCTATTATTTATCACAAGGGGGTGGCTATGTAGATTTGCAAGGGTGGCTGTGTATCAAAAGGCGGTTCATTCAGCCTCCTGACTGAGCTGCCTCCGCTGTTGGTGCACCACAGCTTGTTGAATCTTTTGCCCCATGAAGAGTGATCATGAAATTGCCGTAAAGACCCCTGTGCTGCTTCTTTCCCTGGGACTATGTTCAGAAATGCAGTGGCTAGGTCCTAAACTACTGCATGTTTCCTTTTGTAGAGAGCCTGTGCTGTTTCTCATTCATTCCTACCGGCAGCATGGGGTAGCATTTGGATCAGGGAGGTAAGCATCTCCTTGTTTTCATTTCCCAGAGGCCTAGTTCTCTGCATGCCTCTTGTCATCTGCATCTGTCCCCCACCCCGACCCCCATGATAAGTCTCTTACCTATTTCTAATGAGGTGGGTTGAGTTGGATGTTGGTGGACTGTAGTGTAGACACAGGACTTATTCATCTGGTTCTTAGGCAGGCTTCTCGACTTGTCCCCACTGGTTCCCCACTTCCCTCCCACTGGTTCACTCCTTTTGGAGTGGCTGCCCTCTGGAGAATTATACTCTTGTTGATGGAACATGACTGTTAGGATCATGGCCTGGGATTGCTCACATGGTCCAAACTTTTCTCTAAGAAGACAATATGGTCTGAGAAGCCCTGGTGTCTGGCCACTGCCTTTGAGCCATCTGTGCACATGTCCATTTTGTCTGATGTGCTGGAGTATTTAGTGCCTAGGTCAGGTCAGCCTGAGGAGGTGCCATCTTCACGGATATAGAACTGAGATGTGGCTGTGTTCTGGAGAAGTCCTGAGAGTGACCATTCACATGGAAACCTAGATACAGAGAATTTGGGTAGCTTTAGACCTCTCTAGTGGCAATGGATTGTCCCTGCACTGGCTTGTCCCTCCGTCATTGGTTTCCACAAACCACAGGGTCCTTGGAAGGGCAGTAGTGGTGAGTTTCCTTCCTCAGAATTTCCTGCCTTAAGGACAGCACCCCCCCCCATTTAATCCCTCCCACCCCACCCAAAGGCTTTACAGCCCAGTAAGGAGCAGTAAGACCACCGTAAATGAGTACCTTCTGTCGTGGGAGACAAGGCAGCTCCAGGGAGCCCAGAGAAATCAAATGCCTGGCTCAGCAAGAGGAACAAGGGACCCCAGAGTGGGTATTTGTCATGAGTACACAATGTCAGAAACACAGGTAAACACACTTGTGTCTTTTCACAATGTTAGAATTTATTGAATAACAAGTTCACAAGTCCCAGGGGTCCTGATTTGCCTTGATAGTGACTGCAACAAGCATAGCTTCTTTTATTCCCATTTTAACTACTATAATCATACCTCAAATGGCACACAGTTGTTGTTATATCTGGAACTGTAGTCATCATCTGTCAGTTTATCATCTATCTATAGGGTAGGTTTCAGAATGGCTGTAACAGGATTAAAGAGGCTACTTAAGAATTCAAAGAGGCCTTAGTGGAGGTAAAGACAAGAAGCTGACAGAGATGCAGAATCCCTAATGTGTGAGAATCAAGTCCTGTTGGGGAGCTGCTGCAAGAGGCCTTGATAGAGCCAGGTCCCTGAGTGAGGGTTCAGCTGAGCTGCAGGGTGTGGTGGAGCTGAGGAAGTGGTGAGACCTAAGACTATGGAGGCAGTAGAGGCAAATAGACAGATGGGGTGGACAATCTCACATTGAGGACCAAGCTGAGCCAGTGTCCTTGGGGCAGTTGGGTGTCCTTTGCTTGTTGGTTTCTCAACAGGGTGGTCAAACCACAGGTTTATGGGGCTGTCCCCATCATACTAGGAAACTAGGGATCAGATGTTTTTACCAAAATACAAAACTCGGGCCATCTGCCTCAGGTACCACAAGAAGTTCCTTACTGGGTTCATATAAAGTCTGTTGACCAGAGAGCCAGCAAAGGCTGGAGAAGAACCAACAGCTCCTAAAATGTTCTGCATGCTGTACACCCGAGGCAAATATATGCTATGATGGGACAAATTCACAATCTTTCTGTCCCCTATGGGACTGGCAAGGAGACATCATAGGGTTTATGCCTGTTGGAGGGGCAAGCAAATATCTTCTCATCTGTACACTGTCATGGGCCTCTTACAAGCATCACGATGTAAACACACAGTGTTGGTCTCACCCAACTCAGTGTTACACACAGTCACCTTGGAAAACCAGCAGTCACAAATGCCGATGTGTATCACTAGGTTGAGAAAGTGATACACATCGGCATTTGTGGTACATCTACCTGCCCTTTAACATTACCAAGGCTGGGCATTTGAAATAATGGGTTACTATCACTGCAGTTAAAGACTTAAATTTAGGGCTGGAGAGATGGCTTGGTGGTTAAGAGCACTGGCTGTTCTTCCAGAGGACCCAGGTTCAAGTCCCAGCACCCACATGGCAGCTCGCAACTGCCCATAACTCCAGTTCCAGGGGATCTTGCACCCTCACATAGACATACATGCAGGCAAAACACCAATGCACATAAAAAATAAATAAATCTAAAAAATTACTTAAATGCAGACCATATCTTAGAGGTCTGGGGAGAAGTATCTCCACGATCAAGAAGGTTATTGAATACAAATCCCAAATACAGTGGCAGGGTTGATCACTTCCCTGTGAGTTGTTGGCCTGGGAGACTCTTGGGGTCCTCCCTATCATATGGGGTATTGCTATTATGACTAGAGGCACCACTTCGCTTTGGTTGCAGGGCCTAGGGAAACTAGGGAAGTTAACCTATGATTGAGCAGGAAGCTGCCTCCCCATTGGCTTGCTTTCCTAGTGTCAAAAAGTGCTTTGCAGGCTGCTAGAGAACTGTCTTCAACAGCCCTGCATGGTTTGCAGACCCAACCTGCTGCAATATCAGCATTTCAGGCCAATGTGCTCACTCATACAAAGTAGCAAGACTGTTAGAGATGCACACAACCAGTTTCAGATTGAATTCAAGGCCCACTACTCAGTATGCTTGATACTATTGGGATAAAAGCCTAGGCCCCAGCATGAAGGCTTTTGCTATTGTTGGTTGCTATCAAATTATCTTCTAAACATTTGTGCTTACACCCATAGATGACTGCTGCTATTAGACTGTGCAGGAGAACAGCTTCTTATAGCTGTGGAGGTTACACCAGAAGTTCCTAAGTGGTCAGACTGCTGGATTTGTGGACAACTGGCCCCCTAAAATCAAGCATACATATCCTGGACTGTATTTTCTCTGTCTCCACAAATTGGACTGACTTCTTAGAGTCACTTGAAGTACAGTGGTGTCTTCCAGTAAATAACATGGACACTGAAAAAAAGAACAATTCACTGGTGGGCTCAGTTCAGAGGAGACTCTGAAACATGGTAAAAAGGACACAGGCCATTTGGATGTCTGTGAATTAAAAACAACAACTGGGGATTAAACCTAGAACCTTATACATGCTAGGTAAGAACTGTGCCACTGAGATGTATCCCCAGCTTTTTCTACTGTGTGTGTGTGTAAAGTCCAGAGGTTAATGTCAGGTGTTGCCTTCTTCTACCACTTTCTGCCTTATTTATTCTTAGAAAGATTTATTTATTTTTATTTTATGTGTGAGGGTGTTTTGCCTGCATGTATGTCTGTTAAGAGTAAGTTTTTCCACCAGCCTGGTCCCACCACCACACCAGCCCCAAATAACACACAGAGATACTGTATTAGATATAAAGCTGTTGGCTAGTTACTAGTATTTCTTATTGGCTGCGGTGTCTGTCTTAAATATTAACCCATTTCTATCAATCTAAGTATTTCCACATGGTCTTATCTTACCAGAGGAGAGAGCCTGGAGTTATACCCTGTTGGTCCTACATCTTGAAACTCCTCCCTACTCCTTCCTCTCTCCTCCTAGTCTCCTAGTCCTGCCTATCTTGCTTTCCTATTGGCCAACAGTGCTTTATTCATTAACCAATACGAGAAACATTTTTGCAGAATGACATCTCCCATCATCTCTTCTTTTTTTGTCTAAATAAAAAGAAGGGTTTTAACCTTAACATAGCAAAATATATCACACAACAGTTATCAAATAAGAACCATAGTTAACAATATTTATTTCATTAATATTTAGCAAGATTTAAAGAAAATATCTCATCATCTATCCTATCTTTGTGAGTCTAAAGTCCTATATGTAACTTATCTTTAATCCTAACTAAGGAAAACTATAACCCTAACTATTTATCTTCAATTCCATCAAAGACCACAAAAGGATAATATATAAACTCTAGAAATGACAGCAAAAACTCATTGCCTGGTCAGTCACCCAAAGTTCTTCTGTAATGTTCCATCTTCAGCCTATAGGCCATAGTGTGTCTGGCAGACTCCTCAGCAAAGCAGGAAACTAAACTGTCCACCTGTATTGGCAGTTTGTCAGTCACTTTTCTCTGTGTCCTGCATTCTGTCTGGCAAACTCTTCCACGAAGCAGGAACTCTGTAGCAAAGTCCATCTTGTATCAGCAGCCACTTTTCTGTGGGTCCTGTATGTAAAGTTTATACAACATAAAGTCAAACAGTCCAGACAAGAGCAGTATCTTGCCGAAATGGCTAGTCTTGCCATATTGAAAGCAAATTCCATAACGTGTTTCTTTAATGTCCATCTTCTTTTCTGACAAAGGTGGTGTTGCCAGGAGCAGTTGTGCCTCACTGTCAAGAAAAACCCTAAATCATTTTAAATGCCATATTCTGTAAGACTTTGAAAGATTTGAAGAATGCCTATTCATTCCAAATACATCTTGAAAACCTAACTAACTTTAAGTTTTGACTATCATAGGTGACTATAGTCTGTACTAAATTATACATTACATTTCTAAATGAGATATATAAACACAATACCTAAACAAGAGGAAAATATATATATATCTCAAAATTGACCTTAAATTTGTATCAGTAAATGAAAATCCATTCCAAAACAAAGTATTCATATCTATACGATTATCCCCTTTTTATCTTTAAAAAGAGATTGGTTGTGGTCATTAACCATTTATAACCAACTCCACTTAAATGAAAACAAACATTTATAAACAATATTTGGGAATTAGAGTATTGTTCTTTCTAAACTGCTTCCTTCTGGTAGGGGGCACTGTCATGGGGATCCTAAGATTATGCAGAAATCCTGACTGTAGTGGTCTGCAAGGCTGCCTTGTCCCAGCTGTTTTGACTGTTGGATGATCTGGGATGCTGTTTCAGGGCATCTTACTTGATCAAACCATGTTAGTCTGGAAGGGATCCACAGCTTTTCATTTTCTGTGGAAACAAAATAGAAATCCTTTTCCCCAGTAACTTGTCCTTGGATTTAAATTTTGGAGTCAAAGCATTTTTAAAATATGTAAATTGAATTAATTCAACAGTATTTCTTTTTAACAGTTGTTATTTTCTCAGCAGTTAAACAGTACAAAGACAACACAATACCATACAGTATCCAAAGTTTCTCTATGCTTTCCATCTTTACATGTATTTTTTTTTTACTACTTTATTTCTTTTATTTCTATTTTTTCATTTTTTGAGTCAGGTTTTCTCTGTGTAACTTTTATTTGTCTTGGAATTAACTCTGTATACCAGGTTTACTTTGAAATCACAGAGATTTTCTTGCCTCTACCTCCCAAGTGCTGGAATTAAAGGCGTGTGCCACCAATGCCCAGCTACTCTCTCTCTCTCTATTTTTTTTAAACCACTTTATCCTGTTTCTTTTTCTCTCCCAAGCCTATGTACATTTTAAAACATACTGTAAACCTTTAGAGGTTTTTCTTAATCTGAATCTATCTTTACTGTAAATCTTTATCTTTTTCTGGCCACAAGTCTTTTATCTGGTAAACAACATTGCTAAAATGAAAGCCATAGCTGTATTAGCCACGGTCTATCAAAGATGGCGGCAGGTACTTTTACCGCCATCCAGCAGCATGCTGCCGGCTTGGTGATGTGGTCACTGCCATTGCCAGCTCTGGTACACACTATTAAGTTATTAGCAGCACTTCTTAAAAGCCTTGCGGTTTTTGCTGTTTATGCTGAGTCAGGAAACCTCCCTTAAAGGAGCCGTGCAAATCTGCTAGTCTCTAGCAAAACAGAGTCCAACTGAGAAAAATGTGCTACCAAGAAGCCTTGCTTGTCTCTGTTCTTTTGTTTGTAAAACCCTTTCTTAAGCTTTTTTTTTTAAAGTTTTACGTGGAAGTTCTTAGTAGCCAACATTGAAGGCACCATTTTGTAAAGAGTATGTTTTTCCATTAGACTGGTCCCACAACCACACCAGCCCCAAATAACACACAGAGATACTGTATTAGATGGAATGCTGTTGGCAAGTTACTAGTATTTCTTATTGGCTGCATCTGTCTTAAATATTAACCCATTTCTATCAATCTAAGTATTTCCACATGGTCTTATCTTACCAGAGGAGAGAGCCTGGAGTTATACCCTGTTGGTCCTACATCTTGAAACTCCTCCCTACTCCTTCCTCTCTCCTCCTAGTCTCCTAGTCCTGCCTATCTTGCTTTCCTATTGGCCAACAGTGCTTTATTCATTAACCAATACGAGAAACATTTTTGCAGAATGACATCTCCCATCATATGTCTGTGTACCACAAGTGTGCATTGTGCCCTCAGAGGTAGGAAGAGAATGTTGGCTCTCCTGCAACTGGAGCTACAGAGGGTTGTGATCTGCCATGTGGGTCCTGGAAACCAAACAAAGGTCCTCTGCAAGAGTAGCGAGTACTCTTAACTGCTGAGCCATCTCATAAGCCCCCTCCACACTACTGTTTAATTTTTATTTTATTTGAGACAAGGTTTCTCTATGTAGCTCTGGCTGTCCTGGCACTATTTTGTAGACCAGGCTGGCTTGGAACTCAGAGATCTGCCTCCCTCTGCCTTCTGAGTGCTGGGATTAGAGTTTTGTGCTATCATGCCCAGCTTTACCTTATTTCTGAAGAGTTTAAACTTTCCCACTTTTATAACTAAATTTAGGTTTCAGTTCTCTAAGAAGAGGAAAACAGATGTCTTCACCAACATAAGGCCATTTATCAACAAATTGTATTTAGAGATGGGAGAAAACAGGAACAAGGCCTGACTCAGCCCCACAATGTCTCAAGGACAGTTTCTGCAACTCCCTTAAAACTTACTCAAGTATGTCCAAAGATAAACCTCAGCCAATTAAAAGTATACTAATGTAACTGCTGCTTGTTTAACCAATTATGTTTGAGATGACCTAACTATTCCTGAAATTCCCCTAACTGTGTTTAAAAGGAGCCCACACTCCTCTCAGGGTTATGGTCATTTTGTACAGGTGAACGACCCTGCATGCATGCTGGAATATTAATGAACGCTCTTGGCATTTTCTCGAACCCTACACTTCTTGAGCTATGGCCTCCTATTGAGGATGGGATTACCAATTCAGCAAGACTGGGTGCCTAATAAGCCTCTGAGAGCCTCCTGTGTGGGCATGATTATAGGTGTATGCTACTGGGCCCTGCTTTCTGTGTGGTACTGGGGCTTCCATGATGCATGGAAAGCATTTTATCAACTGAGCCACCTTCTTAGTCCTCTTTCTGATTTTTAATTTTGAGACTGGTCTCACTAAGTGACCAAGGCTGGCCTTGAACTTACATTCCCACTCCAGCCTTTAGATTTAGTTAGGAGCCTGTGCCACTGTGATGGCTAGTATCAGTTGTCAATATGACAGACTAGAACCACCTGTGTTACGAGCACGTTTTTTCCCCCGCCACCCCCGGTCTGGTCCTGCCACCCCGCTACCAGGCCAGCCTCCAATAACACTCAGAGACTCTGTATTTGATACAATGTTGTTGTCCAGTTACTATTATTGTTTATGGGCTAGCTCTGTCTTAATTATTAACCCATTTCTATTATTCTAAGTATTTCCACGTGGCTCATCTTACCGGAGAGTGGTGGGCTGGCATCTTGCTTTCTCTATCCTTTACATGCTGACTCCTCCTAACTACTTACTCTTTCCTCCTTGTCTCCTAGTCCCTCCTATCTTGCTTTCCCATTGGCCACAGTGCTTTATTTATTAACCAGTATGAGAAACATATTTACAGAATAATATCTCCCATCTTTGACAATCTTTGGCTATGTCTATAGGGAGATGATTTTGATTATATTGGCTGATTACATCTTGACTGTGGATGACACTCTCCCCTGGGCAGGGCTTCTTTGGACATTGAGCTGGCAGGAAACTTTTCTCCCTCAAGTTGCTTTTGTCAGAGTATTTCATTACAGCAAAGGAAAAGGAACTAAGGCATCACTGTGCCTAGCTTGTCTGCGAGACTTTGCTCACTGGCTTGAATTATTCCACAGTAGAGCTGTGGCATACAGTGCCCAGCCTGACTAGAACAGAATATATAATTCCTCTCAGAGAGCATGGCACAAGAGGATAAAGAAACACTGTAAGAGTTGGAGGAAGGATAGAGCACAGTTATTTCTTTGAACTTGTTGTAACCTTTACTATCATGAAGTAGAACAGCTGTTGTGACCTACAAGAGACCTTGGGCCAAAGTCACATGTGCTGGTTGTTTTGTATCAATTTCACACAAACTAGAGTCATTAAACAATACAGAAACTCGATTGAGAAAATGTCTCCATTAGATTGATCTCTAGGGGAGTCTATGGGGCATTTTCTTGATTAATGATTGATGTGGGAGGGCCCAGGTTATGGTGGGCAATGCCATCCTTAGGCAAGTGGTCCTGAGTTGTATAAAAAGCAGGCTAAGTACTTTGGAAATCAAAGTGTTAGTTTCCTAGAAAATTGGGAATCAATCTACCCTCAAGATCCAGCTATACAAATCTTGGGCATATACCCAAAGGATGCTCAATTATACCACAAGGACACAGAGTTATTTATAATAGCCAGAATCTGGAAACAACCTAGATGCCTCTCAACCAAAAAAAGGATAAGGAAAATGTGGTACATTTATACAATTTACCCTAATTTACTCAGATGTAAAAAACAATGACCTCGTGAAATTTGTAGGCAAATGGATGGAACTAGAAAAAAAAAATCATTCTAAGTGAAGTAATCCAGATTCAGAAAGACAAACATGGTATCTACTCACTCATAAGTGGATATTAGGAGTTAAGTGTTGAGGGGCTAGATAGCAAAGAGGGCCCTAACAGGAAATAGAAGATCTCCTTGGTAAACTGGGGGCTGGGGAGGGGAATGAGAGATGGGGACTTGAGGGAGTGGATTGCAGGCTGGGTGTGGGTGGCAGATTGGAGGCAGGATGAAGGGGGAGAACAACAAAAGAGATGTCTTAATAGGGGTCCATTTTGGGGTTAGGGAGAAACCTGGTACTAGGGAAACCCCCAGGAATCCACAAGGATGACCCCAGCTGAGGCTCCTAGTAACAGTGGAGAGGGTGCCTGAACTGGCCACCTAATGTAATCAGATTGGTGACTATCCTAATGGTCATCAGAGATACTCTATCCAGTAACTGATTGAAGCAGATGCAGAGGTCCACAGCCAAGCACTGGGCTGAGTTCTGGGAGTCTTGCTGAAGAAAGGGAGTAAGAATTCTATGAACCAGGAGGGTCAAGATTATGACAGGGGAACCCACAGAGACAGCTGACCTGAGCACATGGGAGCTCAAGGACTCCGGACCAACAGTTAGGGAGCCTCCATAGGACCAACCTAGGCCTTCTGCCTGTGTGTGACAGTTGTGTCTCATTATAAGGCTTCTAGCAGTGAAATCAGGACCTGTCCCTGGACCTCAGCTGGCTTTGGGGAACCTGTTCCTCATGTTGGATTGCCTTGCTCAGCCTTGATGCAAGGGGAGGAGCTTGGTCCTGCCTCAACTTGATGTCCCATGTTTTGTTCAAGCTCATGGGAGGCCTGCCCCTTTCTAAATGGAGACAGAGGAGGTATGGACAGGGAGAAGCGTAGATGAGAAGTGGTGGTGGAGGGTAGGAGAGAGGGAAAACTGTGGTCAGTATGTAAAATAAATGAAAAAAAGTTATTAAGAAAAATTAGGTTGAGAAAGCTGTGGGGAGCAAGCCAGAAAATAACATTCCTCCTATCCTAAACTGCTGGCTCCTAGTTCCTGTCTTGAGTTCATGCTGTGACTTCCCTTTATGATGGATGTCATGTAAGTCAGGTAAACCCTTTCTTCACCAGGCTGGTTTTGGTTGTGGTGTTTTATCTTAGCAAATTAGGACAATGAAGGAAGCTCCACTGTACAGCAGCTGGCAAGGTCTATAACACTGGAATATTATCATTCCCTCTTAGGATGAGGGAGGGCCGCAAGACACATATCTAGAGATTTCAACTACCGTTCCTCCAGCCCAAGCTGTGTGCCATCCTAGGAATGCTGAAGTGTAGACAAGGTTAAAAAAGTTAGACTTTGGTGGTGCAGCCGCCTGTCCCTTGTGTAACCCTGAAGACTCATTTATAAATTCTGATGAGGTAAACTTAGTCAGACCTTTATTTGGTCTGTTGGCTCCCTTCCTTTTTGAAGTGAGCAGTTGTTTCTTTTATGTGGAGAGTCACAAGATAGGGTACAAACACACAAAACACAATCTAGGGAGATGTTCTCAGCATCTATATGGAGGGGAGAGGAGACCAGAGACCAGTCTAGGTCTGGGTCTGAGCCAAGGACATTCTCCACCTTGCTCTAGCAGTCAGGTCAATGTGGGCCCACACAGGTAAGGAACTAAGGGTCTTGGGCTCCAGTATCTTCTCAAGACTATCCAAAGGCTGTTCTGCCACATTGGCCTTGGTTCTCCTGGGTACCACTGGCTAGGGAACTAATGTCATTCTCTTTGTTGCAACATCTGCAGCATCCTTGAGTTCTGTGAGTTCTCTCAGCCTAGATACCCAGGGATGAGATTGGAAGTGCCATGTGAGAATGGAGCCAGCTTCCAGCAGCCCCCCTGGCCCCCTAGGCCAAGGATGTACCTACTTCCAGCCTGGCCTTGTGTATCTGTACCAATCTGTTGAGGTTCAAGACCTCAAGACCCCAACCATCTTTACGGTCACCCGTAGACATGTGTGCATGTGATTAGTATGTGTGCGATGGCTGACTGTGATTTGTGGCCTCAGTCCTTAGGAGGTCCCAGAAACCAGTCCCTCTACCTGACAATGCTTCTGTTTCCCCGTTGCTGACAGACCAGGCCTCTGGTCAAATACTGCGAGTTGTTACACTCTGAATGGCATCCTTGAAAGTCGCACTGCACTCCCACCTGTCCCCACCCCATTCCATAGTGTGGCTGTGTTTGGAGAAAGGGTCTTTACAGAGGCAATTAAAGTAAGACCTGGTCATTAGAGTTGGCCCGATCCAATACAACTGAATGAGAAGAGATCGAGACACAGGCATACCCAGAGTGACACCTGCACTTTAGGGATATTAGGCCACACTGTCAGCCAGCAGACACCCAGAATGCTTATTTGGAAGCTCAACAAAGCTTCCATTTTGTTTATTTATTTATTTATTGTTTGTTTGTTTGAGATGAAGTCTCATTATGTTGTCCATCTCAACCTCCCAAATTGGGAGTATAGACAAAAGCCACTGCAAGTAACTGGCAAAAGCATCTATTTTTTAAAAATTGCAGGTGTTGACATTTTCTGTTCTGGGCTCACACTAAGTGAGCTGAGGCCTCAGCTCAGTAGAGCACAGCATCTTTGCTGTGTACTCCAAGTCTCCCAAGAGCCCAACACCCAGGAAGACCCACAGCAGATTCAGAGTGTGATGGCATCTGGCAGATTAGGAGTCAGCTGTCATCAGTTCCCTTCACCTGGGGTGGAGTTCTCATCTCCCTGAAGCTATGGCTGTCAGCCAGAAGGAGAAACTTAGAATTTGGGAGAGAGTTGAGGCTAGAGGGAGGGTTGCAGGAGGGGCATCCACTGAAGGGGCTCCCAGCTTGGTGCCCAAGATCTGAATCTGGGCAGATGTTGTCTTGAAGGAACGAGGACTCCAGGTTTGCTGTGAGAGCTGACTGGCTCATTTCAGGGCTCAGATGCATCTGAGACCTGGCTGTTTGGGTTCAGGGTCATGCAGGAGCAGAGAGGTGAGGGCAGTTTGACAACTAAGACGCTGCTTGCTTATCTGCTCACACAGGCAAAGACATTACTGGGAAACCTGGAGCTTGATAGAAATGAGTCTGGGGTCCCAAGAAAATGACCACATGAGGCAGAAATGTTTACTTCTGGGGCCTGGAAAGATGGCCCAGCTATCAAGAGTTGCTTTTCCAGAGGACCTAAGTTTAATTCCCAGTACCACACCATGGCTTTCAACCTCCTGTTACTCCCTGGTCACCAGGCACTCATGTGATTCATACAAGATACCCATACATATATAATAATAAAATTAAGAATGTTTTACTTCTGCAAAAGGGTATGTGTTCATGTCAAATCAAGCAGGCAAGGACACCCAGCAGAGGTCCCTCTAGAGTTTTTTTCCTAATGCAGAGTGGTCGGGTGCTGGCCTTGAACACTTATGCTATTGGCTGATTTAGAACAACACAGCTGATAAGCAAAGTGCAAATTTTGAAAAGAGGACACAACCCTGGTCACACATTTGATTCAAGAAATGATGGCCCTGGGGAAATTTGAATTTCTGCCAAGAGGCTTCTTCATAATTTTTAAAAATGGAATTTTGTCTTATTTAATCCTTTGCTAGAAAGATGTCACATTTTCTTTACAGTTCCCATAGAATTAAGAGACAAAAAGCTGGGCACAGCCATGCATGGTGATGCACACCTGTAATTTAATCCCAGCACTCAGCACTCTGTGAGTTTGAGGCCAGCCTGATCTATGGAAGCCACCTAAGCAAGTGCTGGCCAGGTGGACCACTACAAAAAAACAAATATGTGATGGAGCTGTGAGAAAGACAGAAGACAAACAGAGCAGTGCATGTGCTATGGAGGGAGACAGAACTGGAGAAGAAAGAGACAGCCATGACAAACGAGAAAGAGGGCTGAGATCAACATGTTGTCATTGCCCAGCAGAGTTGTTGGGATGGCATACAATAGCCTAGAGCTTATGCAGACACAGACTAAGCCCCCATTGGTGGCAGGATCACCCTGGCTGTGGGCAATGAGGGAGGCCTGAGATGAGGAAAATTTCACTTTCTGGATCGGACCCCCTGGAAGGACCACTGTGGTTCCAGATACCACAGGAGGCCATGTTCATGTCAATGGTCCATACTACCGTCCCAAACTGTTGAAGCCTGAGATCCATGCGGACATACATAGTCTACCTCTGTCTGATGCCTCTGTGATATCCTCAGGCTTTGCTGCCTTGTGGGGGAGGGAGGCATCCTGATATGAGCCGCATGTGTGTTGAGGATGGTGGTCTCTGCAGCTGCTGAGAGATGCATGGGTCAATGATCCTGATACAGCCAAGGGCCATGTTGATGTCTGTGACCACTGTTACCACTGAAGCCTATGTGACTGTTCATGCTTGAGGTTGATGCATGATGCCATGTTAACGTCTGTGGATATGGGAGAGCTGACTTCACCTCTTACCAACACAGAACTGCAGTTCTGGTAGTAGCCTGGCCATGGGAGAGAGCTAGTCCCACCCCATTCTGACCTCTGCATGGCTTTGCTCAGCTGAGAGCTTCTGGCTTGGATACAGGCTGAGAAAGACTCACCCTCCGTTAGGATGGCCACTAGGAATTTGACTGCTCCAGTGAATAATGTGGATAACACAAAATGGACTTGTTTTTTTCTTTTGGTGGCAGGTAAGGGCTGAAGAGGGAAGGAGGGTGGACATGGAAAGACTGGGAGGTGAGCATGAATAGGGTGCATGACATGAGATTCCCAAATAATCAATAAAATTAATTTAAAAAAAAGTTGGGTACACCAAGGAAAAAGACCTTTAAACTTCAGGATGGCTGCTCATTTCCCAGAGCAACCCTGGCCCTACCCCTCGGAGTGGTTATGGAGCCATCCCTAAGTGTGGGGAGACGTCCTGAAGCAGGTGCTGGGCTGAGTCCTGCTTGTTGGTGGTGTCTTTTGCACCTTCTCCCGTCTGTCTGCACTCAGGTCCTCCCTCCAGACTTGGGATCTTCCCTTCCTGTGCCTGTGGCTGAGGGCACAGGTTGAAGCTGTATATGGGTATTAGATGCCCTTTGTCCCTATTGTTATCCTGTGTGTGGGGGTCATAGCTGATAGACCAGGGAGTTGCAGCGGGGAGACTATTAAAAAGCAGAATGGTCCCCACAATCTCATGTGTTCAGATGTTTGGTTCCCAGTTGGTAGAACTGTTTGGAAGGATTAGGAGGTGTGGCCTTGCTGGAGGAGATGTGACACTGGGGGCTGGCTTTGAACTTTTAAAAGCCCACACGATCCCGTCACCTCTCTGAGTGTCATGTTTGTGGATCAGATGTAAACCTGAGCTACTTCTTCAGTATCTGGTTTGCCTGCCCATTGCCATGCTCCCTGCCATGAATTCACCCTCTAGAATAGTAAGCCTGAATAAATTCTTTTGTAAGTTGCCTTGGAAATAGTGTTTCTTCACAGCAATTGAAAAGAAACTAAGACAGACACACACACACACACACACACACACACACACACACACACACACACACACACAATCCTTAAAAGTTCCACCCTTTTCCACAGTGCTGCATGTCCATGTCCAAGCCTTTAAGACCGGCCTCTGCAGGACATTTAAGATCCAAGCTATGCTTTGGAGACCAGCATGCAGGAGTACTGCAGGTTGAAGCTAGTCTAGGCCACACTCTCCTTCAGTTCTGCAGCATAAGCTTGCATTTGTGAAGTTACTGAGTCTATAACCTGAAGCAGCCTTGGAAACTGACCCAGACGGGAACCTTGTCAGGACCCAACAACGCCCCTTTCCATCTGGCTGCAGGATTAGGCATGGCCCTTTCCTCACATCCTGCTGTTCTTTCTTGGGATGATGTCCTGCACTGGGCTCTGAGACAAGGTCTAGGATGTCTTGACTGTGACTGGCACCTCTGACCTGCATGGGAACTGTAGAAAATCAGCAGGTTTCCATACAATTTGGCTTCCCTAGCCTCTGGGGCAGCAGTCTCTTGTTGGCTTCACCTCATTTGACAACTTGTGTTATCCCTCAGATGGCAAAAATCCCTAGGAATGGGTCTTGGTTCTGCAGCCACTACTACGTAACCTTGAGCCAGATTGCCTTATCTAAGATTATCTCCTTTGTCAGGAGCTCCTGACCACACCTATCTTCACCAGGACACCCCTCTGCCTTAGAGCCCCAGGGGCTCGTGTGTGTGTGTGTGCGTGTGTGTGTGTGTGTGTGTGTGTGTGTGCGTGCGTGTGTGTGCGTGTGTGTGCGTGTGTGTGTGGTGTGTGTGTGTGTGTGTGCGTGCGTGCGTGTGTGGTGTGTGTGTGTGTGTGCGTGTGTGTGGTGTGTGTGCGTGTGTGTGTGTGTGTGTGTGTGTGTGTGCGTGCGTGCGTGTGTGTGTGTGTGTGTGTGTGTGTGTGTGTGTGTGTGTGTGTTGGGTGGCAGGAAGGCTGACTGTAGTAGGTAGGGATGGGTGCAGGGAGATAAACTTCTCTGTTTCCAAGTTGTTCCTTGCTCCTTTTTAAAGCTAGTGTATGTGCTCAGTGCTGCCTGCATAGTTCCCTACTTGAACCCAGCTGTGTTTCCTGCTTCCCCAGGAGTGGGGACCCTGGAAGAAGATAGTGAGGGTGATGTGTCCAGTGTTCCCAAACTGGGAGTGGGTAATGAGGGTTTTTTTTTTTTTTTTTTTTTTTTTTTTTTGGCCTTGGGGGATGGGAGCTGGCACAATTAGAGCATTTGCAATAAACATATATCCTGGCATGTCTGATGAGCCAATAGAGCTTGAGTCCTACATGTGCAATGGATAGTCAGGCTTAGAGCACTCAGAGATGAGGTGCATGTGGGTCCCAGAAGTCACGGAGCTGGTAGGGTGGATTGAAGGTTTAAATTCAGGCAGCCTGACTCCTTAGCTGTGTCTGTGTGTATAATGAGGCCCACGTACAAGGCAAGCCTATGTGTAGGAATGTGTGTGAAAATGGGAGCAAACAAAAATCAAGACAGTTGGCTTCCACAAGGAGTTTACTACCCTCTAGAAAAGGGCATCTTGAGGTACAAAGTCGGTATAATGCCTTCTGTTTATTGGTCCATAACCTTCTTCCATGTTGCCTTGCCATTGTCATGGAGCTCCCTTGTGGTAGAAATGGCTGCTGAGTTCCATTCAGCAGGAAGGAGGAAGGAGAAAGAGAAGGAGGTGCTGCCTCCACCCAAGATCTCTGTCCTTGGCTGGCCCAGCTAGGCACTGACTCCTTATCAAAGAGGAAAAGGAGATGGTGGATAATAAAGGTTTCTCTGTTTCCTCCCTCCCTCCCTCCCTCCCTCCTTCCCTCCCTCCCTCCCTCCCTCCCTCCCTCCCTCCCTCCCTCCCTCCCTCCCTCCCTCCCTGTCTCTCTCCCTCCCTCCCTGTCTCCCTCCCTCCCTCCCTGTTTCCCTCTCTCCCTCCCCTTCCCTCCCTCCCTCTCTCCTTCGTTCCTTCCTTCCTTGATGGGGGATGTCCTTCTGTATATATGTTTCTCTTATTGATTGATAAATAAAACAGTTTGGCTAACAGCCAGTAGAGGCAGGAAGATAGACAGGACTAGGAGATGAGGAGAATTCTGGGAAAGGTAGGCAGAGGGAGACTGGGAAGAGATGCCATGTAGCTGCCAAAAGGAGTAACACATCCAGGCATTCTCTAGTAAGTCAAGACCACGTGGAAATAAATACATTAATAGAAACGGGTTAATAATTAAGACAGAGCTAGCCAATAAGAAGCCCTAGACATCGGCCAACAGTCTTATAACTACTATAGTGTCTATGTGTTTCTTTGGGACTGAAAAGTGGTAGCCGGACCATATTCAGCAACATAGTCTTTCTTTCTTTCTTTCTTTCTTTCTTTCTTTCTTTCTTTCTTTCTCTCTCTCTCTCTTCTCTCTCTCTCTCTCTCTCTCTCTCTCTCTCTCTCTCTCTCTCTCTGATTCTATCTCTCTTTCCTTCCTCTCTCCCTTCTCTTTCATTCTTTTTTTCTTTTGACAGGCTTTCTCTTGTGTAGCTTTGGAGCCTGCCCTGGAATTTGTTTTGTAGATCAAGCTGGCCTGGAACTCAACCTGCCTCTGTCTCCCAAGTGCAGGGATCAAAGGCGTGCACCACCACTGCCCAGCCAGTAGAAGTTTCTTATTGCATGCCAATGAACAAACTTGACTTTTAGGAAAGGACTCTAGACTTCTGGTTCTTGTAATATTGAGCTACAGGGACTTAGGAGTCCCTTAAGCCTCATTCTTTGCTTCACAAGTTGGGAGACTGAGGCCCACATCAGCAGTGGCCCAGGTTTAGTCTCTTTCTCTCTCTCTCTCTCTCTCTCTCTCTCTCTCTCTCTCTCTCTCTCTCTCTCTCTCTCTCTCATCTCAGACATCTGTCCTGGCACCAACTGCTGGCAGGAGAATAGCTTGGAGCTGTCAAGGAAGCCAAGATCTCAGTGGAAAAGGGCCACACCCAGTCAAGGATTGCCCAACTGCCAAGCAGCCAGGTTCCCTATCAAGGAGACACTCATGTACCCAACAGCTAGATGCCTCCCTCAGGAAGAAAAGGTACCCACCAACCCAGTCAGGGATGGGTGTTATCCATTTCTCTGCCACCAGAGCCCACGGGCCTTTTCATTCCCAGACTTGTGGCTCATCTTGGGCTCCTGGAGGCCTGGGTCATGAGAGAGGGTCTGGAATCCTTAAAAGGATGGATTTCTTGGCCAGGTTGCAGCTAGGAAATCCCCTACTGGGCCTTCCTGCTTCTTTTGCCTCCTCTACCTCAACCCTGCAACTTTGCCGGTCTCCCTCCAAGACCCCATCTCTCTAGGTTGCTGGAGGCTCACCCTGCACCTCACACAAGTGAAAGGGCTGAGTTTATCTAGAAGGTGGCTCTGGGGAAGAATTTCATGCTGGCAAGCTCAGGAAGAGAATTTGGCTTACAGGCTTGTTAATATCTCTGCGCAGCCGGGCAGGTGGGGCCCCTGTAGGCTGATCATCCCTAGAGCACAGGCAGGAGACGTCTGGACCTGAGGCTGATGTGTTACCCCGGCTGCTGCCCATGGCTGAGGAGAGAAGAAGGTCAGGAGGCCTGAGGGTGAAACTGAGGACAGAGAATGGCCAGAGGAGCTACAACTAGATGGATTGCAAAAGAACTTCAAGTTTATTCTCTGAAGCTGGCTGTCAGGGAGGGAGGCCAGGGTGTCCCCCTAGGAGGGTGGGTCTTCAGACCCCCGATGCCCATAGACTAGTGAGGAGGCCTAGAAGGAGGGCTGTGTTACCAAATTTGGGCCAGCCTGGTGGGCATCCTGCCCCACTGCCCTGGGGCTGGTTAGCCTTTCCACCTTTGAGCAAGCTAGTCCCATTACTCTGAGGAGGGGTAATCTTGACAACCTGGGGGTGGCCAACCCTGCCACCTTCTGGATGTCTGGCTCCACCATCCACAGGGATGCTTGCTTGGCCACCCGGAGAGTCCTGGACTTGGGGGCTCTGCCAGGGTGGAATATTGCACAGTGTGGACTGGCAACAGCTCTTGGTCACCTGGGTGCCAGATACCGTCTTGGTGAAGGGTTGGCAGCTATCGGTACACCACATGGAGTAGGTGGTCACGAGACCTTTGTCTAGGAGGTGTGAAGAACAGGTGGTGAGGGCAGGGCATGGGTGGCAGTGCATGCTCCTTCTCTGACCCCTCCCTGGGTGTGCCTCTCCAAACGCTCACCAGTGTTGCCATGGGAGATGAGTGTGGTGCAGAAGGTGTTGCTGTGGTAGCAGCTCTGTGTCTGGTTGCAGCTCTCCCCACTATGTAGCAACTGGCAGATGTAGCACTGTAAGGATTCTGTGGGTAGCAGGCCAGCTCAGTTGAGAATGGGCCTCCAAGTAACTGCCCCCACCACCCATCACCCACTAGCACTCTACAAAGAGCTTGAGCCTTGAGCTATTAAGAACTACAGAACCTGGGGTCGGGGTGGGGGTGGATAAGCTGAAGCCTGGGGCTAAGGAAGCAGGTAGGCAGGGGTGGGGGTGTGGTGGACAGAGAGGGGCAGACCCGAGAGTCAGCTCAGGGTGTAGAAAATTGCAGCCTGAGGGGACAGCCGGTGTCCTGGCTTGGATGCCAGCAGCATGCTCTGCTTTACCCTCGGGACAGGAGGTAAGTGATGGGGGAATGCTCTGTGCAGAGCAGGAAGCTGGCCCTCAGCTCCCGTGGGGTACCTCTGTCCCTGCTGCCAGGGACCATGTTGATCTCCTCTTCGTCCTCTTCATAGTCATCCTCGTTGCTGTAGCTCTCTGGCCCCAAGTCCACATCACCATCTTCTTCTTGTGCCCCCCTGCTTCCTGGTGGTACAGTGACATCTGTGAGCCTTGGATATCCAGACGCAGAGGACACACTTGGGGTAACATGCCCTCTTTCCTGGATCCTTTCCATTTGATACAAGGAGACAGAATTCTCCCTACACCCACTCCTGCAATGCTGAAGCAGTCAGGCCTGCAGCTGCCAGAAGGAAGGAGCCCTGGGCCTTCCATCTTCCTCCCCAAGCTTATCCCTTGTCCCTGGGATAAGGGGTTCCTGGAGGTACTAGTGGGTTAGGACTGGACCGCCCCCTTCTTGAGATGACCCTCACCTGACCATCCACTTAGCAGCAAGACCAGGAGGACAACCCTGAGTGCCTTCATTCTGGCGCAGCTGTTCTGTCCAGTTCTCACTCAGGATTCTGGATCTGCAGTAAGTGGGACATAGGGCATTATTGGGGGCTTCCTGTGGCCCCCACCAGCTCTAACCTGAAACAATGGGCCTCACATTGGTCTTCAGCTGCAGGCAGCGCCAGGCCAGGAACATCACTTTCCTCAAGTTCCTCTGGGGATAGAGAGGAAGGGGAACTTGTTATATTGGCCTTGGGTGTCCTGTCCACCTGAGCTGTTCCCATTGCCTGGTGAGGGCTACAAAAGGTAAGTGCTGGACTCAGGAACCACCTGTCTTGGCTCCTGGACCTCCAGGGTTCAGGGTTGTCATGCCTGATGTAACCTTGATGAGATAGGTGCCTATCACAAACCTCTGGGGACCCTGGCTGCATAGACAAGGGCCACAGGCCAGGCACCTTTTAACTAAGTGCATAGTATTCAGATGAGAGCATGGTCTGTCCAACTTCGGCTTTGAGAACCACTCTTCCTCTCACCTACTGTCCTTGATCTAGCTGGTCCAGGCTCCTGCTGCACTGGCCACCTCTTCCTTAGACTGTAACTCCCTTCCCCTTCAATCTCTTTACCTCCCCTGAAGTCTCCCTGTGCTCTGTATCACACATTGTTGTCAGTCTGTCCCGTGAGATTGCAGTGTCTAACCCCTCAGGGACGCCCCAACCACAGAGGAGGCTATACAAGGTAGTTGTTGTCCCTGGGCTTCTGTACCTAGGTAGGTGTTGATTTTGAGGCAGGGAACCTTCTGGGACTGGCTACAGTCTACCTGACCTGGCTTCTGACAAAGCCATGAGCTCCAGCCATTGTCTCCTCCAGTGTGCTTTATGTGAGCCCATGATGGCTTCAGGTCTCCCCTTGGGTGCAGGGGTGGTTATGGCTACTTCCTTTGTCAGCGCCAATAGCGGGAGGAGCACTATAAACACCCCTCCCAGACCCAGCACACACTGTCCCCAGCCCTACAGCGGAGTTTACAGATGGGAGAGCTAGGTCCTGAAGAGTCATGTTCCCTCACCTGGACAGGAGGCTGAGTCAGTGGCAGTCCCTGGGAAGTTTGCCTGTCTTGTGGTTTGGGCCACTTCCTTGTCTAAGCCTCAGATTCCTGGATCATCTGTAGGTCATAGGTCAATCTCCAGGAGTCATTCGGAGCAAACATTTGAGTCCCAGTCCCAGCTCCTAAAATTGCCCAGCCTCATCTTTCTCCTAGGTGAGGTGACCATTAAGGCAAAGGTGGTCCCTTCTGGGATGACTCAGCCATGAGCATGCTGTGCCTCTTTACCTCCTCTTGAACAGTCTCCCCTCTCAGTATTTGAGTACTTGCCCATCCTCCTGTTGAACTGTGCTTCTGTCCCTGCATCCATTCCCAAGTCCTGAGAGGCATAGTCTTTTCCCAAGCCAGGCTCATCATCCCCTTTGGTCTGACTTCTGGCTCCACCCTTTGCAGGCCCTGTACTTACCTCCAGGCTCCAGTTGCTTCCTTCAGGGGCCTCTGACCTAGTGAGGGCATGGGAATTCCAGGACCCTGTAAGGAGAAGTAAGCTTGCTACTATGTTCTCCTCCCATGGGCCTAGGCTCTGTCAAGAAGTCTCCCTGTGAGCCTAGCTTTTCCTCTTCCAGGATCACATATGCCCAGGCCTGAGCTGGTGAGAATTTTAGAAGAGTGACAGCAACATTTAGGGAGTGTAGGGCCAGGGGTGGTTATAGTTGCTTTGACATATTGGTCCTTTGACAGTACCAATAGTGGGATGTGCACACTGCTCCCAGCACTATAAACACCCCTCCCAGACCCAGCACACACTGTTCCCAGCTCTACAGGAAAGGGTGCTTGAGTCTGGTCCAGCTAAGCCAGGGTTGATGACCCCTTGGGTGAAGATGAGGTTGCTTATCTGATACCTTGATGGCAGATCCCTGCTCTCCTCAGTTCTGATCCCAGTGTGGGTAGGAATCACTGTGTTCTGTATGTGTGGATCTTCATTTTCCCGAGCAGATCAAAGGGAGCTCATACCTCCTCCAGGGTGAGGACATGACATTAAGAGCCTAAGATCCCAGTCTAGTGGCTCTGAGATGCCCAGAGTCATCTTGGAGCCTGGGTTGCATCTCTCTTCTAGCAGAGGCTTTTCCCTTACCCGAGTGCCCCTGAAAACAACCGGTCACCTGGCTTTCAACTTGCAGACCTTTCTGCCTGGGGGCTTTGGTTTTGCCTTTACTGTCTGACTCCTTTGGCTCTGAGGATGCTCCTGGCCTCTGGACCCTCTCCATTTTGCTCTTTTTGGCAGCAGCAGTCTTGGACTTAGACCTTGGTGCTGTCTGCAGACAGGGGATTCCTGGCTACTCATGCTTCCTCTAGTGAGGCAACCCGGTAACTGGTAAGGTTGGGCAGTATTAAGGGCTGCAAGCTACTGTCCTTGGAGGTGCATATGGTACCATCCTGCCCTCTGGGGACACCATGGTGTCAGATCTAGAGCTGTGCCATCCCCAAGGATACTATTGAGAGAATTAGAGGCACATTCAGGAGATGGGCACATTGGAACTGTAACAACTAACAGAGGCAGCATTGGGGTGAGTATCCATGGTCTGGGTTGAGACTGGGCCTTTGGGGTAGACATGGTCTGTAGATGTACCAGACTTCATGCTCATTACCCTGCTGGGTTCCCTCCATTTTCTGTAGCTGACCCTCTCCATGTCCTGGCTAGGGCTCCATGGAACAGAACAAGATCCTCTTCCCCTGGGGCTAGGTAGGGCAATGAGGTGATATGTAGGTTCTCCTGGGCCAGGCAGGCACCAGTTTCTTCTTGAGAACTTACACTCGGAGGCAGCCATGGTGGGTAGATCATAGGCTCCCCTCTTATGTTCTAGGAGACCATGAGGGAGACCCATCACAGTCTCAGAAGCCCCTTCATGGAACACGTCATCCCAGCTGTCCCATAGCCCAGGAACATGCCGTGTCCCTTCTCTGATCCCTAGGCTTCCTCAGCTACACATATCAACCTGGAGAGTCCCTTTTCCTTGGAAAGCAGTGGATGCTGAGGCCTCACTGTGTGTCCTTGGTCTTCCAGCCTCCATGTGGTTCCCTGAGGCTGGATACACTAGCTACTGCTCTCCCAGAAGAGAACTCAGCCCCTGCTTCTCTGAGGAGGCCAGTCAAGACCCAACTGTAATGCCACCAGCACGGTGTAGGCTACTGGCATTCCCCTTGGAAAATAAGGTGAGGAATACTATGTGTCATTTGTGGCATCTAGTTAGGCAACCATCTCCCTCCCTTGATGCAGGAAGAATCTAAAATGGAGAGCAAGGACTAAGACACTCTTCATGCCCCCAACTGGGAAAGTAGGAAATGGATAATGAAGCTGCTTCCTGCCTAAGCGGAAGGCTTGAGTTCTGTTATGTGACTTCACATGAGACATTGCATTCCTGGGCTGACCATCACTGTCCCAGGTGTGCAGGCAACATTTTCCTCCCACGCCTGTGTCACACACCTGTCCCCCAAGGCAGGGACAGTGGAAGCCTGCAAGGAGTGGCCTGGCCCACAGGCCTGAGAAGACAAAATTGTCTGTGGAAGGGGACAGGTAACTGAGCTGGGATAGGACTCTGGTGGGGGTACCTTATACACAGGAGGCTGTGGGCTGTAGCGATTGGGACAGCAGCTATTGGAGAAGCCAAAGCAGCCAGCTGCAGGCACACAGGGCCTGGTGGCAGAGTCTGCATCTTTCAGTAGGCAGGAGGCAGAGCTATGGGGGGTTCTCACATGGACTGTGCCAGATGTGATGATGAAATCTTAGATAAGGTGCATTGGGTTACAATCTCACTAGAGGGAGTGAAGGGGTCCTATTGCAGCCCAGCACCTCCTGATGTCCCCAGCTGGGGTAGAGACCCCTGTGTTCACTACTCCCCCCTGCCGGCTGCCTTCAGTGGGGGCTGAAAGGACCCAGAGGCCTACCTTTAGACACTGGCTGCTGTACACTGAGGCTCAAAATCCCTAAAGTGCATTTTAGGAGGAGAAACAAGGAGCCAGGCTGTCCCAAAACTACCTTGGGGTGGGAGCCAGGAAGCAACCTCCAACTCCTGCTCTCCCCTTCTCCTAGGAGCAGCAATGGGTACTGGTTCCTCATGTCTTACAAGTCCAACTAGACCATGCTGCCTTCTCTGTACAACAGGGAGTTATCTTATCCCTGTCTGGAAGCAGCCTCAGCTCTTGGCCTGTGAGTTCTGCATGCTGCTGCAAGCCATGCTCTTCTGCGTAAACCGTTTTGTAAGAACAGTTATTCCTTGTAGCAGGATTCACTTACTTCAATGTAAAACTAGGTGATCCTTCAGAGTGGTAATGGGTCCTGAACTTAACTGGTGTGTCCTGGGATGGTGTCCCTGGTATGATGCACTAAAAGTCCAGCTGCCTGTTTGAAAAAGCTTGTTCTCCTATTAGGCTTTAATTGGGCTCTGAGTCAATGCAACCTGAGGACTTGAGTGTAAGGCCACATTCAGTTTGGTTCAGCCTCACAGCTAGGGAGCAAGTTCAGGGAGATGCTGTTCAGTGGGGACTGTGCAATGGGGACTGTGCAGTGGGGTCTGTGCAGTGGGGACTGTGCAGTGGGGACAGTGAAGTGGGGTCTGTGCAATGGGGACTGTGCAGTGGGAACTGTGCAGTGGGGACTGTGCAGTGGGGACTGTGCAGTGGGGACTGTGCAGTGGGGACTGTGCAGTGGGGACAGAGCAGTGGGGACTGTGCAGTGGGGTCTGTGCAGTGGGGACAGTGAAGTGGGGACAGAGCAGTGGGGACTGTGCAGTGGGGTCTGTGCAGTGGGGACTGTGCAGTGGGGTCTGTGCAGTGGGGACTGTGCAGTGGGGACAGAGCAGTGGGGACTGTGCAGTGGGGACAGTGCAGTGGGGACAGCGCAGTGGGGACTGTGCAGTGGGGACAGTGCAGTGGGGTCTGTGCAGTGGGGACTGTGCAGTGGGGACAGTGAAGTGGGGTCTGTGCAGTGGGGACTGTGCAGTGGGGACAGCGCAGTGGGGACAGCGCAGTGGGGACAGCGCAGTGGGGACTGTGCAGTGGGGACAGTGAAGTGGGGACTGTGCAGTGGGAACTGTGCAGTGGTGACTGTGTAGTGGGGACTGTGCATTGGGGATTGTGCAGTCGTGACTTGCAGTGGGGACAGTGCAGTGGGGACAGTGCAGTGGGGACTGTGCAGTGGGGACAGTGCAGTGGGGACTTGCAGTGGGGCTTGTGCAGTGGGGACTGTGCAGTGGTGACTTGAACTTCCACATTGCTGTTCGTCACTAAAGGAAGTCAGGACAGGAACTCAAACAGGGCAGAACCCTGGAGGCAAGAGCTGATGCACAGGTTATGGAGGGCTACTGCTTCCTGGCTTGCTTCCCCTGGCTTGATCAGCCTGCTTTCTTATAGAACCCAGGACCACTAACCAAGGGATGGAAATACCCACAATGGGCTGGGTCCTCCTCCATCAATCACTAATTTAAAAAATGTCCTACAGTGGGATCTTAATGGAGACATTTTCTCAATTGAGGTTCCTTCCTTTCAGATAACTCTAGTTTGTGTCAAATGACATAGACTAACCAGCACAGGCCCATAGCAATCAGGCACAATGAAAAGGAGGAGCAGGACTGGACACTGGAGAGGTTACAAATAGGATCCCTGAGTGCCTCCCTGAGTGTAGCTCCTGATTCTTATGAGCGTTTCCACTCTCTCTAGGAAAGCACGGCTAGTGCTTGGGCGTCTGCAGTTTTCAGAACCTTCAAGCGTGTCAGTTGATCAGGGCCATGGGAAACTGCCAAAGACCTTCAGTCTAAAGTGGGACGCAGAGCAGGCAGGAAAACCCTGGTGTAAGAGATAACTAGACTGATGCAATTGCTACTTCCTGCTGCACAGAACACATTTCCAGATGCCTAACCTCATGTCCCAGGAGCAACACTGCAGCCAGAACAGAGACCTCGAGTTGAAATCACTCTGACCATTTGACAGTCACCCCGTGCCTTCCTGCCTGTTGGCTTCCTTCCTCTTCTTTTGTTTTCATTTTGGGGGGGGCGGGACAGGGTCTCTCCACAGAGCCCCAACTTTCTTGGAGCTCACTATGTAGACTAAGCTGGCCTTGAATTCATAGAGATCCACTTGCCTCTGCCTTCTGAGGGCGGGGATTAAATTAAAGATGTGCACCACCACGCCCTGCTCACTCTTGCCTTCCAATTGCCTGGTGCTGTAGTGAGTTAGAGGGAGGGAAGTATCCCTGAGCAGCTTATGCCTCCTCTGGCTATGGTTCTGACTGCTGAGAACTTGATAGTACAAGCTGGTTGGGGTCATGTCCTGTCTACCCTTACCTTGAAGACAAGAGTTCCTGTGAGGGGTCCTGGAAATTGTGGGTGTATTTATTCACCCTAAGTATAGAGCACATCACTAAAGGAACTAGGGAGTAGAATTAGGTCACTTCTCTGTTACCCCCTCTCACACAGGTGCTGTGGGCAATCAGAAAACACAAAGCCAAGTGGTGATGTCTCAAACTCCCCAAGAAACATTAGGCACCATTTTGTCCACATTGTTTGGTTTCTCTGACAGATGGCAACAGGCTCCAAGCATGGCCAATAACAGCAACCACAGCTAAGTTTGTGATGTGATCTTTTCTGGAAAGATATGAAGAAACGTCCCTTCACTTCAGTTAGGACACTGACGTCGGACTATAGACACCCTTCCACCCAAGTGTAGCTTAGTGAACCAGCGAGTTTATTGGGGTTACTTACAGGAGCATGAGTGACTCAACCACAACTGTGTCACTCTGATACCCACTCAGGTATGGGTGACCTCTCATGAAAGCTATATCTCTTGAGCTTCCAGCCTGCCCAGCAGCCAGCTCAGCTGGTTGGAGACTCTCCTCTCCCCAACAGCTGTTTATGTTTTAGAAACTTGGGAAGGGGTCTCATGGCTTCCTCTCTGAGACTGGTAAGTTTTGTGTATTTTCGTCACCCTTCCTGCCAAGTCCATGAACTGACTCATTGGAGGGAGGTTTCTGGGCCCTGTCCCTAACTGCAGGCCTTGGTCAGATGTTCCTTATCAGCTGAATGTTTTGGAGCTCTCAGATACTTGTGGCCACTGTCAATTTTAGGTTCCCATTGGTGGAACAGTGAGTGTCCCACCAGCTACTGGACTGTCCTTTTGAACACTGAACCTCTGTGGAGAGACTGCAGCAACACAGTCCTTCCTATTCCTACATGTGCTCACTAGACTTTTGCTAATGTAAAATTACATCTTGGAATCTTTCCTGCATAACTTCACTTCTAGCTTGAATATGGCACAATTGTGCTGGAGTCCAAAGTTAGTTGGAGGCCTCTAGTGGTAGGGAAAGGCAGGGGTGCTCCTGGCTGCTTCTGGCCGTTGCTGTCTGGGAGGAGAATATTCTGGGAAGGATTCTGAGCACTCAGGAAGCTGCTCTGTCACCTGCTGGCCTGCTGGGACCTGGCCTGTCTGCTAACACTGCTGAGGAGGGGACAGCTTGCTGCAGACCTACACTCCTGCACTGTGGGTCTACAGCCCTGCACATGGGCCCTGCTAGGGCTGTGGTGCCGGGGCTTGGCCATAGGAAGAATACGATCCTTTAGGAGGGAGAAAGTCCTGGGCCATTCTTTCTAGTGCTTTGCTCATACCCCAAGACCATGGCTTCCAGGGAACATTATGGCAAGTGACTCAGGAGACCTTTCATGCTGTTCTTTAGTACTGTGTGAAATGTGTCACAATCTCTGCTGGCTGTGTTTTGTTCACTGTCAGCTCAGCCTGTTCAAATCACCAGCCTGGCAACCCTCCATTCCCCATTATGGTGCTTTGTCTGTCTGTCAGGGCTCCTAGATAGACACAGCAGGGATGGTCCCCAGCTTCTTCGAGTAGGGATGGGATTTACTGGAAGGCTACTGAGCAGCTGTGGCCTCTTCAGGGAGGGCAGGATGATGGGCAGCTAGGAATTATCCGCACAGACTCAGGCACTAGTGTCTGGCTGTTCAGCCTGCTGCCACCCTGCTCTTTGCTATGGTCCCTGCCTTCAGTTCTATGGGACAGGTGTATTGATTCTCCTAGCAGAAGAGGCTGTGACTGTGGGGGCAGGGAGGCCCTTCTGCCCTGGCACCTGTGATGAGTCTGTGGTGGTGGGTGCCACATCCATGTCATGTTCCTCTTCTGGGTTGTTGTGATGTGTGTCATGGATTAGGCAGTTTAAGTAAGCTTTGTTCTGAATTCTGGAGTCAAAGATAAAGGTTGTTTTCTCTCTCCTTGTGTGTAGATGCCCTCTTTTCCCTGTCCCACCCCCACTTGTCTGTGTGTCTATCAGTTCTGATCTCTTTTTATTGAAGTAAGACCTACCCTGATGACCTGTCTTAACCATTACCAGCTCCTGAAAGGGTCTGTTCCCAAATGCAGCTGCACTCCGAGGCTCTGGGAACAGGACTTCAGTATCTGATTTTGAAAACACAATTCCTTGACTGCTTTGGCCCTTCCAGCCTCAGTGCAGCTGTCACAGTAAAAGCAGAGGTTAGGACTGAGCAAGGTTAGGGTGATGTTGGCAACAGAGAAGCTTGTAGCTGAGTGAGAGATGGAGAACTAAGCTGACCAGAGTGCTGGGGCTCTGGGCCAGCATTGCTGGCTCAACTGAAGCTTCTTCCCTCAAGGCATATTGGAGAGGTCCCCTCATTTCTAATACAGCTGATTGCAATAAACTAAATTTCAGGTAAGTTTGCCTTCTAAAATGCTGCCATTTATTTCAGGGAAGAGACCATCCCCGAGCTCCCTGTAGACAAGGGGCTGGATGGGGGTAACTAGGGAGACAACTGTAGCTACATATTGCTAGCTGTAATGGAGATAGCTCTATGGAAAAGCTACAAGCTGGTCATGTAAACATGGGAACAAAGCTTTGTTTAATCAACACCAGCACACCCTGCTGAGGACTACCCAGAGATGCCTGCAAGGTGGGCATGCCAGCAGTGTCAGGCCAAGCCAATGATCAAGGTCGCTAGTTAGCAAAGCAAGTTAAAGATGAACAGAGGTCTGTCTTCATAATGTGGCTACTCCCCTGAATGCCATCTGCCTGGTTGGGTCAGGAGAACAGGCCTGAGGTACATGGGCTTTCTGTCATTCAGAGACTCATCCAGTCTTAATAGAAATGGTTTCAGCCTTTGTCCAGTGTCTGCCATACGCCCCTCTGTGGGTTTCCTCCTCTCTAGGCCCCTCTGCAGCTTTGCTTGCATCAGCTGTGCATTTGGATTGGGAAATAGAGAAAGAGCAATGGTACCCAAAACAGGAGAAAGGACGGAGACAAAGTGGGAGGCAACTGTGTGGGGGAGAGCAGGAGACTGGCTCTTTGTATTAGGCAGGGCCGTGGTTAGGGGCCTAGGAACTTAGGGCTTGGGAGAGAGTTTGGTCATGTTGATCAGCTGGGCACCAGGGACCTGGCATCTTCCAGTTTCTGTGCTCCACATCTGGTCATGTCTCCATCTGGAACAGAGTTTTTGTGGGGCTGCCTCTAAGTTGTCAAGGGTGGATATGCTTCTTTGCATGTGTTTGTGAGGAGAGGCAAATACTTTCCAAAGATTTCAGAAGGTCCCACATGATGATGCCTCATATTTCTGTGGGTCAGTAGAATCTGGAAGCCACTGAATCCCCTGCTCTCCAGGGATTCCTTGATGTCCTCCTCTACCACCCAGCTTGTGCCAAGCCCCAGAAAAAGGAGACACAGACTCTCACTTGTGTAGCCAGTGATGGATAGGGTGCTGCCAGCTCCTGGTGTTGCTACATAAAAGCTACCATGGAAACACTGGACCCTTGAACACCTACTAGAGTTCTCCTGGAGCATCCCGGCCCATTCACCCTCCTCTGCCCTCTTGATGGAGGCATCCTGATGCTCAGGACGGCACCTCAGCTGGTGGTAATAGGTCATTTTTCCAGGGCATTGAATGTGGAGATCAGGCTGAACCTTGCCCTGAGATACTCCATATTGTATAAACAGTGGTTTTTATCAGGCTGTGCCTTCCCTTGCGAGATCAACTGACCCTAAGGCTTGACTTCAAGGCTTCCAGCATGGTTTGCTATCTAAAGCATGCAGTTTCCCTTTGCATCTGGTCTCTTCCTACTTTTTGCTCTCATCTGGTGGTCTTCTGTTAGACCTCTTTAGAACCCACTGATATCACTACAGCCTCATTAACCCTTTATGACTGTTTTGTAACTGACATTCATGCATATATAGAGGTGTATTTCTTGTGTGACATGCAACATGTGGTCTAAAAGTTATTATTAAGTTATTATTAGTAATTGCGACTGGAACGAATGAACCTGTGTTAGTCTCAGCCAGCTATTGAGAGAAATCAAGATTACTTGGTAAACTGAAGCCAACAGAACATGGCTCAGCAGAAGACCTGGGTTTGGTTCCCAGCACCCACATCAGGCAGCTCACAATTGCTTGTAACTCCAGTTCCAGGGGATCTGATGTTCACTTCTGGCCTTTGAGGGTTCCTGTACCCACACAGTGCACATAAACTTATGATGCAGATTCATGTATGGGATGTGCACATGTGAGCACACACATACACAATAAATGAATGTTGAAAAGCTAACAGAACTTGAAAATTTGTTTTTATTCCTGTTTTCTGACATGAACATCATCAGATAAAGTTCATAGATAGGAAGTGAAGATGAAATCACACTTCAGAGGATTCAGTAGGAATCACCACAAGCTGAAGGAGGAGAACTAGCCCACAGGTGCACAGTGGAGCTCCCCCAGGAAAGGTGACAGCAGTCCTGAAGGGACTTCAGTTTCCAGCACCTGAGGAGAGTTAGTATCAAACACTAGGTGGCATGACAGGCCCTGAAGGGAGAGAGAACCCCTCCAGTTCCCTTTAGATCCAGAAAACAAAAATGGGGTTCTTTTATAGCTTTCCAGGGAACGGGGCACTCATACCATGTGATGTGGTATATGTGCTGGAAGCCAGGTGGGCAGTGATAAAAGTCTAGTTAAAAGTCAGGCTGTCTTGGGTCTGAGGGGTGTGGGGGTGGGGCGTGGCATAGGAGTACTGTGAGAGCTGTTAGGTCAATCACACAGCATCACACTTGCTTGTTAACTCTACAGAGGGAGAAGCTACAGGGGGTGGCAGCTAAAGGGTCTGTGACCTAACATGTCTAACTATGTTTCTGATAGTGCATTCATTACCAAGCACTCAGATGTGTGGGACCAGTTGGAGAGGCTGAAGGGACCCAGGGATGTAAATACAAACACCTGAGGTGAGGCAGGAGAAAAGGGATGTAGACCCAGGCAACCTGGAAAGCAACTGTAGGTCCAACCCAGGCTTCCAGGCTCCTAGGCTTCCTAGGAGCTAGGGAGAAATGGGTAGGAGGTGGCATAGGAACTTGTGAGTCCCAGGGCAGCCTCTAGCAGCAAGCCAGCCAGCCTTGCACACAGCAAAGGTACCTCTGGCTATGGGCTCTAAATCAGCAGGAGCACTAAGAAGCCACCAAAGGAAGAAAGAGCCTTTCGGGTAGCACCTCCCACCCCATAGCAGAAAAAGGGGCCCTTTGTCCTGGAGTGTGGGAAGGCAAACAAGGAAGCTATTAACAATGGAGGAGTGGCAACAGGGGAGAAAGAGGTGAGAAGGGGACAGAGGAAGAGGGGTAAAAGGACAAAATCAAATGATGAGTGGGACTTACATGCTATGGTTAATTTCCTGGAACACTCCGTAGAGCCCCTGGATACCTAGGAGGAGAAGAAAGGAAAAAAAATCAGAAATCTTGAATGGACAGTTTCCAGAAAGCACCATGCATGTGTCTCCCAACTCCACGAATGGAAGGAAGCTCAGCAAACACCTCCCCAAGACAGACAGCTCTGAGTGATCAGCCTACAGGGGCATAGGACACAGATGGGACACCTTTCTTCCCACTTCAGGAAACCATGCTAAAGGTTACCCATGCACACATGGTGACACATACCAAGTTCTCACTATAGTGATATTTGTACCAGCTAAGGTAGGGAACCTCCCCAGGGCCACCATTACAGGGCTGTCTGGGTACACTGGTACACGACCCCTCTCTAGCATCACATGGGGCATGAAAAGAGCCACAGGGATGGTGCATCTGCCAGTGTACATTTCCCTGGAGTTCTGGCTTTGTGAACATTTAAACACACAGTAAAAATGACAGGTTAAAAAAAAAATCCCTTGGGCAGAGTGGTTCATGCCTGTAATGCCAGCTTTCAGGAGTTGATGACAAGGAATCAAGAGTTTTGTGGTGATATTTTGTTTATGATCTAACAAAGCTTGCCTGAAGATTAGAGTGCAAAGGTAGTCACAGCCATGGAGGCTAGGCAGTGGTGGCACACACTTTTGATCCCAGCACTCGGGAGACAGAGGCAGATAGATCTCTATTAGATCAAGGCCACACATGAAATTGATCCAATCTAAACTAGAAACAGAGCTCACACAAAGGTGATCTCAGCACTTGGGATCCTAGGCCTTTAATCCTAGTGCTAAAGAGGAATATGGGGGGGGGGAGGGAGACAGATGCAATCTGTATTCCGAGGTTTGGTGGAGAGCAGTGCAGTCTGAGGACAGGATGGCTCCTTCTGTCTGAGCATTGGTAGAGGCAAGAACTCTCTAGTGACTTGGCTGCTTTGCTTCTCTGATCTTTAGCTTTAACCTCAATATCTGTCTCTGGGTTTTTATTATTCATGCTACAGAGTTTAAAGTTTTAGATGACTTCTGTGACTGTCTGTGGACCAGGTTACACACACACACACACACACACACACACACACACACACACACACACACACAAGCCCAACAATTGCTTAGAATGTCACCTGACCTTCAGATTTGACAATCTACAGCCAGCTGTTGACCCAAGAGCCTGAGAAGTTCATGTCCACACCAAGGCCTGGGGTGTAAGAACTACAGCCAGTGTCCAACACCTAACAGACAAGTCTACTCATGAATATTCATCTGAGCGAGTGTTGCTCAGAGAGGCAAAGGACAAATTGCTAGCCTGTAGTGACACATGGCATGAAATGACACAAAAGGACATACCATGTGTGTTGGCTAGGCTTTTTTTTTCTTTTATCTTTTTACTTTTCTATCCTTTTCTTTTTTGTTAACAAAACAAACACAAGCTAGGACATCTGGGAAGAAGGAATTTCAACAGAAAATGCCTCGATCAAATTGGACTGCAGGCATGTCTGTGGGGACATTTTCTTGATCAGTGATTGGTGTGGGAGGGTCCAGTCCACTGGGGATGGTGCCATCCTTGAGGCATATTGTCCTGGTTTACGTAAGAAAGCTGATCAAATGGTGGGATCAAGTCAGTGAGCATCACCCTGCCATAGCCTCTGCTTTAGCTCTTGTCTCCTGACTCCTGCCTTAAGTCCCTGCCCTGGCTTCACTCCACGTTGGACTGTGACCTAGAAGTTGAAAACTGAAACAAACCCTTTCCTCCCCAAGTTAGCTTTGGTCAGTGCTTTACCACAGCAAAAGAAAGCAAACCAAGACAACATAGATTTTCCTCTGGCCAGGTCTAGGGCAGGCTACAGCCTTCTCTTCTGTTTTTGGTTGTGAGCCTAGCCTTTAACAGCTGAGCCCAGATGCAGCCTTTTCAAATTTCTTAATGGTTGCCTTGGAAAGGAGGAGGGAATTTGGTGTGTGTGTGTGTGTGTGTGTGTGTGTGTGTGTTATGTAGTTAATAGAACTTGTTTATCCATTACATTGACTAAGTAAGATTTTTAGCCCTGATATCACAGAGCACAATTAAATAGCCACCAGCACACATTCTGGGGTCTCAGGTGGCTATTCCGATGTCCACAGCTTCTTTTGAAGCCTTTAAAGAAGATAAGTTGGGAGGGAGGGTTGGAGGGACAGGGAGCCACCAGGCAGGCTAACAGAGCAATTGATGCTGGGCATGCAGGTGCTGGTTGTTCAATTCTCCCATCTTTTTCTGGGCATAAAGTTTTCCATAATGAAACACTTCTGTTGGAGGATGGAAGAGGCTCACCTGGGCTCACCTGGTCATGGGCACACTTAGAATCCCAGCCAGGGGAGGTGGAGACAGGAGCATCCAAAAACCCACTGGGTACCAGGATGACCCACTTGGGGGGCTGAAGAGGCAGCATGGTAGCTTTCCTAACCACAGTGAGAGAATACCACGTTAGGTGCTTAATCCAGGAGAAGTTTATTCTCATTCTCTCATGCAGTTTGAAGTAGAAGGTAGGTTTTGTTGTTGTCTTGGATTAAAGCCAGGGTCTTGTAAATAGCAAGCAAGAGTGATATACTGAGCCACGCTGAGGCTAGAAGGTTTCTGGGTTTGTTGGTTTTTGAGCTAAGCAACCCAGGCTGGTGTGGAACTCATGATGTAGTCCAGGCTGGTGGAACTTATGATGTAGCCCAGGCTAGTCTTAACCTTATGGCAATCCTCCTGCCTTAGCCGTCAAGTACTGGAATTACAGGCATGTGACACCACACTCCACCAAGGCTGTTTTAACTCTAGGTGTCAGCAGGGCCCCTGCTGCCACACACTCTTTGAGGGTTTAGAGAGAGTCTTCCCCACCCACCTGAGCCTAGCTGCAGGCTTGGCTCATGGCCACATGATATCCTACTGTGTATCTTCCTTTGTTTCCTGTTGGGGGCAAGTCACCAGGAAGTTTTGGGAAGCATGATTTCTTCATGCCATGGGTGTGAACCACTGCAATAGGGCCATTTTCTGTGACTCCTCCAAGCCCAGTCTATAACTGGTCTAAGGGATCCTAACCAAAGCAGCAAGATCTGCATCATGCCTCAACTGTCCTCTCACTCCTCATTCCTGCCATCTGCTCTCTTCTGTTCAGCTCTGGGGCTCCTGGGCCCTGGACAGCTAATGGCATACAGAATGGGACTCTGGCACTGTCCCTGGTTCTGACTGAGTGCTGTGAGGCAACTCCACTTTACTAGTCCTTTGCATAAAAACGAGGTATGAGGAGCTGGAAAGTTGGTTCAATAGTTGAGAGTACTTGCTGATTTTGTAGGAAATCAGGACTGGATTTCCATCACCCACAACCATCACTCACAACCATTTGTAACTCCAGTTCTAACTACTGTGGGCATACTTGCAATCCCAGCACAGGGGTGGTGGAGACAGGAGGATCTACCAAGCCAGGCTATTTGGGGAACTCCGGAGAATGAGAGACCTTGCCTCAAAAATCAGTGAGCTTCTCTCCCTTCCTCTTTCCTTGGCTAGCTTGGAACTCTCTATGTAGACCCAGTTAGCCTGAAGCTCACAAAGATTCACCCACCTCTGCTTCCCGAATGCTGGGATTAAAGGTGTGTCTCACCATGCTCAGTACAAGATGGACAGTTTCTGGTGAACAACACCCAGGTTGACCACTGATCTCCACAAACATGTACACACACACACACACACACACACACACACACACACACACACACACACATACATCTGCAGACACACACCAAAAACAATTAAGTAAATAAGTAAATACACAATTCTTTGTATGCTACTTAGCAGAGTATCCCAGGCAGGGTCAAGATCCACTGTCCTTGTGAACCCACAGCCCTAGGAACAACAAGCAGTATGGGCCAGGTTAGGTTGGAAGAGGGTAGTCAAAGCCCACTCCCTGATGGGGGCTGCCAGGCTACAGGGGCCAGGTCACACCTTGGCAATTCAGTCTTCATTTTTTTTTTTAAATAAAAGCCCTTTCTTATGCTAATCATGGATACTATTGTTCTTGCCTGCAAAAATCCTGATAGGGAAAACCACCAGACCGCAAGCATCAGGAGGAAGTCAGAGTAGCCTGGAAACAAGGTTGGGAATCTCGTCTCCCTGGCAACCAAGTCCAGCCTGGGGAGAGCAGGTCTCAGGCTCTCCATTTTCTGTGCTCCTGAGGGGTCAGCCCTCCCTCCTCACACATTATTCTTTCTCCATCCTAGCTTCCTCCTGTACCCTGTTCCCACCCCAGCTCTTGCATAAGCTAAGCCTTACTTACCCACCTGTGTTTTCCAGTGTGGCAGGCAGATTGCTTTAAAATGTAGGGGCTTAAAACAGCAAATTCATGTTCTCTTCAGGCCTCTGGCAGGAATCCAGGTGCTTTGCTGGGGGCTCTAGACTGTGATCTCACATCAAGCTGGGGCTTCTGGCCCATCTGAAAGCTTGGCTGGGTAGGGGTCCACTCCCAATCTTACTCATGGGGCATTGGCAGGCTCAACCCTTGTCACTCACAATGTGGCAGGTGGCTATACCAGGCCCAGAACCATGGAAGTGCTGAGGGGAACTGAGACAGAGGCTAAAGTCTTTGTGATTCACTCTTGAAGGTGCTGTCTTTGTTTAAAAATAAAAGAAAGAAAGGAAGGAAGGAAGGAAGGAAGGAAGGAAGGAAAGAAAAAGAAAAAGAAAAAAAAGCAAGTTCATCTAGCCTGGCTTGAGGGAGGTGAGCGAGATCACAGGCTGAATACGCCAAGCAAGGGTGGTCTCTGGTCGGGGTGGGGGTGGGGCTTTCCTGCAACCTATTTCACCACCTCTCCTTGATACTGAAATTTGGGGTCACAGGGACCTCGTACATCTCTGAACAGAAGTTTGTCAGAGTTCTCATCTTGAGAATGGTCTGCCTGTGCTCAGGAAAGTCCCCCAAGCCACCATGTACCCCTCACTGGCACACCATGTCTGTATGGAACCCCAGAGTCATTTGAAAAAGGGGGCAGAAGCCAGCTAGGACATCTCCTGCCTACAAGGTGTAGCATGGAATAAGAAATAGATGAGCCAAATATGGTTAAAGATGGGCAGATCTGGATGCTGCCCTGCCTCAACCCATCCTTTGGCTCCTATAGCTTTCTGCAGTGCACAGCCTGCACCACCCTCTGCTTCTCTCCATCTCTTTGTTTCCCTCAGGGAAGTCTTACCTACGTATCTACTTCCTAGGTGTCCTCTACCATGCATACCACAGCCCAGGGCCACCTTCCTATTGGCCTGCCTGCACCAATCTGCCTTCTTCCCTAGCCCCACTCCTCTGCTAGGGAAGAGGGTATTAGTCTTCTGTTGCTGTCACAAGGAAGCATCATGCTGGCATAGAGGCTCTGAGTGAGGACCAGGTGATGGTGGTGAGGACAAGGCTATACTTGCTGGGTGTTCATACATCTTAAAGCAGCCTTTAACAATCCTACCCCTGCTAGTTGGGTTTTTTTGTTTTGTTTTTGTTTGTTTGTTTGTGATCAGGGGAGACCAGAATAAACCACAGGGAACTCTGATCACCATCCATCACCAGTGTCCTACACTACTCAGGGTTCTCCAGAGCCCAAATGGATGTGTAAATACACAGGGTTACTTTAAAGCAGGGGTTCATGTGATTATGGGGACTGACAGTTCTAACCCCTGGAGGTGGACCAACAGGCAAGAGCACATAGGCAACCATGCCCAAAGCTAGAACTGGCAGGATTCCCTCTTGCTCAGGCACCTCAAGCTTCCCTGCTAATTCAGACCTTCCGCTGATTAAATGTGACCCACCCACACTACGGAGTCTGGTTTACTTAATCAAGACTTACCCATTTAAATGTTAACCTGTGCTCTAATGAGACAGGCCAGTGAGTAAAAGTTCTTGCTGCTCAGCCTTAAATTCAGTCTCTAGGACCCACACGATGGAAGGTGACAACTGACTCCTTTATGTTATCTTTTGGCCTCTGCCCTCTGCCCTGCATAGCAATTTATTCCTAGATAGACCTCCATTATGGAGGTTAAGACACAGGACCCAGGGTGTTGTAAAGGGAGGGAAAATTCCCCCCAAATAAATAAATAAATAAATAAATAAATAAATAAATAAATAAAGTAATAAATAAAGTAATAAATAAAGTAATAAATGTTAATCGGGCTGGGTCAGGTGGCACTTGTCTGGGCTACTCAGTGACTTGAGACTAGCCTGGGGAATAAGAGAAAGAAGAGAAAAAAAAATGCTGGATAAACGTTAATCTCATGCAAAAACATCCTTACAGACACACCCAGAATAATGTCTGACTTACTGAGTACCATGGGCCAGCCACATGTCACATAAAGTTAGTTACCCACTCTCCAACAGGAAGTTTTTCACTTACAGACTAAGGTAACACACTACAGTTCTCAGGGCACAGTCCATGCCCTATACTGTGGACCACAGACCACAAAGGTTCTGGTATCTGGTCTCCTACCTCATCTCCCTGTAGATTCCCAGGCTCTCTGTCCACTCCTCCCCACCTCATCTTGCCTTCCTTCCAGCCCTGAATCCGAGGTGTCTCTCCACTTTCAGTCTTTGCACGTGTTGCCTGTCCCACGTGTGGTCCCTTCATTGAGAGCTGCCAGTGGTTGTCCTGGAAACCTTCCTCTGCATCTTGAGCATCCAAAGGAGTCTAAAGTTCATCGTTCATTTAGCTGCTTCTTAATAATGCAGTGTCTTGGATTTCCCACCCCAGAGCACCCTCCTATCTGACACATGCTGTAGCCCAGGGCTCCAGCTGTCTAGAAGGCACATGGCAGATGTCTTTATTTATGTGAGATGACTTAGATTTCTCTTCTTGTAAGCCAGGCCTCTGCATACTCTTGAATCTGGACCTCCATCATCATGTTCCTTCTTGAAGTATCTTCTTTATATGTTTATTTAGTGAAGGGTGGCTAGTGGTAAAACTCTCTGAATTTTATCTGAAAAGTATATTTATTTAAACTATAAAATAACATTCCAGTTGTGGTGGAGCATGCTTATAATCCCAGCCCTTGGAAAAGTCAAAAGTAGAGGGATTAGGAGCCCAAGGCCAGTCTGGGCTATATAGCAAATTCAAATATATATATATATATATATATATATATATATATAGCAAAGCCAGACTAAATGAGAACATATGTTTTAAAACAACACCCCAAAATCCACCAAAATAAACAAACAGAATAATCAACTAAAAATTTCAAGTCAATGTAATTCTTGTTGCTCTGACAGAAATATCTACATAAGCAACTTGAAGGAGGGAAAATACACTACAGCTCCCTGTCTCAGAGTTTTAGAGGCGTCTGTCTATGTTGTGTGGCACCAGCTTTGGGCAGGACATCATGGCAGGAACATTTTGTAGAGAAGTTGTTCTAACTTCTTGGCAGACAAAAAGCAAAGAGATGGAGGTGGGGGTGGGTGGGTGGGGGTGCCAGAGGCAATGTCACAGGACCTGCCACCATTCCTCCACCCCCCCCTAAAGTTTCCAGGAAGCTCCCCCATAGAGCCACCAACTTGGGATTGGCACTGGGAGGGGGTAACCTTTATACCAAATATAACTGTGTAGAGGTACCTACTTGGGACTTCAGAGCTTCAGAGGCTGAGGTAGGAGGATAGTGTTAGAGTTCGGTTTGGACTACCCAGCATGACCCCACCACAAGAAAGCAAAACCAAAAGAAGTATTACATTTGACTAATAATATCTCTGTGTATTTAAGGGTACCAGGAAACATTTAGATACACAATACATTGTAGAATAAGTAAATAAAACAATTAACTTTTCATCCTCTCAAGTTTTCAATGAAGACATTTAAAACATGTTATCTTACTAATTAAAAAAAATACATTATATTGGCTGGAGAAATGGCTCAGAGATTAAGATCACTTGCTGCTCTTTCAGAGGTCCTGAGTTCAATTCCCAGCACCCACATTGTGGTTCAAAACCATTTGCAATGAGATCTGGCCTGTAGGCATACATGCAGGCAGAACACTGTATACATAATAAATACATAAATCTTGAAAAATGAACAAACAAACAGACAAAAATAACCCAACCATTGTATTAACTATAGCTCTGGGCTGTGTAACAGATCTTAATGACTTACCCTACTGTCTACGGGAGACTGTGTGTTGATACCCAGCTTCTGGTCTTCACCACTCTATCTCTGCTCATCAAATGAGATTGTGCACACATTCTGTTCCTTAATATCCTGGCCAGCACTTGTGGTACTCCATCTTTCTTATAATCATCATCCTAATTGATGTCAGGTTACATTTCATTATGGCCTGAATTAGCTTTCCCTGGTAACCAACCAGTGATACTCAGTATTTTTCTATGAACTTGGGAACTACCTGTATGCCTTTTTTTGAGAAGTGTCTAGTTAGAGTCTTTGTTGATTTTAAGTCAGGCTATTTGTTTTCTTGCTACTAAATTGTTTTCTAAATTTATAGTTATCTGAAAATTTTGTTTTGCACTTAATTTAGGAAAATGGTGCATAAAAAACCTGAGTTAGGAGTTTTTTGTTTGTTTTCCTGAGCATTATAAAAATACTATTTCAGTCTCTTGGTTTTGATTGTTCTGCCACAAGATTCATTAGACTTATCTCCATTTTTTTGTTTTTTAGATGTTTCTGTCTTTGGTGGCCAGCAATTTCACTATGCTGTGCTTAGGTAAACTAACATTTGTTATTTTACTTATTACACATTAGAAAATGTACCTTTCACCAGTTCTGACTTATTTTAAGTAAAATGTCTCCAAACACTGACTTTCATATTTTAATTAGACTTTTTTGGGGGGGGCTCTTTGCACACATCTTTTGTAGTTCTTTATGCTTCTTGACTTACCTCTTGTGTTACATTTCTGATGACTTCTGGGCAGGAGCTCTACCATTGAGTTAGCCTCAGATTTTCTTGATGATTTCTTCAAATTTGTTTTCTAGTTCATAAATTCCCTCTTCATCTGTGTCTAATTTGCTGGGTAACTCTACTGAGTTTTTTCTTTCTTTTTAACAACAACTTTATTGAGATATAACACATTACATAGCATAAAACTCACTCTTTATTGGATGCATGTCAGTGAATTTAAGTGTATTAACAAAGTTGTGTATCTACTTCATTACTACAAAATGAAATTTTAATCATTTCACTTATGAATAGTGTCCCGAACTGATCATTCTCTCTCCCTCTCTCCTCCATACCTGGCTAGTCTGTCTTTTTGATTTTTTAAATTATGGGCATTTCATATAAATAAAATGTTTTTTTTTTAATTTTTTTGTTGTAGTTTGGGTTTTTTGTTTTGCTTTTCTTCTTCTTCTTCTTCTTCTTCTTCTTCTTCTTCTTCTTCTTCTTCTTCTCCTTCTCCTTCTCCTTCTCCTTCTCCTTCTTCTTCTTCTTTTTTCTTGGTGACTGGCTTCTTTTACTAAGAATTCTTCCAAGGTTTCCGTTGATCTTTTATTATTTAAGTGACGTTTCAAGTTTTTCTTTCTTTCAGATAAACTTGCTGTTCAGCCTGTGCTTATGTGTTCCTTCTTTTAACATATCAGTAAGTACATTGTCTTTGTTTTCTAGGATTTAAGTTGGTTGTTGGTGCTTATTTCTGAGTGACTCTGGTTTGCTAGCATTGGAGGTGTGGTCATGATGAACAGGGTACATGGACCATTCACTAGCCTGCTGGCAGCCTGCTCCCTGCATTTCCACAGAAAAATTTACCTAGAAGCCTCACTAGGCCTCTACTGTGCAATAATCCATACTAAGGCTCATTCTCCGAGCCTGTGTGGGGGCTCCGGCTCTGCCCACACCTGTCTCTGTGCACCATGCTGGCTCTGAGCTCCACTGAACTAATTCTTACCCTCGGCACTCTCTTCATCTGTATCCTTTCTTCAAAGTGTCTAGTCTCTCTCTTCCTCAGCACTCTGCGAACTACTCAAGTGCTTAGGCAGTTTGATCCCATTATTGGCCAAGTCACCTAGTGACTGGTGTGGCACTGGGCAGGAGGCACTATCATTGTGTGTTCCCCTTACCTGTAACTCAACACTCAGTCAGCAAGACACTGGAGTAATGAATGTGCTGTTAGAAAAGGAGAACAGACACTATGCATTCAAATTGACACCCTAAGTTATCATATCTAGTAAGGGTCTGATGTTAGTGGCAGTCATTTGTCCGGTGTGTGGTTCGTGGACAGAGGGGGCAGAAACCAAGGTCTGCCTAGGGCTTTGAACACCTTTCCTGCTGGATGAAAAGGAGCCCTGGAGAGATGGAAGGACAGGTGGAGCGCAAGGTGTGGATCTGGCCAATGCTCCCTATAGCAGGATCAGGATTGTCACCTTCTGGGTGTGGGCGTGGTTGGTGACAAAAGTCCCTGGGGCTGGGTTACCCGTGGGCGTCGTAGTGCTCCTGGGCGTACAACTGGCTGTAACAATTGGAACCAAGGTGGAGGCTGGAGAGGGAGGAGCCCCAAGGCGTCTGAACCCCAAGACTGCTACCTCCCTCCTTCGCTGCGCTGCGTCTTTGTGCATTTCGCTTCCTTTAGCAGCCAAAGCTCTTCCGAGAATCTGCAAGGGGACCACAGCCAAGCAGAGGGGGAGGATCCTCCCACGCCGGGTAGGGAGATGGATAGGGGTGGGGGGTAGCAGCGGCGGGAGCGGGAGGCCTAGAGGGGGTGTTGCGCGCGGGCGAAGGGCGCAGAGGCAGGGTAGGGCGACCTGCTGCATGGCCTCCAGCCCTGAGCGCCCCCCGCCCCACGCGTCTTCCAGCCGCGCGCGGCCCCCGCCCCGGCTCCGCCCCGCCCCTCGCGCGGGGTCCGCGTCTGCGGCTGCGTTCCCCGAAAGACGAAGCTGCGCCCCGGTTCCGGTCCGCAGGGAGACTGAAGTGCATTGCTCCCCGCGCCGCACCCGCTGCTGAGCCCGGAGTGCGGACACCCCAGGGATGTGAGTGCGCCCCCGACCCTGAGGCCCGCACTCCACGCCCCGATTTGCGGTGAGCGCCGAGGCGCGCGCGCGCGCGCGCGGGGACCAGGGGAGGGGACTCGGCGCGGGGTTCCCGGCCCCCCAGCCCAGGGGTGGGGACGAGGACGGGGACGCGGCGCGCACCCCTTCCCCCCCCCCCGCAGGTAAGGTGCGCTCCCCCCTCCCGCCTTTCCTGTCTGGACGCACCTACAGCTCCCCGGGGAGAGAAGACACCCTCCTCACACAGGTGCGCGGCGAAGGCTGCGGGGACCTCGGACAGCCACCTCACTGGAGAGGGCAGATCTCTCTTTCTTGGAGGGGAGGCGGCGATGGTGGATGCTCCGGGTGATGGGTTGGGGGTGGGGCATCTCAGGCTCCTGGGAGGACCCCCCCCTCCCCGTGCGCGCTTTTGATTCCTAGGAATGGTCGCGTCCTCAGGCCCGAAAAGGGAAGGGTCCTTGGCATTGGGTCTTCTGACCGAGGCTATTTCCCTCTAGGCCTGTGCCCCAGAGGACCCCTGCCTGCAGTCCCCGTGCCTCTCTCAGGCCCTCTCAGAGCATGCTGCCTGCAGCCATGAAAAGCCTTGGCCTGGCACTGCTGGCCTTGCTGCTGTGCCCCTCGCCCGGTGAGTCAGGGGGCCCGCGGGGAGGGGTCACGTCGCAGGGAGCACCACTCATATCTCAGCTCCAGTTACCGAGGCTCTCCCCCGCACCCGAGGGCATTCAGAGCTTTTCCAACGGGGCTTCTGGTACTGCGTAGAGGTCCCTCAGTCTCAGAGGTCCACCAGGCTTCCTATTAAATCTGGTGGGCGTTTCTTGTCTTGGAAACCACCCACTTTTGGGGGTCCTGTGTGCAGGAATAAGAGGATGGATGTGCAGGTACTGGGTCAGCGTGGAGGTCCACTCGGGTCTTGTGGGAGCGGAACTTGTCTATGGGCATGGTTCTGCCATGATAGCTGCAGTAGCTTGGGGAAGAGGGGATGCAGGGTCTGGCTGTCCAGGCCTAGGTTCCTCTGGTCATCCCCCTCCCTATGCCCTGCCTAGCCCATGGCCTGTGGTGCCAGGACTGCACCCTGGCCAATTCCAGCCATTGCGCCCCGAAGCAGTGCCAGCCGACCGACACCGTTTGTGCCAGCGTGCGGATCACCGACCCCAGCAGCAGTAAGTCTGGATCTGGTGAGGGCTTGGGGGTAGATATAAGGAGAGGTCAGAGGTGATCTCTGAGTCCCTCTTGTCTGAAACAAGAGCATGAATGAGTTTGAGGCAAGACAACACTGGCTTGTTCCTCTCTGGCTCCAAGTCCGAAACTGATCTGGGGAACCCTGGGTCTTGGGGGGAAGATACAGAGCTCAGGTGGAGATGGTCCTTAGCTTCATGCCTCCTTCTTTCCCTCCAGGCAGGAAGGACCATTCTGTGAACAAGATGTGTGCTTCCTCCTGCGACTTCGTTAAGCGGCACTTTTTCTCAGACTATCTGATGGGGTTCATTAACTCTGGGATCTTAAAAGTCGACGTGGACTGCTGCGAGAAAGATTTGTGCAACGGGGTGTCAGCCAAGGGGCGCAGTCCCTGGGCCCTGGCTGGGGGGCTCCTGCTCAGTCTGGGGCCGGCTCTCCTCTGGGCTGGGCCCTGAGGACCCTCCCCTCTCTCCTGCAGGGCTTTGGAGCATGACCCCAAGCCTGTTGCTGTCCCTCCCCAGCCTAGCCTGGCTAGGGCTGGGACAGCAAGGGCTTGGCATCAAGGTCCGTGGCTCTCAAATTCCCTAGATGTGAGCCTTCTCTGTTTCTCCACCAGCTCCTTATCCCAGGCAGCTGGACATCTCCAGGAGACCAGACACCCTGGCAGGAAGCTCGGGTGGGAGGGGGGGGTGAGGGGGAGGGCAGGGGACTGGGACCCTCCAGGTCCCCTAGGGGAGGGAGGCCAAGCCAAGGACAGCCCTACAGCCTGGCCTGAGGGGCATTAACTACAGAGAAATAAAGTCACTTCTGAGTCTTGTGCCCGGGTCTGAGCCTGGGTGTTGGAGGTGGGAAGGGTCTTGGTAAGGAGCGAGGGCCAGGCAGAGGCCCTGAGACACCTGGCAGGTGGGGGTGTGGTCAGGGGGTCAGGGTGGTGGGTATTTATGCGGGGACACCTGAAGATGCCCTGAGTAGGGCTGCTTGGGGCTGGGAGCTTGGGAGGGGACACTTAAGGAAAATGGAGTGAGAGCCGAAACGGCCAGGATCACACTGTGGGACTGCAGAGGAGGTGTGAGAATTTTGCGAACTTGACATGGGTGTAAGAGGTGCTTCTAAATGCATTCCACAGTGCCCATGGCCAGCCTGTATTTGCGCCTCCTTGCTAGTGCCAACAGAGCAGTCTGTCTACCCCACTTATGGCCACACATCCACACTGGGGTCCTCATCACCTCATGTGTTTATCCAGGTGCCCATTCACACCCTGCCTGGGATGTGTATTTGCCCAGTTGCAGACATGTGTGCCTATTCAGCTCTCTTTGGCTTCCACCTATTCTGAATCCTGAGGTGCTTAGATTTGGGGTACCTGAAAACCCTAGGGTGGAAATGGAACCCTCACTTCCTGGGCTCTGCTCCTTCGCTGCCCCACTCTGGTTGGGGTCCCACATGGATGGAGGCCTGAGGCCTGAGGATGCTGATCGCCATGCTAGGTGGCAAAGGGGGAGACAGGGGGAAGACTTGTACAGGTAAATGAACTGAGCTGACCTTTCCACCCCAGCTGCTGGTCTTCAGTTTCCTCCCTGTGTCCAGCCCGGCCTTCTGCTGCTTGCCAGATGTTCCACAGATGGTTTGTGTGGTCATGCTCACCCTGTGACACATACCGGATACCCCAGGCGTTCTCTGGGGCCTGCATTTTGGCCAGTGCCACATGCCACCTGTAACTGACCCAAACCAATGAACGAGTTCCTGTAGGATCTAGTCTTGACATTGCTCCGGGGTACTGTGCATAGGTGACAGGAGTAAGGATGCAGGTGGGGGACTGGGAGGGGGAGCTTCCTGTCATCACCGGTTGCTGATGTCTGAAATCTGTGGTGGCAACAGCCAAGGCCTCATCCCTGGAAGAAGGTTAGTTCCTTTTGTATTTGAACTTCACAGCTGTGGGCCCTTCTGCCTCTCACCTCCTAAAGTGCTGGCCCTGCCTATGGAGCCCAGAGCATGGCCAGTGCAGGGCTAGGATGCATATGGAGCACGCAGGAAGTCTGCAAGTGGTGGATGCCTTGGAGAAGCCTTTGGAGCTCCTGGAAGGCCAAGCTATTAGCTGGAGATGAGCTTCATCTAGGGTAATCTTTATATGCCAAATGCATTGTCTGAAGGGTCTTTAGGAGCAATCAGGAACAAGATTTTGGACTCATTAAGAAACACATGAAATTAGGAGGCAAACACTCTTGTACCCCTGAGGGTTGGGACCCGTTACCCTTTTCTGAGCTGCCAATGTCCTCATCTCAAGGAGAGTTCCAGTGGCCAGCTTTGGTGTGGCATTGGGTGCCTTCCACAGTGGTGACAGGGCTAATTGTTCCCTGTGTCCCTGGCACACACATGTCACACACACACACACACACACACACACACACACACACACACACACACACACACACACAGTTACATTTAGTTTTATTGTGTTATGAATTCCTGACATGGTGCACACATGAAGGATAGAGGACAAAATGGGGGAGTTGGTTCTCCCTCTTTGTATCATATGGGTTCTGGGGATGAAACTCAGCATCAGGCTTGGTTACAAGTGCCTTTATGGGCTGAGCCATCTCTTCCCCGCTCCTGGCCCTTTTTGCTAAGGAGCTCCTTAGTAAACTTATTCCAGGGAGTTATAGGTGACCTGTGTTTTCAAGCTCTGACATGTCCTGGGAAGGGTCAGCTCCGGTTGATTTAGCCACCCCTTAGAGAGGAGTGATTGTTTTCAGATTTCTGTCACTGGCTTTGGAAGGCTGATCTCTCCTCCCACATAGTGGTTCTCAACCTGTGGGTTGTGACCCCTCTGAGATTGAATGACCCTTTCACAGGAATGACATATCAGATATCCTTCATATCAGATATTTACATTGTGATTCCTAACAGTAGCAAAATTAGTCATGAAGTAGCAATGCAATAACTTTATGGTTGGGGGGTTACCACTCTGTGAGGAACTGTATTAAAGGGCCACAGTATTCGGAAGGCTGAGAACCATTATGCTATGGGCTGAGGTGGTTAGCTATGAAGGGTTGATTCTGAGGAGGGGGGGAAGGCAGGCAGAGAGGAAACTTTAGGCAGAAATAGGTCCTCTAACAAAGTGATGACTCTGTCCTGCCAAGCTGTTCAGTCCTTTCTGCCTGTGTACTGTCGGGGGGGTCTCTGTCCATTCAAAGGATACAAGATCAAACATTGATGGCATTCCATCTGACAACATGTTGGGGATAGCTGAATGCCCTCGGGATTTAATAGCCACAACATCCCTTGAGGAATTTCTGGCGCCTTCCTGCTGACCTCCTATGCTGGCCTGGGCCTGTTCCTGGAACACACGACTCTTTGTAGGTCTGGCAGTTTCATGGCTTCTTCCTCCTGCCTTGCTCAGTGGTACTGTGTGTGCTCTGACGCTGAAAGCATTGAGGTCTATCTAGTTCTTGTACAGTCTGGGGCTTCCTGCCTCGGAACCATCTCTTCCTGTGAACCCACACTATGTGTTCTTGTTGTAGCGGCCACTGGTTTTTCAGTGTTATGTTTGGAGCAATCTGATTTGCACACTAATTTACAATATTGCCCTTGCAACATGACCCATTCCCACCTAGACAAGAGATGCTCAGGGTCTGCCTCTCTATGGCTTCTGCCACTGGTCTTTGCTGTGCCTTTTTGATGTGGGGAAGCATTTCAATGGTTGCTGGCAAGTGACCCTCACGACTCCCCTGGGAACACTGTCACTTCTGCCTTTCATTCAGATATAGGTGAATTCTCCCAGAGTCTTCTCTGTTGGAATCTGTTTAGAGTTTGCTCTCTGGGATCTGAAACTGTAATGCAGGTGCCGTCCTTCTCACTCATACTTCAGGGGCCTCTGGAGAGGCATCCCTCCGTTGGTCGGACCGTGTGGCTTTCTGCATACAGGCTGCTTCTCTCCTTAGGTGTGTATTGATGGCAATCCATACTATCATATGGCTTCCCTTTCCTTCTAAATCTAATTAGTCACATTTATTTGGGAAGCAAATGAAGGACACTTACAGGTCAGTGCTGAGGCCCTGAGTCCCATAACCCTTATGCTTCCAGAAGCTTAAAACCCCTTTGCCTCTCTGAGAGGTGAAGAGACACCCCTCGGAAGAGTAGCTCAGACATTTCAATAGGGAGCATATAGTCAAGTGGAAAGGGGTCAACTCAGCTAGGACATCGCTGTCATGGATGCATTCCCAAGGTCCCAGATCTGAAGGTGGTGATGGTGGGTCACAGGCAGCCCTAGAAGGGATGGGCTGAGGGAGTTGCCATATACAAGGATGAAGTTCCTGTTGGGTGATGACCACTGGGTCAACACAAGTTTCCACAGATACCCAAATTACAGATGTGACTGTCTGCTCTCCCCACCCTCCGTTAGGCACTACCCTGGGAAGACAATATGAATAGCTGCATTGAGTAAGACAAGCATAGGCTGCCTTAGTGAGTAGATAGGTCTAGAAATAAAACATCAGGAATACTACTAGTGCCATGCTCCTCATCTAGCTCAGTGGTGGTCCACTCAATGCCCACTGTAGTGCTGACTCCAGAGTTTGCCTATTGGCTTGGGTAAAGAGTTTACTAGGATTTTGACTTTGAATTGAAAGTGGAGTCCAGCATTGAAAGTAGAGTAATGCATGAGCTACATGGCCCTAACCCTAGAGTGGCAGATCGGAGTCGCTTCTCCCAAAGACAAACCTGTTTATAACCTTTGTGGGCTTGGGGTCTATGCTTGGGGCTGTGGGGCTGGGAGGTATAATTTCTAAATCCTATGGTGGGAAGGTGGGGTTCAGATATGCAGAAGGGTCTGCACATTGAGATAGATGCAGGTCACACCACAACTAGAGGGTGGGTGGGTGGGGGGAAGCAAACTCCTTGCTTTTCAAGTCACCACTGACCTCATGAAGGCCTAAAGCCACAATGGTCTGCAAATGAAGGTATCCAGCCTCAGTTCCAGCTTTTATTTCCTGTTCAGTTTCAGTGTTCAAAGCGCAGACTCTTTGCAGTGTGGCTAAATGATGACAGCAGCCCAGAAGTCTTTTCCACCAGCTAAGGACTATGCTCCCAGGCTTGAGAAGCAGCCGTTACTCACCTTAGACTATTTATCCATATTTTAATTCTATTTTTAAAGTCAAGAATGGCAGATGAATTTCAAAGAAAAGCTCTTTCCCATCTGTTGGCATAACCATGTGTGTCCCTGGGTTAATGAGCTGATAATTCAGTGAGTTCCATTGACAGGTTTCCTGATGGCAAGCCACCCTGGCCTGGTGTCATATTTTAAAACACTGCCACATTTAAGCAGTGTTTGGTGAGGTCATTTGTGTCACAGGTTTTCCCATGGTTTGCTGACATCTTCATCAGGAGAGTTTAGCACTGTGGCTACTGAGAAGGACCACAGGTGTCCCCTGCCTCCCATAGGAAATCAATGGAGTCTTCCAACTCCATGGGTAGATGTTTGTAAGCATCATAGGGTACCCTGTGCCCTCCCTGCCCTCTGTGTCCCTGTGAGTACAGGGACCCTCCATGGCACCCAGCACACAGCCATCTACTTTGCACCTGATGTACCCAGTTCGTCTTATTGCTTCCATTTCATGCATGAGAAGTGGTTTTGAGAGAAAGAGGAGATGAAGGATAAGATGGGATCAATGGTAGAGCATTTGTCTAGTGTATATGGTTCTTGGGTTCAATACACAGCTTCCCTTAAAAACAGAAGTGTGAGGCTAGACAGATAGATGGCTCAGCTCTTAAGAGCTGCTGCTGCAGAGAACTTGGGTTCAGTTCCCAGCACCCACGTGGTAACTCGCAACCATCCATAACTTCAGTTCCAGGGGATCCATCTCCCTCTTCTGACTTCTGTGGGCACCAGGCAGGCACATGTATAATGCATGTATATACATGTAGGCAAAAACATGATCACACATAATATAAATCTTAGGAAACAGTAGGAAGGAAGGGAGGAAGGGAGGGAGGGAGGGAGGGAGGGAGGGAGGGAGGGAGGGAGGGAGGGAGGGAGGGTGTTGAGATGGAAGTCTTCACTGATTTTCGGGAAATGCCAGACTGCCTCCATTCAGATTTCTCCTCCCCACTGCTTGCTCTCTGACCCTCTCTGAGTGTTGCATCCTCACAATCTGGTCCTGCGGTGAGGCGGAACATCCCAGTTAAGGGTTGTTGTGCATATGGAAATGGGGCTGGGTCTAGTTTCTGGCTCCACTCCTGTTCCAGGCTAGTAGAATGCAGGTCCAGGGTCAGGGCTGGAAAGTAGCAGAAACTATGAGCTCAAGGGAGGTTTTGCCCTTCTCCTACTCGGTTCCTTCCAGGACTCTGAGCCACCCATACCTTATAATAAGTGCATGGTGGTGGGGGCAGGGCACCACCATCATGGTGGTGGGGGCAGGGATGGAGCCATAGACAACAGAAATGGGGTAGATATGCCCATGAGTTATTTTGTACATGAGTATGTGCATTCAGGGTACATGGGTAGCCAGGGTATATAGGTATTCATTTTCAGCAGAAGTTAACCCAAGTGGGAGGCACACCTATGTTTTAGAATCTACAAGGCCCAAAGACTGAACTTAGTGATTATTGACAGTTAAAATGTGGCAGACCAGAGTTAAATAATCTTGGGCTATTTTTAGTTCCTTTGAAAGTCATTCATTGCTCATCCCTATGTATACATAACAGCTTTGTGACTATACTAAAACAAAAACAGAACAAAAACACAGACCTTTAAGGTATATTCTTAGCAAGCCACTGGGACTTTAACAGAGACCTCCTGACTTGGCCTCAGTATGCCTACCTATTGTTTCCAACTGTGAATTTTTTTCCTTTTCATGTGTCTATGATGTGTATGTGTGCACATGTTCACATGCATGTGGGCACATGTGAGTGTGGGTGTACGTGTGCACATGTGTGCATGCCCATTGAAGTCCAAGGCTGATGGGTAAAGGTTTTTTGTTTTGTTTTGTTTGTTTGTTTGTTTGTTTGTTTGTTTTTCAGGTTTTTGAGGCAGGGTTTTTCTGTGGCTATCCTGGAACTCACTTTGTAAATCAGCCTGGCCTAGAATTCATAGAGGTCTGTGTGTCTCTTCCTCCCAAGTGCTAGGATTAAAGGTGTGCACCACAACACATGGCTGGTCACAGTCTTTCTTCATCACCTTCCACCTTACTAACTGAGGTAAGATCTCTTGCTGAACCCAAAGCTCACCTTTATAGCTAGTCCATCTAGACAGCTTGCTTTGGGGATCCATCTCTGCTTTTACAGGAACTACAAGTAAGCTGACACACCCAGATGTTTCCTTGAGTTCTGGGGATCCTCAAGCACTTTGGCTACTGACCCATCACCCCAACCCTTAGCCAATGTATTTAACAGCATTTTGACCTATAGCTTTATTTGCTCTGTTACTATGAAAATGTCATGAGATGGCTACTATATTGAAACACAGAGCTTGAGGTATCCTGAATCTGTGCTCCTGAACCATGGTCATTCATAGTTCTGGCTCTAGAATAAACTAGCTGTGTTTTGACACTAACTGTTATGGTACTCAAACTCAGGGCCTCAAGGACAATTCACTTTCAACCAGTCACTCAGGTCTGCACCAGGTAACAGTAGGAGCCTTTGTATCCACCATCCAGTGTGGCTTCTCTTTTTCAGATGTAGGGTGTAAGTTCTTTCTGGGGCTCTGACCTCCCTTGGCTTGCTTATTATAATCTGGCTGTTAGTACTATTTGTTGAATATTTTCCTGTGGGAGGTTGCTTTCAGAACATATGTTTTAAGGTGTCTGCTCTCTGGGCATCTGGCTTTCCCACTATTTGGTTGGTTTTTAAGTTGGTTTCTAACCTCTGGGGGCATTTTGGTTTGCTAATTTGTTAGCAGTCAGTCTCATCTCTGACTCCTCCTCCAACATCTAATTTAAAGGAGAGGGAAACTTTGGAGAAAAAAACCAAAAACATTATTTGGTACTCCAGCTGGGTTTTATGCTTAATAACTGCTAATTCAAATTTCACGGGTTTTAAAAGAAAAAGAGGGGCATCTAACTAAAGATAACTTCACTTTGTACTTCCCTCTACAGGGAGCATTTAAAACCTCTAAATTGTTGTGTGTGCCTGCTAAACGAGATGTCCTAGGTAATAGGATTATAGATCACAAACGGGCAGCCTGCTTTAGCTGGATTTTAAACACATCTAAAGAAAGAAAAAAAAATGAGAAAACTGGTAATTCACAAGTTAATAAGAGTTCTAAATTAGAAAGAGATGTTAAAAATAAATAGAAAATTAACAAGGAAATCTTAGAGATTATGTTAGAACTAAAGGTAAATTTTGAAAACTATTCTCAGCCCTGGTACTGTCTGTCCTCTCTGACCTTCTCTACCCTTATCTCTGAGCAGACATTCAGTTATAAAGGAAGTGGCTGCTGTGGCCTTTTGGGGGGGGGTGTAAAACTTAGAAGAAAAGGGGAAAGCACAGCAGATGAAAAATTACCATTTGTGAAGATGACCATCTCTGCTGGTTAATTGGTAAGCAGAGAAAGACAGTCATTCAATCCTGTGTAACAAGCTTTACCTTTGACCTTTTCCCTCTTACTAGGCCTTCCTTCTGTACAGCTAAGGACCAAGAAGCTGTAAGCATCCCACTTTGTGTTATATGTGTTTGTGACAGCTGTTTTCATCTTTTTTGTTTTGTTTTGTTTTTTGTTTTAAAAATTGGTCTTTAATTTAGTTAATTATTTAAAAAAATTTAAACAATGATCCATTATGTAGTCCTGGAACTTGCTATGTAGAACAGGCTAGCCTCAAATTCACAGAGATCCACTTGCCTCTTCCACCCTAGTGCTAGGATTAAAGCAGTGTGCCACCAACCACCCAGCTGCAACAGAAAGGTTTTTTTGTTTTTGTTTTTGTTTTTTGTTTGTTTGTTTGTTTTTTGGAGAGGCTCAGAGTAGCAGCCTTTCATACAAATGGAAGCCAGCTGGGCTAATTTTAAACCACAGTATTGGTCCAGTTATACATACTAACGGATGTGTCAAAGAGAGTGAGAATTAGAACTTCATATTAAAGTCAGTGATGTCATCTATGGCTATTACCTGGATAGGGAAGATAAAATCGGTGGCAATTCGATTCAAAAGATTAATCAGGTAAGAGATGCATCCTTTGGTCAGAGATGTGGGGACTCAGACCCAGCAATATGTGAAGCTAGAACTCTTTCATTTATTTGAGTGGTTTTATAGTAGGGTTGGAGCAGATTAGGGTAACAAAGGCAGGGGAATTTCAGGAGACTGTCAAAGAGAAGGGCCAAGCCAGAGGGTGAACATGGTGGAAGTGTCTGAGCAGATAAAATGATTCCACCAGGCTGCAAATATACACCAGGCCTGTGGAGCCAAGTAAGAGAAGCCCAGACAAAGCATGTTTGAGAACACTGGAATCAATAATAGCAAGCAATTTCTAAATATGAGTGAGTCCCCAGAGCTGTAATTTTTGAACTCTTCCTATATGAGGCAGGAGCAAGAGCAGGGGGTTTTTATTTGTTTGTTTTGAGCAGGTTTGGGCAGTGGAGAAGAGAAGGCAAAAGCCTTTGTGGACAACTAGACTCTGTGTGTGAGGAATTCTACAATCTCGTGAGGAAGGCTAGTTCTCCCTGGTCCCTCTGTATCACTCTGTCTTCTGTTATGTCTTCTTGTTCCATCATGCCTTGCTTAGGAATGGCTGAGGGAATAGCCAGGACCTCTAGGGCTGGAGGGCAAAGGGCAGCCTTTCTTACTGGTTCTATTGGTCCCTGGGCTTTTGGTGGCTCTTTCAGTAGATAACTACAATTTGTGTCAGGAGTTTGGTGGTTGTTATGATTTGAATGTCCACCATAGGCCCTTGTGTCTGAACACTTGGTCCCCAGCTGGTGGCACTGTCTTGGAAGGCTGTGGGACCTGTAGAAGATGGAGCCTTGCTGGAGGAAGTGGGACACTGGAGGAAGGAATTGAGGTTTTGTAGCTTAGCCCCCTTTCCTGCCCACTCTCTTGTTCAATCAGAGCCTGCATGCATCCCCTGGCATGACAGACTGTACTCCTCAAACTGCAAGCCAAAAGGAACACTCATCTCTGAAGCCTCATCTTGTCAGGTATTTGGTCAGGACAAGAAGAGTAACAGAGCAGCCTCTGTTTGCTGTAGATGTACGTTTAGTGGATGAGACCCAGGGTGCTAAGTGTCCTCTACCCTTCCAGTTTACTGCCCATGAGTGTAGGACGGGTGAGCAAGGCAACGTATAGAAGAAAGAGTTTTGTTTTGGCTTGTAGTTCCACTGGGAGAGTTCACAGTGCCAGGTAAGGCATGACAGCAGGCAGCCAGAACAGGAAGTGGAGAAACCACATCTTTAATCATAGATGGAAAGAGAGAGCCAACTGGATGCTGGACAGGACTATGTAATCTCAAAGCCTGCCCCCAGAGGTACACTTCCTCCAGCAAGGCTGTACCACCTCCTCTACCTCCATCAACTGTGGGGCTAACAGTTAATTCCTGAGCCTATAGAGGACCTTTCTCATTCCAGGCACACAGAGGACAGGCATAGCTGGAGCCTGTGTAGGTGTTAAGTCTTTGATATTTTGCAGGATGAGAGAGCTTTGGTAAAAGCAGTAAGTTCTGACTTTTGTGCAATTTTGCTAGACAGTCTTTGTACTCCAGGCCTGGGTGGCCACTGTATCAAGTTTGGGAGTTAGGGGTAAGGTATATCTATATGAACTGCCCTAGTGTACCCTCAAACTGATATGGAATGGGTCCTGTTATAGGGAGGAGAGTTGTGACATTGAGGAGATTTTATTTGAGGATAGAAATGTTTAGTTTTCCTTGTAAGACTCAGGACTGATTGAGGCAGGGCTGGCAAGGCACTGATAGGCATTATGTTGAACCTTTATCTATCATATGTATGCAAGGGTGCTAGGCTCCTGGTCAGTGGCACAGAGGCTAACATTTGACACTGCTATCAAGTTGTTGAGAAAGGAAAGCCAGCACAACTAAGTGCCACCATGTTTTTGTCCTCCCTTCTCTATATATAGGGGGAAATTATTTTGAAGGTTGGGAAGGGCTGTGGTTGGGGCCTTAGTGAGGGCTATTTGTGTCCGGAAGGCTGTGATGAAGGAAAGGCCATTTATTAGTTTCCATTCTGTTCCTGTATATAGGGGTTTGACAACGGGGCCATGATTAGGTATATAGACCCTAAAGTAGCCAGGAAAGAAGTGCAGTTCCTATTATGTGAGGTTGTAAGGAGGCATTAAAGTGCTTCCTCTTGGTTGTCCTGAGTTGGGGAAAAATCCTTTGGCAGCAACAGATCACTGACTGAGCTGGGCATTTACCAGGGAGACCCTGTGTCCCTTTTGGTCTAGTAAATCTAGGAGGGTGACATCTGGGAGTGGCGTTTGAAGGGAAGGACCTCAAAAGTGTAAGGAGATGAAAGCAGAGAAATGTGTGTGAGGATGGAAAAGAGAAAATTTCTGATGTCTGTACCAACAAATGTGGACTACCTCAGAATCACTGAGGAAGGTCTGGCTACATGAGCTTCTGGCTGAGGCAGAGTTTGGTCCTGGCCACACTTACCCACCATCATGAGGCCTTGGGGGAACATCCTGGAGGAAGGGAGGGTTGTGCCAGGGAGGCTAAGAGAGAGAACCTTGGTGGACCCAGGAGTCCATCAGGAGTCCAGGTGAGTTCTTCTCCTGGATGAAGTTCCCAAATTCTGAGGTTACCATGAAATCATAATCTTCGGCTTCAGTTTCCTTCTCTTAGCACTGAGGCATTCCGACTGAGAGATTGAAGACCCAGAGTGCTGGGGAACCTTTTGGAGTGTCTGGCTGAGGCTGTGGAGCTTTTAGAGGCATCACTAAGATGTTAGTCAGGCCAGGGGCAAGGGCTGGCCCTCAAGCTTTCATTAGTCACTGGGTGGCCTGGCTGTATGTGACCAGCTTAGGCCTGCACTGCCCTCCACAGGCTATTGAGCTACTCCTTCCTACCCCACATGGGTGGGTGTGGGCAGGCGGGCCTGTCAGGACAGTCTCTCTGAAAACCATTGGTGTTGGAATTTTATTGAATGAATGAGTAAAAAGGATGAATCAATAAATTAAAAAGGAGTGAAGTGGAGGGGGGATGGTGGTGAATTAGCCATTAGCTATAAGCCAGAAATCAAGTGCGCAGTGACATCTGGGCTGGGCTGGGCTGGGCTGGGCTGGGCTGGGCTGTGAAGGGGAAGACACATGAGCTGTGAAAGGCAGACAGCCTGGAGGAAAAAGCCTTGGTTGGCTGAAAGCCTCAGGGTCAACCCTCTCCTTTTGACCTTGTCTCCACTTCCTCTAAACTTTTCAGCATTGGAAATTTTAAGGGTTCCTGTCCAAGCCCTGCTCAAACTGGCCCTTTCTAGGCTTGCAAGGCTTGATCACAGCTGGGTAGTAGTAGTAGCTCATGGGCCTGGGATAACATTGATTGTTGTCCTGACTCAGAGGATCTAGAGGACTCTGTCTGTGAAACAGGTCTGAGACAGGTGTTCTGTCTGGTTATACTGGCTTTCCTATACAGCCTTCCTGAGAAGTGGCACTGTTTAGACTGTCCCTTCTTATCTATGCAGACTGCATGTGGCTCCTGCTATGAATCCCTTTCCCCTGTGGGTGGCTGAAGGATCTGGGGCAGGGACTAGAGGGACTCAAAGGTGCATGGCTGGGGCTTAGTTCCCACCTACCTCCCCAGACCCAACTTACTAGCTCTGCTGATTCCTGTCACACATTTTTAGCAGACACATTCATAGATTCTTGACACTGGATAGGTCTTCCTGGCAGCTCTGCTGGTTGCTCCTTGTTGGAGGACAGACTGTTGTTGTTTTGCAGCTGCTATGGCCTAAGAAACACAAACACGAGATTGAGCGCCCACGTGGAGTTTATTGAGAGAGGGGAGAGGAAAGAGGGGGTAGCTGGTGGCCAACCGAAAGCGGGGAGAGAGAGAGAGTGGGGTGTGGGGCGCTTGCTTTTAAGGGGGCTTGCGCATGCGTATCCCAGTCTCTGCGGCCAGGTAGCTTGGGTAGGGGGGCTGCGTAACCCAGTCTCCGCCCAGCCAGGTAAGGTCTGACGTAGTGATTACACGTCCCGCCCATCAGAGGCGGGGCCCACAGACTGCCGAGGCTCAACATTCCCACCTCTTATTACTATTAAAAAGGTGGGGGTTGGGCATGGCCCAACAGGGTGAGACTGCAGGTTTCTAACACAGACCAGGTCTACCTTTGAGGTCTCTAGGGAGCTGAGTCCCAAACTTAGTGTATATCCTAACAGGTTAAAGTCCCCCTGAGGGAAGTACCCTTTAGGGATCAAGAACACGAGCTGTGTGCTTGGGGTCACTATTCTTTGTGTTTTCCAACCCCCCCAGCTTTGAAGGCCCCATTTACAGTGGTGGAACTAACAGAGGGGTAAGCCTCTAGTAATGGACAGGGCACCTACTGTGGGCATTAAGAATCCTCACAAAGGCAGTGAGAGGAAAATGTGGTTAAAGCTGACAAATGTGTCCTGGGAAACAGGACAAGGTGTCCAGAGATAGACCTAGCAGCACACAGAGCCTGAGTGACAGGAGGAGAAATTGAGAGTCCCTTTGAGAGAGAGCTGGAGACAGGAACTAGATATTGGGTTTCTACTTCACACCACCTACCAAGATGAACTCCAGGGTCAAGGGAGGAAATGTCAGGAGGGAACCCTGAAGAGCTGTGCTAGACAATAGGAGGGCTTTATTATGACCTAGGGGCAGGGAGACTTTCCAAAATAAGAAATAGAACAAATTATAACAAAAGACCAGTAAGTGACAATCACCAGCCAAAAGCTTTCACTGGTTCTTAAAGAAAGCAAGAGGATAATTTATAGCCTGAGAAAAGACACTGGTAACAGAGTAACGTTTGAAGACAACATTGATAAATAACACACAGCCCCTGGAAAACCCTGGAAAATGAGGACCAGTGATCTGGTTGGAAATGGCAGAGGCTTGCACGCAAGTCACTGAACAGGCCCCCAGAATGGAGGTCTCCAGTTTCGCTAGTTGCCAAGGAAACAGCTGCAGACATGATGAGCTGCCCCCGCTGGATTAACAAACCTCAGAGAGCTGACAATGCTGTGAGCTGAAGATGCACTTTGCAGCTTTGCCTGGACTTTTCAGGTCAGAGACAAATTGTACAGCCATGTGGGAACACACAGTACCTTATGGAAAGCTGAGTGATTGTGTCCCCCAGGACCAAGCAATCCCTTGCCAGCATATCACCCAATAAAAATGTCCTGTGTGTGTGTGTGTGTATGTCTGTGTGTGTCTGTGTGTGTGTGTGTCTGTGTGTGTGTCTGTGTGTGTGTGTCTGTGTGTGTGTCTGTGTGTCTTGTGTGTCTGTATGTGTGTGTCTGTGTGTGTGTGTCTGTGTGTGTGTGTCTGTGTGTGTGTCTGTGTGTGTGTGTGTCTGTGTGTGTGTCTGTGTGTGTGTCTGTGTGTCTTGTGTGTCTGTGTGTGTGTGTCTGTGTGTGTGTGTCTGTGTGTGTGTCTGTGTGTGTGTGTCTCTGTGTGTGTGTGTCTGTGTGTGTGTCTGTGTGTGTGTGTCTCTGTGTGTGTGTCTCTGTGTGTGTGTGTGTGTGTGTGTGCTCAGAGGTATGTATTTGATGCTTATAACTGCACTGTTCATAAGAGCAAAACTCCAGAAACAGTCTTTCAATAGAAGAAAAATGTTCATGAATTGTGATGTAGCCACACAGTGGAATTTTATACAAGTACAAAGGACAATGCTCACAACATGGATAATCATCAGCAAAACAAAATTTGGACACAAGACTCAGAAGGTTCACAAATTTCAACTCTGACAAAATTTACTCCATACTACTTTCAAGGTGTGTGATAACTGTATGTGTAACCCCCTTTTGCCACAAGAGGGAACAGGCCCCTCCCTCAAGAATTGCCAGGTTCCACCCACAGAACACTCTAATTGCCCTAACTGCTGGACCCTGCCCCCACCCTATGGAGTAAAAAGCCCAATCTCTGGCTGTGAAATCACATTAATCTCCACCCTGAAATGTTCTGGAGTCCTTAGCCAAATTAGGCTGTTGTGTCCCTTCCTGCCCTCTTCTGGCATCTTCCCACTGGAGCTGCCCTTAACCCCATTGCTCCTTCAGGCCCTCATGGCTTTTGTGACCCCTTTCCTTGACCCTTTCCTGTGAATGTGAGACCCCCCTCCTAGAGCTCAGATTTGGTTTTAGTTTTTGTCTGGTGCCAGACACCAAGTCTCCCTTGAGTATGATGATGACCCACTGAACAGCTTAGTCCTCATTTGGCTTTCCCTGAGTCCTGAGGATGCCCACCACTACAGGCTGCAGTGACAGTTTTCTTTTCTCTCATCCACAGGGATATGTCTTCCATATCCTTTCATTACTCCTTGAAACACCTTTTAGAAAACCTCCACCCTCTCCATCTGACTCCCAACCTGAAGGGCCCTAAATTTATTATTCACTTTTGAAATCAAATTTGGCTTCAATACCCCTCAATCAATCCAAAGGGTCACCTAATGGCACCTTAGATCTTATTTGGGACCTTTACAACTGTGAGCCATTGGGGAAATGGAAAGAGATTCCCCATCCCTATTTCTCTGCTCCAAGCCCTGATTGTTTTTGTTTGGTCTTCACAACACACACATTGTGTAAATGTTCTGTCTTTTGAGTTTGTTGCAAAGTGGGAGCTAGGAGTGAGACCTAGCAGGAGGGGAGAAAGCAAAGCAGGAGACCAGTAGCTACATGAGCATACTTCACTGGAGGGTGCTTCTCTCAGCTCCCTCCTGCAGCACCCTTTACCAATTGCCAGGACTCACAAGTTCCCTAGATTCAGTTTTACAGAGATTCAGGTGTCTTCTAGGTATGAGTGGTGTTAGACTGTTGTTTATGCTGCCCCACTTGAATTAAAATTTGGCTCTGGAGTTAGGGTTTGACTCCACCTCATCTAGACCCAAACATGCTTGTTTAAAGGTTTCTCCCAAAATCCCTGTGCCATACAAGGGGAGCCATCTGCTATGTGACAGAGAAAGGAGTGGAAAACAAAATGAAGGGACAGACTATTTCCAGTAGGGGCTATTGCTGCTCATCTCATACTCTTCAGGTTTTGGTTTAACTCTCTTAAACTTTTGCTAAGATTTAAATCTTATCTCAAGGTTTGTAAAACTACTGTATGAGCTTCTTGTACCTTGAGATTTGTAAGCATATTGGGTATGATTAAAATCCTGTAAAATCTGTAACAAAGGAATTAATCTGGAACTCATGACACCAGGATTGATAGTTAAAATCTATACATAGGTAATTTTAAAGGAAACATGTGGCTCACTGCCATCTTAGCTGCTGTCCCCACACTGGGAAGGAGGTAGCCACATGGCTGACAACCATCTTTGCTAGGGTTAGGAAGGATGGACTTTGCCATGTGACCTCATTCCCATCTTGATAAAAGTGACCACATGACAAAAGTCATCCAAAGAAAACCAACTTCTCCTAGCTGTGAGGCCCAAACCAGAGGACTCTTCTACTATTTCCATACACACTCAAACCTCAGCCCACAGTTCCTCCTCTTCCTCTCCAGGCTCTCTGGTTTCCCTTTCTCCCTTCTAAGTTACAGGCTGCATACCCAGTCAGGGCTGAGGCAACCCCTGACCAGTACCCTGAATGACATTATAATACCCCAGGGGCATAACTCGCTTCCTGGCTGGCCACCCTTAAAGAGATAAGTTATGAAAAAGTCCAAGAGGTCACTCAGGACAAACATGAAAACCCATCTCAATTCCTGGACCACCGTACAAAGGCCATCTCACAATATACCAGTCTGGATCCCAAGACCCCAAATGTAAAACAACTTCTTATGACCCATTTCTTCCAATTTTTTTTCCTATATTAGAACCAAATTTAAATAGCTAGAGAAAGAACCCCTGACTCCACAGGCAGAAGTCTTAGCAATGGCCTTTAAGATGTATCATGGGAGAGACAAAAAAGTCAAAAAAGAAAAAACAAAAGACCTGATGCCAGCAAAGGCCTTTCAACTGGCCATAACAACTGTCCAGGATCTTTGGCCTCCCAAGTTCCTGTTTTAAATGCAGTCAGCAGGGCCACTAGGTCCAAGACTGTTTGATCCCTCTTAACCAACCCAGACCATGTCCAAGACACCATCAAGAAGGGCATTGGGATGTTGTCTGCCCCCATGTCCCTCACAGCATGGGGATATCAAGTCTGGTGGCTTTTCAGCTGACCTCCTAGATCTGGCCATGGGCAACTGAGGGGGCCATCTCTCACAGGGAGTCTCAGTGAGTAGTATCAGGGTGAAATATCTCTTTCCTTCTGGACACTGGGGCCACCTATTCATTCCTGACAGGGTTTTAGGGACTCATATCTTATTGTTCCCCTGTTGTTAGGGTAGGGGCAGCTTTACTGGCCTCATCAAACCCCCAAAAAAACATATCATCCAAGCTCAGTACCAACTCTCTCTCCATAGCCTCAAGGGATTTAAGCCTCTTATCTCTGACCTTTTAAGAAAGGATCTTCTTCACTGAGAGCAACAATTAATAAATGGGACCTCCTGAAACTGAGAAGCTTCTGTAAGCAAAGAACACAGTCAACAAGACAAAACAGCTCTCTACAGAATGGGAAAAGAGCTTCACCAACCCCACATTTGACAGAGGGCTGATCTCCAAAATATATAAAGAACTCAAGAAACTAGACATCAAACTACCAAATAATCCAATTAAAAAATGGGGTACAGATCTAAACAGAGGATTCTCAACAGAACAATCTCAAATGGTGGAAAAACACTTAAGGAAATGCTCAACATCCTTAGTCATCAGGGAAATGCAAATCAAAACCACTCTGAGATTCCATCTTACACCAAGCAGAATAGCTAAGATAAAAAACACCAATGACATCTTATACTGGAAAGGATATGGAGGAAGGGGAACACTCCTCCATTGCTGGTGGGAGTGCAAACTTGTGCAGCCACTGTGGAAATCAGTATGGCAATTTCTCAGAAAATTAGGGATTAATTTACCTCAAGACTCTGCGATACCACTGGTGGGCATATACCCAAAGGAGGCACATTCACACCACAAGGACATTTGCTCAACTATATTCATAGCAACATTATTTGTAATAGCCAGATCTTAGAAACAATATCTCAACCGAAGAATGGATTAAGAAAATGTGGTATATTTACACAATGAAGTACTACTCAGCAGTAAGAAAAAATGACACCCTAAAATTCACAGGCAGAACTAGAAAAAACCATTCTGAGTGAGGTAATCCAAAACCAGAAAGACAAATATGGTATGTATTCACTCATAACTGCATACCAGACATAAAGCAAAAGATACCCAGCCTACAATCCATACCCCAGAGAAGTTAAAACCCTCTTCCAGAAACAGATGGAAGCAGATGCAGAAATCCACAACTAACCAATGGGCCGAGCTCCTGGAGTACAGTCCAAATGAGGGAGGAGCAGTAATATGAACAAAGGAGTCAAGACCATGATGGGGAAACCCACAGAATCAGCTGACCCAAGCTAGTGAGAGATCGCTGACTCAGGTCTGACAAATGGGAAATCTGCGCAAGACCAAACTAGACTCCCTTAATATAGGTGACAATGGTATGACTGGGACAATATATGAGGCACTAGCAGTGGGTCCAATATCTAACTCTAATGCACAAACTGACTTAGTAGAGCCCATTCTATACAGGAGTGTGGGGATGGAGAGGTGCCTTGGTCCTGCCTCAAGTAGATGATGAGGCAAACTTAGTAGACTTCCTAGGGGAGGCCTTACCCTCTCTGATGAGCAGATGGGAGGTGGGGTAGGGGAAAAGTCGGGGAAGCAGGAGGAGAGGAGGGTGGGGGAACTGGGATTGGAATGTAGAAATAAATTAATAAAAAAAGAGAGAGAAAGGAACTTCTATGCCCTTTGGGTTACTTACCATGTGGGCATACTCCCTGCAACACCCTTCAGAGCCTCACCATGGGTGCAATTCTACTTACTAAGACACTTGCATGTCTCCAGCTATTTTCTCCTCTACCTGCTCTAATTACTTGTCTCTCCTACTGGCTAAGTGTCACTGTGGAGCTCCCTGCTTTGCTTACTTTTATTATAAAGGCCACACAGGTGTGCTGTTCTGAGCTTTAGGTATTCCTTGGCCTCCTACTGCCAGGATACCTTTCTATCAGAACTGTAACACTTACATTTTGGTGCCAAAACCTAGGACCGACTACTTCCTTAGCTATCTACCATCAGTTTTCCTCTCAGTTCATCTAGATCTCCAACAGGTGGCTCAGACTATTCTTACCGTCCAGGGCCAAATAGACTCACTGGGCCTCCATAAGTGTCACAAAATTGGCAAGGAATAGATTCACTAACAACAGAAAGAAATGGTCTTTGTTTCTTCTTCAAGGAGGAATTGTTGCTTCTATGTCAACCAGTCAGGGATAGTAAGAGACAAGATCTGACAACTCTAGAGGGTTCTCCAAAAATGTAAAAAACAACTTGATGCTTCTGGCTAGTGCCTCATTGACAGACTAATATGGAACTGGATACTACCCTTCTTAACCCTCTTTTTTTTTCTGCTTTTCTTAATCCTACTAGTTGTACCCTGCCTTATAATCTTCTTGTCTATATTTATTCAACAACAGATTCAAAAGATCTCTAACCAGACTTTTAAGCAGTTGCTAGCTACAGAGCCAGAGACCAGCAACTCCCCATTCATGTCCTGATGATAAAGATCAAGTTCATTCAAAGGACTTTGATGCACTGGTTCAACAGGATGTAGTGTAATGATAACATTACACTATTGATGTTTAATAAGGATCAGGAGAAACAAATAGGCTGAATAGACGTATATTCAGGGAGAAATAACTCACAACATAGGCAGATGAACACCTGCAGGTTCCTGGTCCCAAGGTACTCCTGTCCCAGTGCTGCAAGCAAGAGAGCCCCCTCCTCAGCTTTAGTTCCCCCAGGACACTTCCGGCCCTGTCTCCATCCCCCAATGGGCGTGGCCTATGCCTCACTACAATTCCCCTTTTAGTCTAAAGAAAAGATTTGGGCTAGATACAAACACTATATACAAAACAGTGAATAACAAGTGTGCTCTAAGAAAAGGAAAATCAAGAACATACAAACTTAATACTTAACTTTCTAGTTCTAGGGTGAAGTCGAAACGGGGTTTACAATAGAGTTGTCCTAAGCTGGGAAGCTTAAGTCTAGTATCTAGTATATCCAACTACGAAGAGAGAATCATAGTTGTGATAATTTAATCTTCAACCTCATCAAAGACATGAGAAGGAAAATAATAATACTAGGGTAGACAGAAAGTGCGGATGGGCAACTTCCAAAAGGTGCAGCAAGGACAAAAACAGCATGCTACCTGGACAGTCACCCAAGATCTCACAGCAAGTTTTGGCTAAGGCCTAGATTACCTGACAGACCACAACAAAGCAGGGAGGTAAAAAGGCTCTCTTACTCTGACTTGGCAGGGTTCATGCAAGCATATAGGACCGCATGTCCAAATCAGTGGTCGAGGTGGGGGCAGTTCTTTGCCCAAGAGGCCATAGCTGAAGCAAGGATGGATTCTAGAAGGAGCAACAACAGTACCCAATATATTATCAGGAAAGTGCATGGTGCTGTCAGGAACAATAGTGTCTCATGTCAACGGAGTACTAATATTAAAACATTTAAATGCCATGTTCTGCAGGTCTATGAAGTCTTTGAAGATTAAGCATCTATTTCTGACTAATCTCATAGGTATAGGAAACATGGGTGAAGATAATCTGTAGTACTCAGGAACCTAGCTATAATACTGATTGAAACTTACCTGAGTAAAGCAGGGACAAATACCTAAGCAATGTAACTATGTACATATATATACATGTAATTCCCTAAAGCAGAGGTAGACTAGAAATGTCTAGACCAGAGGTAGAACTATAAAGTGCAGAAGATAAAAATATCCTAAATTGTATCAATATAAAAAAATTGTCTTGAACATAAGTATACATACATAGAATATGGTAAGGATATTGTGCAAAAACATAACTGGAGAGATTTTTACAATATGACAAAATATACAGTTTATATACAATTCTGGGAAGGGAATAAACTTAATTTTACATAGGTTACCAGGTAAATCTATAACCATGTAAGCTGTATGATACTAATATCTCACTATTACTAAAATAATTCACAAGAAGATAGGCTAATCTACTCATATCCCATCTAAACCATACTTTTCCCAACCATACTCTATACCTGTCTAAAAGACATACCCACATCTAAGTATCACCTTCCATACCCAACCCTAAGTAACTAAAACCAACCCAAAGAAGATGAATATTATCCTAAAATCCAAGAGTAGGGGGAGGAGGCATCGTTATCTTAAAATTACTTCCTGCTGAAATGGGACAATGATTGTTCTATGGGATCCTGTAAGAAGTAAATTTTTAGCAACAAAATTTCGACAGGACTGGCTGTTTGGCTGTTACATGTGTATCTAGTCACTGTGTGGCAGGAAATATAGGAATTCTATCTGAAATTCTGGCCAGGGTCTAATAAGTAGGTGCTCCATAACAGCTAGCTAGTCAGGAGTTGTCTCAAACAAAACAGTCTCAAACCGGTTTTAGGGTGATGTTTGTAGTCCAGATGCATCAGATTGAGTCAAGTGGAAATGACGGAGTGGGGCCCCATCTTCTTTCTACAGAGTTCAAGGATTGCTGTTAGGAATTGTTATTATTCCTTGTGAAAAACTTAAACAACAATATCAAAGTAAAATTTTCAAGTTTTAAGGTATGCATATAGGAAAAGGCAACAATAAGCATTAAAATGTATATGAGAAAATTAGGATTTCAGAGAGAAAATTGCGTATAAGTGAATGAGTCCCCAGATTTTGTTTTCTTCTACCTTACACCAATTGGCTTCTTGATATAAGGCAGAAACTGTGAATTTAATCTTGACAACATGCTTGAATTTAGAGAAGGAAAGCCAAATCCAACTCCAAAGCCAGCACTGGTTTACATGAATTGGGACTAGAGGAATATTAGATAGTAAGTTTCTGACATCAAGATAATAGAGAAATAGATTTCTGTATAGAAATAGTTTACTAGAATTAAACATTTTTACCATAAATCAGATTTCTCTCCATTAAATGATTCTTTCTGGAGAGCTATCTTCTCTCCTGTAGGTATCTACATGTTTAGTGTCTCTTGGCTGTTTGAAGATGGGTGTTTTCTGTTTTCCTGTAAGGACTAGAAAAGAACACTTCCCCTACCTTTGAGAGGTCTCCACACATCTCATGGGACCCAGTTTGTTGGATGACTTGTCATTTCTCTTCATTAAGATGTTTCTCTTGTTCAACTTGAATCTTGATCAACTTACATGGTATCCATAGCTTTTCTTCCCCTGTAGATACAAATGCGAAACCCCTACCCCAACGTAACACATATCCTGGTTTCCATACTGAGGTCAATACATCTTTGAAGTATATCCAGCTGATTTAGTTCAGAAGTTTTGTTTTTTTTCTATTGTCAGTGTCTTTCTGCAGCTGTCTGTCCTTTTTCATTAGCATTAAGAAAGTTTAATGTTAATAAAGCATTATGTAATCTGTGTTTGGTTGTCTTTGTTCCTCCTGCCTGTTTATGGAGCATTTCCTTTAAAGTACAATTGGATCTCTCAACTACTGCTTGTCCTGTAGGATTGTGTGGTATGTGTTTTATGTTATAATATTCAAAAAATAGTTTCAATTTGCTGGAAACATATGTTGGAGCATTGTCAGTTTTTATTTGTACAGGTATGCCCATAATGGCCATTACCTCTAATAAGTGTGTGATAACAGAATTAGCCTTTTCAGAGCTTAGAACAGTAGCCCATTGAAACCCTGAAAATGTATCTATAGTATGGTGCACGTTTTTTATTTTCCAAATTCTGCAAAGTGAAACACAGCCATTTGCCATATTTCATTTTTATTTATACCTTTAGGGTTACTGCCTGGTGGTAAAGGAGTTTGGTTATAGAATGAGCAAGTAGGACATTTCCTTACTATTTCCTTAGCTTGTTGCCAAGTGATAGAAAAATCCTTTTTTTAAACCTTTGCTGTTCACATGGTGTTTCTTATGAAACTCTGAGGCTTCTAGAACACTTCCTATTAATAACCGATCAATTTTATCATTGCCTTGTGCTAGGGGACCTGGCAGACCCGTATGGGATCAGATGTGTGTTATATATATAGGATGAATCCTATTTCTGATAGTATCTTGTAATTATATGAACAATGAAGTTAATTCTGTATCATCTGGAATAAAGTCTGCAGTCTCAATGTGTAAAACTACTCTCTCTGCGTATTGAGAGTCTGTAACTATATTGAGGGGTTCTGTAAAATCCATAAGTACCATAAGAATGGCATACAATTCTGCCTTTTGTATAGAATTGTAAGGGCTTTGAACTACTTTACTTATTTTTTTCTGATTTATATCCTGCCTTGCCAGATTTGTTTGCATCAGTGTAGAATGTAGGAACTCCAGAGATAGGTGTTTTCCTTACAATGGGTGGAAGGATCCAAATTGTTTTCTTTATGAATTTGATTCTTTTACTTTTGAGATAATTGTTGCTAATCATTCCCAAAAAATTACTGCATGCTCTCTGCCAATAATCATTATCTTTCCATAAGGAGGAAATTTCTTCATTAGTTAAAGGTACTATAATTTCTGCTGGGTCCCTTCCTGTTAGTTGACGAAGTCTTAATTTACCTTTTATAGTCAAGTCAGAGAACTTTTCTATATATGTTTTTAGTTTTTTATTCTGTTTATGTGGTAGAAATATCCATTCTAATATGATATCTTCCCTCTGCATCAAAATCCCTGAAGGATATTCTCTAGATGGTAATATAACCAGAATACAGTCTAGTTTTGGATCCACACGGTCCACATATGCTTCTAGTATCCTCTTTTCTACCCATTCTAATTCCTTTTCAGCCTCAGCTGATAGTATTTGTGAACTATTCAAGTCCTTGTCCCCTTTCAGGGTCATTTTAAAGTTTTCCAAATAATGCCCTTCTACTCTAATAATGAGAAATCTCTCCTAGTAATTTTTGAAGATCATTAAGAGTCTGGTAGCGATTCTTCTAACCTGTACTTTTTGTGGTCTAACTTTCTGTAGATCTATTTTATATTCTAAGTAGTTGATAGAATCTCCTTTTTGTATTTTTTTGGGTTCAATTTCTAATCCCCAACGAGGTAAAACTTTATTTTCTCAAACATTTTTTCTAGTATTTCTATTTTAGAATCAACTAACAATATATAATCCATGTAATGGTAAATTATGGATTATGGAAACTGTTTACAAATTATTTCCAATGGTTTTTGTTTGGCACAGGGTGGCATTCCCTGTGGCAAAACCTTCCATTGATATCTCTTCACTGGTTGAGAATTATTGTAATGAGGTACCATGAAGGCAAATTTCTCTTTATAAAGGTATAGTGAAGAAGCAATCCTTTAAATCAATAACTATAATAGGCCATTCTTTAGGTATCAAAGAAGGCAAGGGCATTCCAGGCTGTAGAGAACCCATTGGCTGAATAACTTTATTGATGGCTCAGGTCTATAAGCATTCTCCATTTACAAGATTTCTTTTTGATAACAAATACAGGAGCGTTCCAAGGGCTGGTAGATTCCTCAATATGTCCAGCATTTAGCTGTTTCTGAACCAGGTTTTCTAAAGCCATTAAATTCTCAGAGGCCATAGGCCATTGTCCTACCCAGACAGGTTCATCTGTTAGCCATTTTAAGGGTAGGGTTCCTCTGTTTGGCACTTTTATTCTGTTTTTGTACAGCCTGGATATTTGGTGTCTGGCTTGCATACATTTTATAATACTTTTTCCACAATCATAAGGTTGTTTATGGTTCATATATAATACTGGGGGAATGTTAATCTGTGCATTTTATTGCTGTAATAGATCATGGCCCCATAGATTTATTGCTATATCAGCCACATATGGTCTCACCTTCCTCTCTATACTTCTGGTCCTATACATCCAATCGATCTAGTGCTCTGTTTTTACCTGAGACAGGGTTCCAGTCCCTAAGAATTGAACATTTACCTCTTGCAGGGGCCATCTTGGAGGCCAAGATTTATTAGTTATGATAGTTACATCAGCCCCCATGTCCATAATCCTTCCAAACAGTCTGGTATTCATTTTGACTATCAATCTAGGCCTATGACTATTTATAGAGGTTTGCCAAAATATATGCTTTTTGTTTCCTTCTTTCATGTTTGATTCAACTTCCATCACTAGTTTGTCATCCAGAGCGGTATGAGTTTTTACAATAGGCACTGGATTTTCTAATCGTCCTGTGGGGGATTGTCCTCCACTGTGACTGGGAATGTCCGGACCACCTTTGACATGGTGGCCTTCGAGAGGCCCCCCAAGGAGTTTCCCAATTGTAAAGGGCTTCACTGCTTGTCTCTGGTCAATCTACATTCATTGGTCCAGTGTCGGCCTTTGCCACACCTTCTACATAACCCAGAAGGCTGAGGCCTTCTTCTGTTTGATTCATTCCTGGGAGTGTTATTTCTAGAAATAATTTGCCTACAATTTCTTTTTAGATGTCCTATCCTACCACAGTTAAAACATCTGACATTTTGATATCTTTTCAAACCTTTGGAGATGGCTTCTCCTACCCAAGCTTCTATGTCACCATAGTTAAGATGGTGTCTTGATGTCTTCTCAGACCTTTAGCTTCTCCTACTTAAGCTTCAGTGTTATTGTCATTATACTCAATGTTGGCTGTATATAGGACCCATTCATCTAAGGATGCTAATTTGATTTTTAAAGGCCAAAGCACCTGTTTGCACTGTAGATTTGCATTCTCACAAGCTAATGATTCTATGAGTACTTGCCTAGAATCTATGTCTGCTACCTTTAATTGTATTGTCCTAGGCAAACTTTCTAGAAATACACTAAAGTCTTCTCTTGGTCCTTGCCTTATCTTAGTATAGGATTCTATCCTCTCCCCTAGTTTGTGAACCTTGTCCCAAGCATTCAAGGCTGCTGTACTGCATAGAGACAAGGTGTGGTCATCATAGGCAGCTTGAGTTTCTGGGTCAGCATAAAGACCCTCACCAATAATTTTATCTTGGGGAGCTTTATAACCTTTCTTTAAGCCCTGTATTTCAAGAACTTTTGCTTCCTCTCTCCATAAAGACCTCCATTCTAATTGAGAGGCGTTTTCAAGGACAGTTGATATTAATTGATCCCAATCCTTAGGTGTTACCTTGTTATTCCTTGCCCATGATTCTATTAATTGCTTCAAATATGGTAAGTGCATGCCATAAGAGACTACTGCTTCCTTTTAAATCTTTCATATGTATTGGTTTTTACTGATATGCAATGCCACTTTTTGGTGTTTTTTCGTTGCTGGTTTTTCACTAATAGATACAGGGAAAACTCCCCTGACCCTAAATGGTGTAGAAAATTTTAAGTCTCTTTCATGCCCTGTTCCCTGTAGTTCTTCTGATGTATCAGATTGAAGGTTTTCTAAGGCCTGAAATCTATTCACCATTGTTTCTTTGAGTGTCTGAACTTCTTGAATCATATAACTTTCTAGAGAATTCATTGCATTAGTCAGTTTCTTACTTTCTCCAACTACAAATGATTCCCTGTTTTTAATATTCTCATCCATCGATATTATCTGAATGGCATGTAAACTGCCTTCCAGAAACAATGTTCTATCTGCTAGCTTGTCATTATCCTCAGACATGGAACAGATTCTATCTGCTAGTCTTTCCATCTGATGTTCTAGTTTTTTAACCTTATTAGTAGCTTCGTCCAACCAGGAATGAGCTGTTTCTGCTAGCATGTTAATGTATTGCTTTGTTTCCAGTTTGGTTATTGAGGCATCAGATATGGAACAAATTCTGTTTTCTAGTTGGTCATTTTTATGTTCCATGTTTTGCATTCTACCTGTCAACTCTCTATTGCCATCTTCAATATTCTGAACCTTTTCCTCTAAGTATTTTATGTTTTGCATTCTAATTTTAAGCTCTCCATTGTCATTTTCAATATTTTGAACCTTTTTTTCTAAGGATTCTATGTTTTGTGTTCTAATTTTCAGCTCTCCATTATAATTTTCAATATTCTGAACCTTTTTTCTAAGGATTCTATGTTTTGCGTACTAATTTTAAGCTCTCCATTGTCATTTTCAATATTTTGAACCTTTTTTTCTAAGGATTCTATGTTTTGTGTTCTAATTTTCAGCTCTCCATTATAATTTTCAATATTCTGAACCTTTTTTCTAAGGATTCTATGTTTTGCATACTAATTTTAAGCTCTCCATTGTCATTTTCAATGTTCTGTATTCTGTTTTTTAGCTTTCTATTGTCATTTTTTCATATTTTGAATCCTTATTACTAACTCTCTTATGGTTTGTACAAGTTCCTTATTGTTTGTTCTAATCTCAAACCATTTCTTTAAAAATATTATAATAATGATGAAACCCATTGCTATTACCAAAAAAAATGTATATATTGGTTAAGTCACGATTTTCTTCTGTTAAAATTCCTTCTATACAAGAAGTAAAAGAATTTCTAAAGTCCTGCATTGTAAGATTATCCACCATAGGTATGGGACAATTGATCTTGATATTATATCAACTTAAATTGCAAAGAATGTTGCAATTACCTTAGGTGTAATTCTGCTGTCCTGGAACTTTGATGGCTTTAGTTGTAGATCTCAACTTGTGGTAGTTAAACCTGGAGGTGTCCCACCAAATAGTGTCAGGCAGCAAATGATCCTTCTGATCTTGCTCCCTGTAGAATAGCTCTTAACAAACTAAGGCAAGCGAAATTTTGTTAAATGAATGAGTGAAGGGAGCCTTGTGCAATTGCTGGGACCGCAGGGCTAACAGGTGTTGCTGGCGCCACTGGGCCGTGGGAACACAAGCAGGGCAGGCACCATGTGAGCCATGAATGCAAAGTGGGGAAATGGGCAAACGATTAGAAGCAGTGAGTGCCTTCTCAGGGCCGCTGTGGAGGTAAAGGAGTCACAGGGCAGAGGCAAACAAGCTGTGGTGTGTCCACCTGGTTAGGCAAGGGACCCTGCCCATTAAGGGATGGTGGGGGAAGGGAACAGCGTCTGCTGCCTGGATGAAAACCAGGTCCGGTGAAAATCCGGATCCCGCTTCTGACATCAGATATTGATGTTTAATTAGGATCAGGAGAAACAAACAGGCCGAATAGATGTTTATTCAGGGAGAAATAACTCACAACATAGATGAACACCAGCAGGCTCCTGGTCCCAAGGATGCCTTTGGATATACTCCTGTCCCAGTGCTGCAAGCAAGAGAGCTCTCTGAGGCCCCTCCTCAGCCTTAGTTCCCCCAGGTCACTTCTGGCCCTGTCTCCACTCCCAATGGGCGTGGTCTATGCCACAGGTGTGGACAAGGTGAATATCTCACTACACTACCCCCTTTCCCATTGCCTAATTGTTTATCAGTAATAAACAAAAAGGAGGGAGAATGCAAGCTCCCTCGTGTCACACCAGTGGCCAGGCCACTGCCCTAAAGAATGGTCTATCTACCCTAATTTCTGGCCCCTGGTCCCACCCTATAGAGTAAAAAGCCCAATCTCTGGACACGAAATCCCACCAATTTCTACCCTAGAAAGTTCCACCCTCTTCCCAAGAAACTCTATATAAACCCTGTATCCTGTTCACTTTGCCGCTGTTTCTTACCCCAACAGAGGCAGCCACCCTCCTGTTTCTTTCCCACCCAATAAATCTCTTGTGTGAGGTTTGTTGTGTAGTGTGATTTTGTGGTATTCCTTGGCTCCCAGCTGCCAGGATCACTTTCCATCTGAGCTGTAACACTTATAATATGGACTTGTAAAATGGCTACTTTGTTTTGTTTTCTACTGGCAGTATTTTTTTGAGACAATGTATCAGGCACTGTAGATTGTCCACTAAATTGTTAGATAGCAGAGGGTTGATTTTGAACTCTTGACCCTTCACCTCCCAAGTGCTGGGGGTCACAAGCCTGAACCATCACATCTAGTTGTGTGGTGCTGGAGGTTAAACTCATGGCTTCATGACAAGCAGGTAAGTACTCTACCAACTCAACCACATCCCCAGTCTTAGTATTATTTTTGAGATGGGATCTTGTTCTGCTGTTCAGCTGGTTTCCAACCCCAGCCTCCAGAGTAGCTGAGACTAAAGGTTCAGCTTACTGTGCTTGGCTAGACATAATAAAACTTTTTTTTTCCTGTTGTAAAAAGAAAGAAAAGAAAAGAAAAAAAAAAAAAAAGCGGCTGGAGAGAAAAAGACACCATGCCATGCTATGGAGCTCATGTGGAGTCGTTGTTGATTTTTAATTAGGGGAAAGGGAATGGGAAAGGCAGAGGGGAGGAGACTGGCCTCTGGGGACAGGAGCAGCAGAAGAGAAAAGAGGCAACAGCTGGAGGATTGAGGGGACTGAGAGACAGGCAGAGATGTAGAGAAAGGAGAGAGAAAGGAGGAACAGAGAGAGAGAGAGAGAGAGAGAGAGAGAGAGAGAGAGAGAGAGAGAGAGAGAGAGACAGAGAGAGACAGAGACAGAGAAATGGGAGGTGGGCAAAAGGGAACATAGGGAACATAGGGAACGGGCACAGGTGGTGCTCTCTGTGGCTGCAGCTGAGGATGTATCCTGTCAGAACACCAAGGGCAGGCCAATACTGATGCCTGAATACGACTAACACTTCCATCTAACATCTGTCTAATATCAATCAATCAATATAGCTATCGTCACTTAATCTTTATCATCTACCTATCTGACAATTATCTATCTTCTGTCATCTCTCATCTATCTGTCTAGTATTGTCTGTGGTGGTTTGAAGGAGAATTGTCCCTCTTAGGCGCAAGTATTGGAATATTTGACGTGGTAATGGGGAGGTGCAGCCTCGATGGAGGACATATGTCACTGGGGTGGTCGTTGACAGTTTGCAGTCTTGCCTCACGCCCCATTTTCTTTCTCTGCTTTCTGCATGTGATTAGCGATATGATGTCTCCTGCTTTCGTCACAGTGCCTGCTGTTTGCTACAATGCTTTTGGACTCTTTCTTACTCCCTGGACCCATAAATTCAAAATAAACTCTTTCCTCACTTAGTTTCTTTGGGCTATGGTGTTTTATTACAGCAGCAACAAATGCCTTTCTTCCCTAAGTTACTTTGTCAGGCTTTGTTTTTTTGTTTGTTTGTTTTTATAAATCATAGCAACAGAAAGGAAACTAGGTTAGGGACAGGGGTAGTGAAGTCACTTGGACCCTTATGTTCAAGGCCACTGAGTACCTGGAGTGGAGAGGAATATGAAGATAGCAGAGGATTCTTAGATGCAGATGCCAGCTTCCTGGCAGGGTGGGCTGTGGGGAAGCTTGGCAGGTGCCCTGGATGTGGGTGAGACCTGGACATGCCTGACCAATATCTTGACCCAGACAACCTCAGCTACCACTGGCATTGCTGAGTGATAGTGTTAGAGATGGCTGTGGGATAAAGAGACATAAGGTTAAGCCTGGGGTTTTCCTGTCCTTTCCTAGACATTAATTTTGGTTGTTGTTTGGCACCAAGTCCCACACTGGTTCACTTTTAGAGACAGCAAGATGCTACTGTCTTCTGGCAGGGATGTCCTTCTCTAGGCATCCTCTTCCCAGTAACTGGTGTGCTAAGGGGCCTCTGTTCATCTGGGTTGCTTCAGGCCTTTGGGGATGATTTTCAGGTGGCACTATACAGATACATCTGTTATGGAACCCAGGACATTCACACCAGATTGCCCATTCCCATTTTCAGCACAAAATCCCTTTTGGATTTTGAAATTTGTACCATCAGAAAACAGTGATGTCCTGCTGAGACACACACTTATGGCAAGACCCATAAATAATTTCTTAATCCCAGCCTGGCCACTAGCCTTTAAGAACACCAGAATATCTAATAACCCAGGGAGAAAGGAGGACACCGGCCCTCTCCTGGAGGGGTTGAAGATGACCTTGTTCCACTGATGGAGGTGGGGGTGGGGTGGGGTGGCTCACCCTGCTGAGCCATCTCCTGGACAAACACACCCTCTGGTGTCCATACAAAGGAAGACAGGTCATCATCTTTAGGATCAGTTTCATGGAAGATGATTTTTACCCAAATTGAACCTTTAAAAATAACATTGAAGCAAGCATTTATATATGCCTTTGCATGACTGTGAGTAGTGTCTGCATCATTTGGAAAGACAAGGCCAATGTACCAGAAGGGGGTGATCCACTCCTGACTCTCGCTCCCAGGTATGCCTGGAGGCCACTGTGAATGTACTAAGTATACCCCAGGTGGCTCATCGAGGCTACCAAGCCACTAAGTCGTGTCCAATCATGTGAGGCTGCTCTTGAGTTTTTTTCATTCATGTTTCCCACCTTGCACTTGGCATATATGCTGGACCACATCCAACCTGGAGCAGGCAAGTTGCCCGTGACATGCGGCATTAGCCCAGATTCTTGAGCCAGAGTTAGACTGTGGCACTTCCCCATGAACTTTTCTTTATTGAATCAGCACTTCTCTTAGGAACAATGTGTTAAAGACAGCTGTACAGCATCAGCTAAACAGTGGCTCTGGGTGGTCAGTGAAGAGTTTCTGAGGTCCCATTCACTTGCCTTCTGAAACTATAGGTAGAGTCCCTCTTGCCAGGGAAGGCAGGTCTGCAGTTGGGATCAGAGAGGATGAGGTGGTGTCAGATTCTGGCCTTACAGCTCTCAGGGGAAGAGCTCAGCTACCCCCCCCCTCCGCATTCCCTCTGTTGGCACTATTCCCTCAAGCCCAGAACATCCCTGATAACTCTTTCCTGTTACTCCATGATTGTCACAGATCTCATGGCTAAAGAGACACAAGTGGTCTTGCTACCTGGTGACAGCCACACTACAAGTAGCCCTCCACAGCCACAAGAGTCAAGTCTCACACTATCACAGCCATTTCAGGAGCCATCTTTAATAATGAATATGGGGTTCTGGCACCACTAGCTGGCCACAAAAGCCATGCTGGCTGGTGGAATTGTAAAGGCATTTGTCCACATCTCTTGAAGCCCTTCAAGAGAACTTGCCTGCCTCCCTCTGTAATGTTAGGATTCTATTTAAACAACTTGCTCAGCTGTGTGTGGTGGTGGGTATCTATACCCTCTGCACTTGGAAAGCAGAGGCAGGAGGATTGGGAGTTTGAGGCCAGCTGGGCTTCATGGCAAGACCCTGTCTCAAAAACAAAATGAAATGAAACAGAAGAACTAAGGGCTGGGCCTGGGGTTGGAGCTGGGGTTGGGAGGGGGCTCGGTGGTTAAGAACACGTCTGCTCTGCTGGAGGACTTGGAGTCTAATTCCAGCACCTGAATGGAAGCTCATCACCATCTATAATTCCAGAGCCTTCTCCTGACCTCCACAGGTACTGCATACATGTGCTACACAGACACACATTCAGGTAAAACACCCACATACATTAAAAAATAAAGTTAAAAATATATTCTCTCTCTCTGAGAGCATCACAGGGAAGGAAGGATAGCAGGCAGCTATTAACCTTTGCCCTTCTGTGTGTGTTAGTGTGTCCACATGATGGTTGTATATATTTATCCTCATGTGTGTGAGAGAGTGTGTGTGCACTTGTGCATTGTATTTCTTGATACGGGATGTGGTCACAATAGCCACTGGCTCAAAGAACTGAGCTCACTTACTGGGGTATGTGACTCAGTGGTAGACCACTTAACTAGCCTGAGGTCCTAAATCCAATCCCTGTAGTGGGGATGAAAACCTACTGAACTGAATCCATTTCCTGAAGTCAAGCCTGGCCTTGAGGTCACCTGTCACCATTGAGGTGCATGCTATGATCCTCTGTTGCTGGATATTGGCTAGAAATAGAAACTCAGACATTGAGACCACTGAGTGATGTTGGAGGATTTCTCTGGGTAAATTTATTTGAATTTCTGTGTCCCAACACTGTCCCCTCTGTGTAGATCTTGTTGTACTATGACACTTGCTCAGGGGCATGAGATGGGAAACTCTCACTCTCTCAAATATACAAGAACAACTACAGACAAAACCAACTTTTAAGAAGATGTATAAAAAGTAACAGGTGACCAAGACAGTCCTAATTCAGAAACATAAGGGGACTATGAGTAGGAAAACAAAACAAACAAACAAACAACAAAGGTAGTTAGTGAATGGTATCCTGGTATAGATTAGGATAGACAACTTCCCAGGGCCATGTTAGTGAAAGCACTTATGAAGCAAAGTTCATCCCGAGCTGAATTTGGTAGCACGTACTTGTAATCTCAGTATTTTGAAGGCTGAGGCTGGGGGCTCACCATGAGTTTGAGGTCAGTCTAGACCAGTCTAAAGAAAAGAGCCAGTGAGATGGCTCAGTGGATGGGGTGCCTGCTGCCCAGCCTGATGCCCTGAGGAGTTCCGTCCTTGGATCCACACAGTGGAAGGAGAAAACCAGGTTCATGAAGTTGTGCTCTTGCCTCCCCCACGTGACCATGGTTTGTATGCATATCTACACACATGCTCACATACAAATTAAAAATAATCTTCAAAATTAAGAAAACACTAATATCCACATTAAAAACAAACAAGGAAGCTAACATTCAGTTATATATATTAAAAAAAAAAAAACCACTTTTTTCACCCAGGTGATGATAGCCTTTAATCCCAGCACTTGGGAGGCAAAGGCAGGCAGATTTACTATGTGAGTTCAAGGCCAGCCTGGTCTACAGAGTGAGTTCTGGGACAGCTAGGGCTACATAGAGAAACCCTGTCTCAAAAACAATCAGAGAAACAAAAATTAACATAGGTAAGTAAAAGGCATCTTAAAGAGATAACATTCCCTGTTGTCTCCAGAATTTTTTCCCCAAGGGCAGGGGAAATTAGGTAATCTACCATCCACCTTCTAAGGTCTCCATTACAAACAAAAGTTTGAGTCCATCAAAGTTTCCCTGCAGAGCCAATGAGTTTACTGGTTTATTTATAGGGCAAGGGTGAGGATCATAAAAGCACTGGAGAGTCTGTACCCACTGTAGATGATGGCTTCCCTTCACATTCTGTGAGGGGACATCAACAGTCAACAAGCCCAGTGAGGTGATCTTCTGCAAGCAGACAATGCAGAACACCAAAGACAATGGCTATTTGACTCAGGGGATATTCTTGTACAATACTAGCATTTCCTTTCCTCTGCTTACTAACCCATCATGATAAATCATGTGTTTGATAAAAGATTAGTACTAAAAATATATAAGAGCATTTGCCACTCAACAATAAAGAAACAAACAAAAACAAGGGAGGAGTCAAATACCCTTTTCTTCACAGGATATGCAGGAGTGGCCAGATAAGCAATGAGAAGACACCAGCATCACTTGTGGTTGATGTGATGATCCATCTCCATTGTCAGCTTGGCTGGATCTAGAATCACTTAGAAGGCACACCTCTAGATGTGTCTGAGAGAGCTGCCCTCAGTGTTGGGGATACCATCTCATGGGCCAGAGACTCTGGTGGAATAAAAGGGGAAAGTTAGCAGAGTGTCTTCCCATTTCTCTGCTTCCTGACCCACCATGAAGGGAACTACCACACACCTTCCCTACCATGACAGCTGATCCCCTAAAACGGAGTAAAACAGGCATTTCCTTTCTTGTGCTGCTTCTGTTGGGCATTTTGGATCCCAGTGACACAGAAGGTAATATAATTGGGAAATGTGAACTACAAATAACACCCATTAGAACAGCCACTGTGAAAACTGAAGGTGTGGGTGAGGAGGTGAAGAAATTGGAAGTTTTATGTACTATTGGTGGGAAAGGAAAATGGGACAGCTCCAATGGGGGAAAATTTTTAAAACAATTAATTTATGCTTCTATGCCCTGAAAGAATTGAAAGCAGGACATTGGCTAGGCAGTGTATATCTGTGTATACAGGCAGTATATACCTATGTATATAGCAGCCACAACCAAAAGGTGGAGGCAAGCCACGTGTCCATCACTGGAGGATTGTACATATAGGGTGTGGTACTTATGCTGTGGTTGGTGTGGCTTGTCTCTCAAAGGTATGAATGCTAGAAGCTTGGTTTATGATGACAGCAGGACCCAGAAGAGGTGGAGCCTGGTGGGAAGGCTGATTCTTCCTTATCTCTCCTGAATCCCATCTTCCAGTGTCAAGCAGACACAGTTGCCTTGCTCCTGAACCTGCAGAACTGTAAGCTAAATAAGCCTCCTTCCTTTTCAGAGCACCAGCCTCAGGTATTCTGTCATAGTAACACAAAATGGGTCAAGACAAAATACCAGTGGAATACTATTCTGTCATAATAAAGAAGGCAAATATGACACATGCAATGGGGTGGACCTAGAGGACATTATAATGAGGCACAAAAAGACAGCCCTGTGTGAGTCCAGCCACAGGAGGGCCTTGGAGGAGTCACATTTGTAGACTGTGGTTGCCAAGGGCTGGCAGTGGTTCTGGTTTGGAAGGGTGCAAAAGCCCTGGAGGTAGTTTGCAGTACAATGCTTGCACAGTAGTGCCAGTGAGTTCATACCTCTGAACTAGATGCTTGAAAATGGCTCAGGTGGTATGTTTTGAAATGTGTGTCTTACTAAAATTAAGAAAAGACACAATGGGGGGGGCATAGAGCAAGTTACAAACTGGGAAGAGGTGCAGAGATGACCAGCATCATCAAGGATGATATTATTCATGATTTATTAAAGATTGCTTGAGAATTCAGAAAGAAAAGTCAGCCACAAGCCATACAGATCAAGCCAGAAGCTAGGAGGTGGTGGTACACACCTTTAATCCTAGGACTCAGTATTAAGTGGCAAATGGATCTCTCTGAATTCAAGGCCAACCAGATCTACACAAGATTGATTCAGTCCTAAAGAGAAATAGCTCACACAAAGATGATCTCAGCACCTGGGATCACACACCTGGGAGGTATATAAGACAGGAGCAAGGTCTCAGTATAAGACATTCATTTTTCTGCCACATTGAGGATAGGAAGACATACAGTTTCAGGATTCTACAGTCATGCTGAGGGAGACAGCAGGATCAACCTATTTAGCCTGAAGTAGAGATAAGAGCTAGTGGCCTGCTACTTTACTTTTCTGTTTTTAGCTTGAAGTTTGAACCCCAATATTTGTCTCTAGGTCTTTTATTTGTCATGTTACAGGTCAAGTTTCAAGTCAAGACTCAGTGCAATGCCACTGTGTGTCTGTATGGTCAGTGACACTGGACAGTGTGGGAGGGATCCAGATCCCTGGTCCACCACTCCCCTAAGCTGCATGCTGACCTCGAACTTGGTGAAGGATCTCTCAGTGTAGAGTAAAGGTGAGCAGGACCCAGGGCATGCACACTGCTTTGCAGGCCCTCTAGCCTCAGCGAAAGTGGGGTGCACACAGCTAGGACCAACATCTCGGGTGCTATAGATTTAGCTTAGGCACCTGGATCTTGGACCTGCCTGATAGTCCAGGAATGGGAGGGACTTGGCTTCTTCAGAGCCTGCCCAGATCATGGCAAGCTCACATAGGCAAGTTTATATGGTCTGGCCCTGAGGGAAGGTAACAGTGGGCTTCTCTGTACAGCAGAAAAGGACTGATCCCTGCCCACAGCCACCTGAGGAACTGCCTGAGGAGCCTATGACCCCTCACATACCTTGTATCCCCTCGTCAACTTACTGTGTGAGGAGATGGCTCAGACCACATAAGAGGGAGGCTCTGGACCCTCAGAGCATGTGTGGAGGTGACAATATCAGGAAATAATTTCTTCAGGGTTGAAGCAGCGAGGGTGACCCAATGGGTAGTGCAGGGTCCCAGAAGAGAAAGGTTTCTCTCAGTAAGGTCAGTTGTGCCTTCTTGGAGTCTTATTGAGAATGCCCGTTCAATCCCCCACAGGGCTCTGGAACCCCAACCTTCCCAGGCCTCAGTGCCTGGCCCAACTCTGATTTATGCATTCCCATAGGAGCCAACAGAAACCTCTGCCTGAGTCTGTTTACAGGGCCTTCCTGACAAATCAGGAAGAATGACAGTTAGGTAGGGTAGTAGGGCACATGAGCCTGTGGACAGCAGAATTATCAAACTACAGGCATACCTGTCCTCACCCAAACAAGTTCTAAGTGTGGGCATAGCAGCCATTAGCTCCCTTGATGGCCATAGGATGCTTTGGGTCCTTCCCATGAGTGTGACTATCGCCCTAGAACACAGCTTCCAGTTACCCCAAATACTATGTTCAATGTGGCAACAGTTTTATGGAGGTTTTTTTTTAATCATTAGTCAAACAATAAAAGCACAAATCAAGACTCTTCAGATACATTGATGGACACATTGAGCAGCAAAGTCAAAGCAAAACTGGGCAAATCTCAAGTTTTGGTCTTAGACAGGATCTCATGACATGTCTGACCTCTTGGTTGATCTGTTTGTACATTCAAAAGAGTTTTCCTAATAGTCATAAAGATGCTGGGTCACATACAGAGGTCAATAATAAATGGCTACCAAGGGATTAAAAAACCCAAGAAAATTTGTAATTAGGTCCCACTAGACCTGAAACACTCAAAACCTCTCTATGATCACAAAAGTTCTTTCCAGCCTGTGGTCAAGCAGATGTGCTGTATTTCCAGGAGTTTTTGACTTACTTGGCTGGTGGCTGAAGGAAAATTCTGGTAGAGTCCATCTAAGGACTTTGCTGCTGTAGGACCTGGGAACATCAGAATGGACTGACTGAAGCTGGCCCTCACCATCTTTCACACCCAGGCATCCCAATGCCCAGTGAGAGTGGACTCCTCACTGCAGAAAGGAGAAAGCTGGTACCCAGAGGGTGGCTGGGCAAAGCAAGGTGGTGGGAGCACAGCAGAAGATGCCAACAGGAACCATGTGACTCCTGTCCTCCAGCCTTCCTTCAAAATTGCAGGAAAATAAGGCTGCTGGGAGCAGCAGGGCAGATAGCTGTCCCTCAAAAGGGCTGCCACTCAGAGCACCCGCAGGGGGTAAGGGCAGAGAGGTTCAGCATCATTTGTGTTGGGGGTGTCCATGTATCCATTTGTGCACCATCGGACAAGATAGCCACATTTGAAAGTGGTCTCTTACCAAGACTAGTCACCAGATGTGCAGTAACTATCCAGGCAGTGCCACAGGTTGTGGAGGACTCAGGAGGAGGGAACCATCCTATTGGCCCTGGTTTAATGAATTGGAGGCACAGCCTAGCCTGGCTAGCTAGGCTTGCAGTCTATGGTAGGGAGAAGCTAGCTCTGCCTCTGATGATCTTGAAAGTATCACGGAGCAAGAGAAGAGCAACCTGGACTCCCTCCCACAGAACCAAGACCACTAAAACCAACTCTCCAGACTTGAGCCCACTGGCCACTGAGGGCTTCCTGGTGAGACCCTCCCCTCCAGGCTGACCCCCATCCTAGAAAGCCTGTCACCATTGTCCTGAATCCTGGATGGTTCTTATAAGCTACAGTCTAAATAACTGGGGTTTCCTGATTGGGCATGGTGGTACAGGACTGTGATCCCAGCACTCAGGGGGCTGAGGCAGGGGGATCCCAGTTTTAAGGCCAACTTGGGCTACAGAGTGTCAGAGTGAGACCTTGTTGAAAAAAAAAAAAACATTGTAAGAAAAGAAGAAAATACTCAGGCTTCAAATAGAGGTAGGAGAAAGGCCATTGTGGGCCTACAGATGGATTCATGAAGGAGGGAGGCTGCCTAAGCTGGTATCCTTTCAACTGAAACAAACAAACAAACAAACAAACAAACAAACAAAAAAGCCAGCCTACCTCTTCAGGGTTGCCTCGGCCAGTCACAAAGGCAGTCCACTAATGCTGGTGATGCCTCCTAGGTGTTCTATGCTCTGAACATGGGGCTTCAGACCATGGGTGTTAGTGTGGCAAACTCTGGCACTGCACGCCATCTTCTGGGAAGGGTAGGCTGCAGTCTGAAGGTACCATCTGGCTCACAGTTCCCACATGGACATTCTTGCCCTGAGCCCTGAGCCCTGAGCCCTGAGCATATTGGACCTGAAGCTGACATTGACAGCTAAGGCTATTGACATTGACCTTGTGGGCTAAGGTAACATGCTCACCTCCCCTCAGGGCTATGCAACCAAAAGTAACTGAATACTGAACATCTTCCTGGATGGCCATTAAAGAAGTACTTCCTCCACGGAATGGATTTGCCTCACATTCCAAAGATATCAACCCCACACCCCTACCCGCAAAAAGCCTTCACTTTGCTCTGCACACTAGGGCTCACCACACAGGCCCTTTTATGATAGGTGTGGTCAGACCACACCTGCAACTTCCTGCTCTTCTCCCACGAACACTGCCCCGCCCTCCCCACACTCCCAGCCACAGCCTCAGGCCATTTACCGTGTTCTGTTAGGTCAGTGTACCTTAAGACAACCCCCTTCTCAGCCTAGCTGGGCCCTGGTAGAGGACAGAAAGTGCCAGGAGGCTCCCTTAGTTCTTAAACTGCGTCCCCTGGGGCCTGCGGGTCACACAGCACCTGGGACCAGCACTGGGCCCTCCTTCCCATCACAGACCCCATGGTGGTCAACCCTGAGTTGTGGTTCCTAATTTCTTCTGAGATGAGAGTGGCTGGGGTCTGCAGTGTACCTCACCCAGCCCTGAAGAGGTGGGGCCAAGTATTGAGGACCATGAGGACAGGTTGTTTTATCAAGTTCATGTTCAACAAACAAACTAGTCAGATGGGCCCCTCAGGCCCTAGCTGTGCAGTAACTGCATGCCAGCTGGGCACTCACTCAGGTGTGTGAGAAGGAAGCTTAGCTGTCCCCTTAGTGAAGTGCTTTCCTTTAGTGTCTAGATCTTACCTCTCTTCCCCAGTCCCCCTCTCATCCTCTCCGATGCTTTTGCCACCTCCCAGTTTTAAGCTGGGAATCTATGGTGAAAAAGGTAAATGCAGTGCCTCATACAGATTTCAGACAACATCCCTCACGGGAGCTGCAGAGTAATTTGAAGGGATGAGTGAGAAAGATCTGGCTTCTGTCTGGAGAGCTGGGGGTTTGGAACAATGCTATGGGGAAGGGGAAGAATATAAGTTAATATTCAGTTGAGGGGTTCATTTTCCATTTTGAAATATTTTAGGGCTAATTTTTTAAGTCGCAAAGAAGGAAGAAAGAAAAAAAAGAAGGAAGAAAGAAAGGAAGGAAGGAAGGAAGGAAGGAAGGAAGGAAGGAAGAAAGGAAGAAAGGAAGAAAGAAAAAGAGCTGGGTATTGGTGGTGTACACCTTTAGTCTCAGCACTCGGGAGGCAGAGGCAGGGGGATCTCTGTGAGTTCGAGGCCAGCCTGGTCTACAGAGCTAGTTCCAGGACAGGCTCCAAAACCACAGAGAAACCCTGTCTCGAAAAGAAAAGAAGGAAAAAAAAAATAGTTATAGAGTTCCACACCCATAACTCCAGCATTTGGGTGGATGCAGGAGGATCAATAATTCAAGACCAGCCTTGGCTACATGAGACCTTATTGCTAAAAACTATAAGAATTATTCTGTACTTTATGCTCATTTTTTCAAACTAACTTTTCACATAACTATGTCTTAATTGTCAAAACCACAAAATCTGGCATGACCGTAGCGCCTGCTTGGCTTCTCCGGCACTCCTGACACTGCCCCCACCTGCACTGGGTCTCTTCTCACTTGCTTGTGCTCTTGAGTCTAGAGCAGGACCTCACGTAGCGCCTCGTCTCTGAATGCCACCCCATATTCCTACCACTGCTTTGTCCAGGGCCACCACGGCCATGACCACTTCCCCATATCACCCCTTCTCATCTCTCCAAAAGAACTGTAGCTTGTGGTATGATGTGTGGTGAGTGATTATGTGTTTCTTTAGACTTAATCTGTTTGGGGTGTATGATTCTGGAACACACTTTATGCCTTTCTCTGAGGTGAGGAGTTTCATTCTTGCCTGCCTGCCTTTTTTCCTGCTGTGGGGCATCCATCTCAGAGTCTCACATGCTGGGTTAGCCACTCCACACTCAGCTAACCCACCTACCCCGCCACTTCTCTCTACTACATTACTTCTCCACTGCCTCTAGGATACCTGTCATATACACATCAGACTTTTGGTGTTGCCCTGCTCATGTCTTCCCTGTCTCTTCTGTATGTGTTCAAGTCAGCCGTCACCTCTGACCTGATGTTGGGCCCCTTTTTTCTTTACTTTGGCAATGATGTCTTTATATTGATGTGTCCATCCAGCTGCTCTTTGGTGTCCTACTTTCTTGCTGAGTTTTACACTTTCCCATTCACACCCAAACTGCTTGCACTCACACACACACACATGTTATGGCATCACACACACACACACACACACACACACACACACTTATAACAGTTACTTTTTGTTGCTGTGATGAAACATTGTGAGCAAAAGTGACTTACAGACTGAAGAGTTTATTTGAGCTTACAGTTCCAGAGGGAGAGTACAGAACAGCAGCAGCAGAGGCATGGTAGTAGGTGGCTGCAACAGGAAGCTTTGAGGTCAGCAAACACAAAGGACAGGTGGGGAGAGGAGGGAGAGAGGGAGAGGGAGAGGGAGGGATGGGGCAGCTACATGATAATACCTCACTATTTAAGTTTTTGAGATTTAAAAAAATATATATTTTTATTATGTGTGTCCCCCACTGTGTGTGGGGGGGGGGCAAAAGAGGGTGCTGAAACCCTTGGAGCTGGAGTTATAGCTGTGGGTAGTCTACACTGCTTCCTGAAAGTCCTCCTAGGAGGCCACCAAGATTGAGGTGGTCTTGGGAACCTGGTAAAGCCAGACAATGCTAAAGCAGAGTGAACTGGAGTCCCATACATAGATATCAAGAGTAGACACACAGATGACTGCACAAAATAGAGGAAATCTGTTGGACCCCATTGCCAAAATCAAAGTAAAGGACTACAGACTTAAAGGCAAAACACAAACCTGCAAAGCTCCCAGAAAACAAGAGGAGCGAATCCCATCAACCTTGGCTTGTGGTGCATTTGTGGAAGGTCTTCCCTACTCTTCTGACACACCACCTACATGACCCAGCTGCCTGCTCTTCAGCCTTTGCATGTCTGGGTAAGGAAAGGAGCTACTTGCCAGAATGTCCACATTGGATGCTCATAGCCAGCTTGGACTGTGGCCCCATGAAAGCCACATGGTTCTGGTCCAGGTAATAGGAGTGTGTCTGGGGTCTAGGAGAGACCGAGATAGTGATGAGATTTTGTAGGGTCAGAAGTACTTGGGTGAGCAGTTGTAGGGGAGACAGTGGCTCCATATCCTTCACAGGCCTTTGGCTATTCCTTCTGTGGTCACTTTTGAGCTGCTGGCTCAATTCTCAATTAGTATGTGTTTACCACCAAGAATTCCTGCCATAATTTCAGGATTATTCCAGTTATTGCTCATCTTCATCTTTCTTCACTAACTTTTATGTGTGTGTTCATGTGCACATGAGTTATATGTGCATGTGGAGGTCAGAAGACCTCAGATGTCATTTTCAGGAATACCATCCATTTCATTTGAGATGGAACTCACTAACTAGGCAAGACGGATTGGCCACTGAGTCCTAGAGATCTGCCTGTCTCTGTGCCAGGATTATAACATGTGCCATACCCAGCATTTTTTCATGGGTCTGGGGTTCAGACTTAGGTTCTCATACATACAGAGCAAGTACTTTACAGACTCAGCCATCTATGCAGACCCATCGCCAACTTAAAACCTCACTTATTCTGTAAGTTTCTGGTTTCCAGCTTAAAGGATACCCTGGAAAGACTGAAGCCCAGGTTCCAGAGGAGGAACTTAGACCCCATTTCCAAAGGGTATAGTGTATCTGTGTATCAGAGAGTTTCCTTAGGGGCCCAGACTCACCCAGAGATAATAAAAAGATAATAGTTTTATCAATGACCAGTAAACAAAAGCCAATGGCGGGGACCAGCGTTACCTACACGTTCTGTGATTGGCCCTGCCTGTCAAGATTGGCATGGCTAGTGCAAGAGTCAAAGTGAGCAGTTAAGGAAGAAAGTCAAAGATGGAAAGAAGGGGGATTTGCTGTGTGACCACCCCCAGTTGGGCAAGAGTATGTGATTATCTTCTGGCTGGGCCAGGAAGGCATGCACAGAGCCTGAACCCTGACATTGGTTTGGCCTATTCTATGTCTGGATATTAACCTGTCTCAACAAAATTATTCTAATCTTTGCCTAGTCCTAACTATAGTTCTTATTTTTTTTTAAAAAAAAAAAAGCTCCCCAAGAAGACACTTCACAGTGTCTTCCTCGGTTCCTCTCCCATGGTGGGAGTCTGAGTTTTGCCTGTTCTTTTCTTTGCTCACTGGAGTGTCTATATCCTTAATCATCACAGCTGTGAGGCAATGAACACAAAAGCATTTATCTCTGTTTGACTTTTGGGAACTGTTGATTAACTGGCACCTTAGTTCCTGGGTTGAGAAAGGCCTTGTTACTCTCAAATACATGCATTACCAGGTAGCACTTACATACAATTTTTACTGCTTAGCAAGTGTGAGGAGTGAATGGGGTTAAAATTCAATGTGAAAATCAAATCCCTAACTGCTTAAAACAAAACAAAATCTTAAAGCCAGATAAGGTCTTGCTTTTATCAGGGACCCTGAGTACAGAGATGCCAGACATAGGGCTATCCAGATGCTCCAAGGGGCTCTAGGCCATCTCAATCACAGGGCTGAATGGTCTTGGGGTGGAGGGTATGGTGTCTTCTCTGCCACCTCAGTTAAGAGTTTGGTGGAGGAGCATGAAGAGCAGGATCAGGGAGGCAGATGTGTGTGGACCAGGCTGGCCAGATGTATGGATCTGGGAACAAGGTACCACACCCACCCATAGGCTCACTAGCTGTTAGGGTCTGAATCTGAAACACTCCCTGCAGGAGCAGGCTGCAAACCTTGTTCCTCAGCTGGTGGCACTATTTTGGGAGCCTTCAGAAAAGGGGGTCTAGTAGGTGGAAGTGGGTGGACTCTTGAAGGTTATACCTGGACCCTGGTTCCAGCTTTGCTATCAGTTTTCTAGTCCAATATGATGCGAACAGCCTCACCACAAGCTCCCACTGCTGGGAATGCCTTTCTCCATCATGATGGACTAAAACCATGAGCCAAATAAATCTTCCTTAAGTTGTTTATGTCCAGCAACATGGTCATAGCAAGGCTAGAGTAAGACGTCTGTCCCACACCAAGGACCTCACAGTAGCAGCCTCGTTCTCGTTCTCTTAGATAGCCTCTTCGGGCCCTATAAAGCCCGAAGTCTGGCTAGCCTTAAACTGTCAATCAGTCTCCTAGTCTCTCTCTGTGCTCCTTGCCTGTGTCCTTACCCAGGGACCCTTTCAAGGACAGGTACTCAATCATGTTCAACAGGCCTCACTTCCTGAAGTGAAGCTTCAACCAAATGTGTTCTTAGGCCACCCTGGCATTCTCTGCTGTCCCGTGGTACTCCTGACTCTGTTCCCATTCCCTCCTCATACAGGGCCAGTGAGCCCTCCTAGGACCCCAGGTCTGAGTGTGGATTGTGTGGGCCCCAGCCTTTGGGGACAGCTCCGTGTTCAGTGTGGCTATTGCCTGACTAGGTGATCCCATCCAGATCTTGACTGTTCTATCCATAGCAGCCTGTACTGAGAGCTGGAAGAGGAATGTGTCTCCGAGGCAATGGGACAAAGAAGAAGCAGGAGTCAGGCTGTGGGGCATTGAAAGTTTACTGTCTCTGAGGAGTGCGACACAGCCAGCAGTCCCTGTGCATGAACAGGGGACCCCATAGCTTTTCTCAACCTGGACTCCATCAGGAAAGTGGGCTGTTACAGGGAAAGGCCCAGCAGGGTCAGGGTGTGGCTGCAGGGTCAGGGTGTGGCTGCACCTCTGGCTTCACCAGGTTCATTCTGCCACTCATAGAGCTTTGGGCAGTGTGTCAAGGATCAAGAGCTTTCTCAAACCATCCTGTGACCTGCATTGGAAATACTCCCTTGTCTGTCTCCATGAGGAGCTAAGATGCTGAATAGGAGCAGACTGCTGGGTCCTAAGCAAAGGTTATGGTGCCCTCCCTTCCATCTCAGGGACTGAGCATCTCCTTTCAAGTCCTGAGGTGGATGGAGGTGGGATAGCCACTTGAGGTGCTACAGGGGTGGCGGATGTCCTCACAACAGGGTGAAGAAGAGGCCCAGACCCATTGGCAGCAGGATCCTTCCTGGCCAGGTCCTGAACCTCTCCTGGGTGTCAGGTGCTCTGTTGCAGAGAGGAATTGAACAGCATCTCCTGGTGATCCTGCCCTTAATTCCTCTGTTCAGTGTCCAGTCAAACTGACTGTTGGTGTTGGAACATTGGACAGAGCAGCGCTTGCTGATCTGTGCTTTGCTCATTGAACCTGTAGAAGAAAAAAGACAGCATGGGGCCTAGACCCGGAGGCCAGGTGGGAGATTTGGTGGTGGGGGTGGGGGCTCCCAATGTGGGTGGTCTTACTTCGCCAACTTCTGTTGTTGTTTCTCAGGTACTGCCTATACAGTGATGGGAGCTCTGCTACCCAGAGTCACCACCAACTTGGGATAAAGCAAAGAGGTGGTGGCTCTCTCCAGCAGCCTCAGCTGGCCCAGGAGGTGGGGTAAAGGTTGCCAAGTGGGAAAGAACTGGTTGCCAAAGTGCACACTGCTTGGTGGCACAGAATTTAGGATAACCAAGAATGTTCTAGCAGAGAATACGGAGCCTGTGGCCTCCTTGGAAGCCTTGCTCCTGCACAGACCTCCCCATCGAGAACATCAGAACAGGTAGCACCCAAAAGGGAGTCCTCAGAGTCCACTCCCTGCACAGAACCCTGAACAAAAGGCTGGGGGCGGGGCACCAAGTTGAGGATTTGAGGCACAGCAGAAGAAACAGCAGTAAGAGTCAGCCTGAGGCAGCCTGCAGTGCCTGAGGATGTGACTACAAAGGACAGCTTATCAAGCCCCGCCTGAGGTCCACATCGTACTGCTCCTTCAGGGCTTGTCCTAGGGCCACTGCTCTAATGCAGCAAAGAAACAGGAGAAGCCTCAACGTTAGGAATTGCTCTGCAGCCAGGCTCAGGTCTGTTTCTTAGGAGAGGAGGCAGCTCTGAGGAAGCAGGCTGCTCTGAGGCTACTGGACTGTTCCAGAGAGCTAGAGGTAGGCCCAAGCAACTACTATCACCATGGGTGTGCTTGAAACAGCTCCGTCTGACCACTTCTGGTTTCTGGACATTTTCACATTTTCATGGAAATGGGAAAAGTGACACGTTGGCTTTTTGTTCCATCATAATCTCTAAAGCTGATCTTACCTAAGGTCCCACTGCTTCCCCAATCCCATGATGCCCCCACGAGAGTGGGTGGCCTTGGCAAACCTGTCTCAGGCTGTCTGGCTCTTTTTTTCACAAGCCTGTTCATTTGGGAATTCAATGTCAGAGCAGAGCTTTTGTCCCCGGGGTGAGTTCTAGAAGGAGTGACACAGGAACAAATATGGCAATTGAGAGAGAAAAAGGAACTACCAAAATTCAGACCACACCTTCCCGTATCTAGAGGATGCATTGGGCCTCCACAAGCCCTGGAGCCCGAGGAAGGACTCACTCGAGTACAGGAGCACCTCGTTGCTCTGGCAGACTTTTTCGTTTGGCTGGCATGTTATGGGCCGACACTGGTTGGGCTGTTGGACCTTGAAGCACTGGAAGCAGCTCAGGTTTGGGGCTATGATCAAGAATATACGGCGGTGGGTAGGCAGCACAGGCCAGACCCCACCCCATCCCATCTCCCTCCAGCCCTGTCCATCCCTTACCTGGAGTCGTGATCTCAAAGCCTCGGGCAAGCTCCACAGACACCAGGAATGCCCAGAGTGCCAGGAGCAGCTGATTCATGACTCTGTGCTTCCTTACACAACTAGGAGGGCAACAGTCCTGCCAAGTTCCCTTACAGCTTCCTCGGAGCCCTGCACTTAACTGTGGCGCCTAGGGGAGGAGCTGGAGCGCCAGCTGGAGTCTGCGTTCCCTCCATGACGACGGCTCCCGGGAGTCTGGGGTGGGGGTGGGGGATGGGGGTGCAGGGTGGGGGGCGTGGCTGCACTTTGAGCGGGTGCAGGAACAGCAAGCCCTGCAAAGCAGGGTGGGTTCCCCTGTGATAATGGAGACATCATCCCAGACCCGGATCCCGGGTCCTCCTTTTCTTTCCAGAACACACCAAGCAGAGCCGAATCTCCCCTCCATCACTGTGAGCGTCAGGTCTGATCCTAAAATCTGGTCCCAGACTCCGGGCCCAGGAGGAAGCTGGGCAGTTCCGGAGCCCTAATAGAACCCAGACAGGTCTGGAGTGGTCCAGAAAATTGGAGACAGAGGGGAGATTGGAGGGGGAGTGGTGTGGGTGGGAGGAACACGTTTAGGGAAGCAGGTGAGTGATTTGAGAATTAACACAGAACCCTGGCGCAATGGAGAAGAAACAGCCAGGGGCCAAATGGGGAGGGGGCGGGGCAAACAAACCACAGAGGTGTGTGTGTGTGTGTGTGTGTGTGTGTGTGTGTGTGTGTGTGTGTGTGTGTTCCAAATGGCTTTCTTCTGAATGGGGCCTATCTGAGAGGAATAATAAGGATCAGGAAAAGCAGATAGGCTAAATAGATGTTTATTCAGGGAGAAATAACTTACAACAGAGACAAATGATCGCTAGCAGGTTCCTGATCCCAAGGATGCCTCCGGAGGCTCTCTGTCTTTGTCCAGCAAGTAACAAAGCTTTGAGGTGGTCCCTGCCCCAGACCTAGTTCCCCCAGGTGGCCCCTGTCATACCACCCCCCAATGGGCATGGTCAGTGCAATAGGTGTTGACAGAGTGAATATCTCACTACAAGGAGAGGAAGGGAAGAAATTGAGAGGAACCCTGGGCATCCAGAACCAGGTTCCAAAGACTTCTGAAGCTGAAGGACCGCAGGTCCCACCACCTAGCCTGGTCATGTGCAGGCTCCAAAGGTCCTGCAGCAGACACACCTTTGAGCAGGTGAGCCCAGAGGTCAGAACATCGCCTTTGAGGTTCCTCAGACCGCAGCACCTGCTGTTGCTTCCTAATCTCTTCTGCCTTCAGGGAAGTCTGTGATGTGACCCAGTCCTGTCTATGGGGTTTGTAAGTGTCCTGCATATTCCTGAGGGAAGCCATTCAAACCTCTTTCCCCACTCCTAGTGTTGATTTCAGATACAGCCTTTCCCATAAGTTCAGGGATGGGGACTCAGCCTACTTCCAGCTTATCTTCCCATTGTCATAGTTTTTCTTCTTCTCAGAGTAAAACTAAGCAAACTGTATTCTCTCAGTTATTGAAGTCAGATGGGATGTCGCAGAGCTTCTGGCTGAGGAAGTAGCTTGCAGTCTCCAAGTCAGTCAATCGGGGGTGATGGGGGAATAGGGAAATGGGGGGCTAGGGTCTCCTCTGGAGACATCAAGCATTTTCTGAGTCCTCACCTTGGGACCAGCCACATTTGCAGGCCTTGTGGACCCTACCTAGATCATTTGCCATCAGGAAATGCTGCTTTAGTCTGGAGGCCCAACCCAGTTCTCCCTATGCCTCTTTCCCAGGCCTATCTCCCAAGACAGTCTCTTTAAAGGCCAAACACCCTAACAAGGGGTGTATCTTTCCAAGCCTGTCAGCTCATCATTTTTTCCCTGTCCCTACTTTCCCTTTGTTGTTTCCTCCCTTCTCTCTTTCTTTTTACACTTAACAAAATGTGGTGGGTTGAATGAGAATGGACCCATAAGATACGTTTGAATGTTTGGTCCCCAGTTGGTGTAATAGTTTGGAAAGATTGTAAGGTGTGGTTTTGTTGGGGGAGGCATGTCACTGAGGGTAGGCTTTGAGGTTTCAAATGTCCACATCGTTCCAAGTTAGCTCTCTCTTCCTCGTGCTGGTGGATCAAATATAAGCTCCCAGTGACTATTCCAGCTTCACAACTTGCTGCCATGCTCCAAGCCATGACAATTGTAAGGCCTGCGAGAGCGTGGTCCCTCGAGCTCCCACTCAGGAAAGGCGGCCCCCCCAAATCACTCACGAGAAGCGGTCTTGATGCAAATGCATAAGGTTCTTTATGTTCCAGTATACTGGGGTCGTCAGCCACACACCATGCAGGGTGATGGGCTCAGCAACGACCCCTAGCACAGAATTGAGACAGCTTTTATAGGGTTACAGCAAAGCCTGCGCATCGTGAACCAATCACCTCGTAGCATCCAGTGCAGACCAATTACTTTAAAGTATCCAACCCTGCCCTTAGCCCAGGAAGTCTGCTTTCGCACAGGCTTCTGGGTGTTCATTCACTACCGTAAACATTAAAGTAGGTGACCATCAGCTTGGGATTTAAGACTCCCAGCTTCCTGGGTTTTCTGGGGAATTAGGCTAAATTTTTCCATCCTAACAACAATCATGGACTCTAACCTTCTGAAACTATAAGGCCCACAAACTCTTGTATACATTGCCTTGGACACATGAACACACACATAACAAATCTTTTCTTTTTCTTTTCTTTTTTTCTTTCTTTCTTTCTTTTTTTTTTTTTTTTTTTTTTGGTCTTTCAATACAGGGTTTCTCTGTATTGTTTTGGAACCTGTCCTGGAACTAGCTCTGTAGAGCAGGCTGGCTTTGAATTCACAGAGATCTGCCTGCCTCTGATGGTGACAACCAATGGCAAAGGAGACTTGGTTCCTTGTTCTTCAGGTGTGGTTCTGATGGTACCCATAGCAACATAAAGAACTCATCCAGGGGACATACTGAGAGAGGTACCTGTAGGGAATGCTGCTAGCTCACAAACACACATTCATGTCACATACTAAAAGGTGCTTAGTTGGGTGGACAACATTCCATATTCTCATCTAACACATCTCACTCATAGTTAGGTCAGCTGAGGTTTCCTCTGCAGTGGACTCAGGGAGCCAGCAGAGCCATGAACAGGTGTGTGATCTGAGCCCTTCACAGCTTTTATGCTTTGCTTCAGGATTCTTGATTTAAGAAATGGATGAAAGTCATCTACTACATTCCTACTCAACTCTCCTGGAAAACCAAGGCCTCAGGCTATACCCACAAGGAACATGGAAGTAAGGTCACTAAGCTTACTTCCAGCTGCAGGGCCAGCTGGTGTGTGTGTGTGCGAGCACGCTCAAGAGTGTACATGGAGATCACAGGTTAACCTTAAGTCTCATTTTTTAGGAATGTCTACCTTGATTTTTAGGATGAGGTCTCTCATTAGAACTTGGTACTTGCAGGTTCAGCTAGACTGGCTGACCAGCAAGCCCCAGGAATCCCAGGGTCCCTGCCCTCCAGGGATGAGATTGTGAGCACATGCCACCAAGCCTGGTTCAATATGTGAATGCTGAGGCTCAAACTTGGTTTCTTATGCCTGCATGGCAAACCCTTTATGAACTGAGTTCTCTCTCTCACTCTCTCTCTCTCTCTCTCTCTCTCTCTCTCTCTCTCTCTCACACACACACACACACACACACACACACACACACACACACACACACACAGAGGGGGGGCTTTGTTCTAGGGGTGGAACCCAGGATCTCACACACTCTAGAGAAGCGCTCTTCCATTGAGCCACTTCCTGGAGCCCCGCCTTCCTTGGGTGCAAGGGCAGGCCTCATACTCAATCCTTCTGCCTTAGCCTCTCCAGCACTGATATTATGGGCATGCATTACCCCGTGTGGCCCTGTCATTACTTTGACTGTGAAAGTCACAGTGCAACCTGCAGACAGCATTGGCTCTAGAGACACTGTGATGGAACCTGAGTAATAGGGAGTGGGGAGGAAATCTGTTCCTCTTGAAGCCCATCAAGAGCCTGGCACCAAGGCAGCATGTCCTAGCAGCCTCTGGTTCAGAATCATCCAGGTGACAGGCAGAAAGCCCAAATCACACAGCTCCACCAGGCTGAGAGCCCTGAATCTCTGCTGCCTGCAGTGGTGATACAGCAGTGTGCTTAGTGGGCCCCTCTACATGGCACCTTTCTGGAGAAAGCTGTGCTTGGGTGTATCTAAGAAAATGAAAGAGTGGGAAGAGAAAATCCTAATAGCCTAAGATAAGCATTTGAATAAAGGAACTAAGTCAGAGGTGTTTTGAGATGAACACACACGCATTTGTGTTTGTATTTCAAATATAAAGATGCTTAATAGATTATGGATCTTTTCTATTTTATGTTATCTTATGCATGTCTTATAAATGTATGGTAGTTACATTTATATCACAATCAAGCTAATATGCTGTCAATACATCACTCCATTTTAAAAGTTTAAATATGCTTAAGTTATACATATATGCTTATTTTCTTTTTTGTTGTTTATTTTTTATTTTTATCTACTTATTTATTTTTGTTTTTCAAGACAGGGTTTCTCTGTATTGCTTTAGAGCCTGTCATGGAACTCATTGTATAGACCATGCTGGCCTTGATCTGCCAGCCTCTGCCTGCTGAGTGCTGGGATTAAAGGCGTGTACCTCCAAGGCCCAACTTGTATATTTTTTATTTATTTTCTTTTTTTATTAATGTATTTTTTACATTCCAAACCTAGTTCCCCCTTCCTCCTCTCCTCCTGTTCCCATCCCCCGATCTGCTCCTCAGAGAGGATGAGGCCTCCTCTATTGCAAGACCCTCAGAATGAGGAGCCTCCCCGTCTTAGTGGGTACCCCCAATAACTTGATGTCCAGTCCAGTTGATGCAACAAGCAAGAGGCTTTAATGAACGGGAAACGTTTGCGCAAAAGGGCCCCCTCAGCACGCAGGCAACATTCTCCAGGCATGGGTACTTTTAAAGGAGAAAACCACACGCTTAGGGAGGGAGGGGCTGTGACCCTGGGTCCATTGAGTATGTGACCAGAGTCCTAGGTTCTCTTTTTGAGGCCAGATGGTCTCACTGTTCAGGTCAGCAGACCTCAGGGTGTGCTAATTGATGTTGTCTAAGCAAACCGGAGTTGCAGCTATCTCTTTGTTTCTTAAGGACCCTATTTACCACCTGCTGACATACTGACTGGAGGGCAGTTTTAGTTTTTGGTAACTGGCTATCTTAGGGCCTTGTGAGGGAAAGTTGCAGGTGGTTAGCAAATTCCAGGGGACCCAGTCATAGTGGCCTGGGTTAGCTTTCCAGGTCAGACTGCCCTGCATTCCAATTGGGGGGTTTCCTTAACTGGACTTTGTTTTTTGTCTTTTACTAGAAAGTCTGCTAAGTCTGTCCCATCATCTAGTTGAGGCAGGACCAAGGCACCTCTCCACCCCACACCCTTGTCTCTAGGCTGGGCCAGGTGTCTCTCCATAAAGAATGGGCTCCACTAAGTCAGTTTGTGCTTTAGTGTTAGGTCTTGGACTCACTGCCAGTGGCCTCATATAGTGTCCCAGTCACACCATTGTCACCTATATTAAGGGAGTCTAGTTCAGTCTTATGCAGGTCCCATTTGTCAGACCTGAATCAGTGATCTCTCACTAGCTCAGGTCAGCTGATTCTGTGGGTTTCCCCTTTATGGTCCTGACTCTTTTGTTCATATTTTTGCTCCTCCTTCACTTTAATTGTACTCTAGGAGCTCGGCCCATTGGTTAGTTGTGGATTTCTGCATCTGCTTCCATCTGTTTCCGGAAGAGGATTCAAGCTTCTCTGGAGTTGTAGATTGTAGGCTGGGTATCTTTTGCTTTATGTTTAGTATCCGTTTATGAGTTTACTATATTTGCCTTTTGGGTTTTGGATTACCTCACTCAGGATGTTGTCTTTTTAGTTCTGTCAATTTGCCTGTGAATTTTAGGATTAGACACGTTCTCTTTATGTATACTTGGCTGTTTGGAATTTACCGTATAGACCAGGCTGGGCTTGAATTTACAGAGACCCATCTGCCTCTACCTCCCTAGTGAGTGCTGTGGTCAAAGGTGTGTGCTACCATGCCTGGGTTTGCTTTGTTTTTGAGATAAAGTCTCACTATGTACCTGGCTTTATGTGTGGATTTGAGACTGTTTTGAAAGTAGTCACAATCAAGGAATGTGAGTGATCCTCACTCCTTCCTTACAGGTACTGGGCTTCAGGATTCACTTCACAGATACACAATGCAAGTCCGTGGTGCCACTGCTGTGTTCTTGCTATGGAATCCCAGGTGGAATTTTTACTTTTGTTTTTTTTGAGACAGGTTTTTCTCTGTAGATTTGGAACCTGTGCTGGAACTCTCTCTGTAGACCAGACTGGCCTCAAACTCACATAGATCCACCTGCCTCTGCCTCCCAAGCATTGGGATTTAAAGGTACAACACCACTGCCTGGCACAATGAACATAACGAACAGCACTGCGTCTTTTCCACCTTGGCTGTTAGGGAGCACAGATCCGAACTGAGGGCTTCGAGGGATACGTGTGGCTCCATGGTTGCCTTGCTCAGCTCTGCCCTCCTCACCTCACCTGCCTTCTTTCTCTTTGGCCTTCTGGGATCCTGAGAGTCCAGTTCTCACACTTCTAGGGTAACCTCTGTATGCAGTGTCTGCTGTGGTTCTGACAAATTCGGTATCAGGAATCCGACATGTAATGTTACATGTTGTGTAACATGTGAGTGTTACAGAACTGTTTCACAGCCACTCATTCCTTCATCCCTTCACAACTATAACTGTAGGTAGGACTACAAGTGGCATGTGGGACTTCCAGCTGGTGCCCCAGGGTGCAGGGCCTTCTCACTGTAGTCTGCCTGGCATCTGTGGTTCCCCCTTTCCAGCATCTACACTTCCAGCCTATCTCCACCAGATTATTTATTCACAAAGAAAACAAGCAGCCAGGCATTGCTGGCACTCGGGAGGCAGAGGCAGGCAGAGCTCTGTGAGTTTGAGGCCAGCCTGGTCTACACAGTGAGATCCAGGACAGGCTCCAAAACAATACAGAGAAAACCTGATTTGAAAAACCAAAAAGAAAAAGAAGGAAAAAAAGAAAACAAGCAGCCTTCCTTTCCCAATCAAATTGGATCAATACAGGATCTGTCTCTGGGTAAAAGGAAACCGTGTCAGAATTCAGTCAGCCTGTTTACTTATGTCATAAAGTAAAAATCAATACATTATTATCATCTTATGAATCTTTATTTCAGATGAGGTAGCTGGGTAAGATGGTACATGCCTGTGATCCCAGCACTCAGGAGGCTGACACAGGATGATCATACATTTAAGGCCAGCCTGGCCCACATAGCAAATTCAAGTCAGCCTGAGCTACATTATCAGTCTTGTCTTGAAAAAAAAAAAAAGTAGAAAAAAAAAGACATATGAAAACACGTACAGAACTGTACCTGTAGCTCAATGGTAATATGCACAAAGGTGTAGGTTTAATCCCTTGTACTTCCAGGGAAAGACAAACAAAAAACAACCAAAGCAACAAAAACAAGCAGCTGAAGAAAATTCAAAGCAGCTTGGTTGTTGCTGTCAAATTGCAAAGCTCTAGTGTCTCAAAGTATGGCTCAGGGCTATTAATGAGGCTTGATTAAGACAAAACAAAGCCCTTAGAGTATTCTTAACCAATTGGAATGTTTTCCAATAAGAAGAGATCAGGTGCAGAGGTGCTCACTGGGGATAATCACCAGAAGACTGGGGGAGAAGATGCCACCTGCTGGCCAAGAAGAGAAGAGCAGCCTCAGGAACAAGCCCTGCCCACAGGGCTCCCAGGCTCTTGCCTCCAGCCTTCTGAAACAGTCTTGCCATGAACTCAATCTGGACTTTGAACTTGAGGTCCTTTCATGCTGGGATCACAGATATGGTCTCCACACCCTGCTCTCTGTATCTTCTCCTAAGGCCTTGCCAGGAAAAGCAGAGCTATCAAGTAACAAGTAGAAAGAACCAAGGGCATGGGGGTGGGGTGGGGTATCAGCCACAAAGCAGAATATGAGGTCAATATACAAAAGCAGTGGCATTTTTTATAGACTACCACTCAAGATCAAGATTAAGTGAAGAGAACAGTTCTTTTTATAATAACCTAAAAGAAAGACAGACACCTAGGACTAAGTTTAAACAAAGTGGCACAAACCTGGAACATGAAAAGCCGTGAATGAAATGAAGGCAGGTCTAAGTAAATGGAAGGGCACCCTAGGCTTGAAGATAGGAAGAGGTTTTGGCTTGTTTTTTTTCTCTTTTAGAATTAACATTATTTATTTATTGTATATGCTTATGTGACATGGTGCATGTGTGGAGGTCACAAGGTGACTTCCAGGAGTTGTCTTTCTACTGATTGTTTTCCAGGGATCAAAGTCAGGTTGTCAGGTATGGGGACAGGGAGACTAGAGAGAGAGAGAGAGAGAGAGAGAGAGAGAGAGAGAGAGAGAGAGAGAGAGGGAAGGAGGACAAGGAGGGCATGAGAAAGGCAAGGCTAGTCTACTGAAATTCACATGCTATTGGTAGAGTCACAAGATTTGATGATGCAAGCCTGTGATCCCAGCACTCAGGAGGCTGGGGCAGGAGGATCAGAAGTTCAAGGTCATCTTCAAAGTCATCTTCAAATGCATAGCAGGTTTCAGGCTAGCCTGGGTTACACAAGATCCTGTTTCAAAAAGCAAACAACAATAACAACAACAAAAACTATTGTGATATTGGCAAAGCCATGGTCACCAGAGAGCAGAGTCCAGAAGCATACACTCATGGACACGCTGTAGTGATTTTTATACTTGTGCCATGTCTGTCTGTGGTGAGGAAAAATAGTGTGTCCACTGTCTTTGTGGGGCTGCAATTGGAGCCAGCCGAGTGGCCCCAAATCTGTACCTGAGTTGGGGACTGTGGATGAGGGAAAGGCTAGCTATAGACAATAAAGAGACAGAATAAAGGTCAGGAGGGCAGATCATTTAATACTGAAATGCCACAAGTGTATTTTCCACCACTCTTACATACCGTAACCAAAAAGGGGGGGAACAGTATCATGTATATGGAACAAACAGATTTTCTTCCTCACTTATTCTAAGGGTTCAGTAACCACACCTTAGCTCCAACTTCTTGTTCCATAGCCTTGAGGTGAGAAGTAGCCACACCTCAGATTCAACTTCTCCTTCCTTAGCCTTGAGGTCAGGAGTAGCCACACCTCAGATTCAGGTCTGTTGTTATTTAGACTAAGACAGCCAAACATCCTATTGTAGCCACACCTTTGACCTTTACGTCTTATGACCTCTTGGAAGTTGTGTGTGACCATGGATTGGGGGTCCTGATCTGGCAGTAGGGTGGCAGGGTTGATCACGGTGGGGGTGGTGAACTGAATACGACCCCCATTTAACAGCAGGCTCTGGTAGTGGGTCATGAGGGCATTGGATAACCAGCGTTCAGGTGGCTGCCTGACCACACTCTCAAGAGCATGAGGGGCCAGAAAGGTCAAATTTTGGCTCAGAGTCAGGTTTATCAGTGTCCTTGACAAGCATCGCCACTGCGGCAAGGGATCCTAGACAGGCTGGCCATCCTCTGGTTACAGGGTCTAGTTTGATAGGTATGCCACCTGTTTCTTCCAGGGCCCCGGGGGCCGAGTCAATACTCTCTTAACAATCCTGTTTCTTTTGTCCACAAAGAGGGGGAATGGCTAGGTGATATCAGGGAGAGCCAGGGCTGGGTCAGACAGCAAGGCTCGCTTGATGTTGTCAAAAGCCTGTTGTTGTTCTTGATCCCAATCAAAAGGGGCACTAGTTTTGGTCAGGGGGTAGAAGGGGGCCGCCAGCAATGTGAGCCCCGGGATCCATAACCTGGTCCCTCGTGCTCCCACTCAGGAAAGGCGGCCCCCCCAATCACTCACGAGAAGCGATCTTGATGCAAACGCATGAGGTCCTTTATATTCCAAGTGCATTGGGGCCCAACAACCATACGCCACACAGAGGTATAGGGCTGAGTACCCTCGGTACAAGATTGAGACAGCTTTTATAGGGTTACAACAAAGCCCACGCATCATGAACCAATCACCTTGTAGCAAGCATCCAGTGCGGACCAATTAATTTAAACTATCCAAGCTGGCACTTAGCCCAGGAAATCTGCTTTGGCACAGGCTTCTGGGTGTGGTGACAAGGCTCATTTCCTGTGTTCATTCACTCACAGACTGTCCTAAACATTCAAGAATGACCCTCAGCTTGTGATTTAAGACTCCCAGCTTCCTGGGGTCTGGAGAGTTAGGCTAAATTTTTCCATCCTAACATTCCCCACTTCTCTTGTTAATAGTTCTAATCTTAGAACTGGGAGGACTATAGGCGACTTTCTCTTTGCCTGGGAGGCTCTTGTACCATTGTCTAGGTACCATAATCTGGACCATACTTATTCGCTCAGGTATTTCAAATTCTCATGAGTGTGTGTGTGTGTGTGTGTGTGTGTGTTAGGGAAGAGTCAGTCCTGACTGGTCTCCATGCCTCTAATATCCAGCTAGCCACCTGGTACAAGGGCACTATATCAGAAACAAATAATCATGTTTTCTTTTCCTTTTTGCCTTTTTCCATTTTCAGGTACCAGCCCAAATGCTAATCCTGTTTACCCTGACACACTGGACACTCTCTTTGTTCTCTGAAGAATCCCAGCCCATAAAACTACTCATAGCCCTCCTTTGCTGAACCTGCCTGCTTTCTTGGACTCAAACTCAAAAGATCTGACTTTGTTTCTCTCACCCAGCAGCTCTCAACCCGTGGGTCAAGACCCACCTTTGCTACAGTTATGCAGTAGCGAAGGAATAATTTTATGGTTGGGGTCACCACAGCATGAGGAATAGCATGATGAAAGTGAGAACCACTGCTCTTACTCACTATCTTAGTTTCATTTCCATGACAAAAAGACACTTAGGGTGAGAAAGTTTCTTCTAGGCTACTCTTCTAGGTTACTGCCTATCAGAGCTGCGAGTTAAGTTTCTTGATGTGGGAACACCCAACTCACTGTGGGTAGCATTTCCTAGACATGGGGCCCTGAACACAAAAGCAGAGAAACTGAGGTGGGCACGAGTAAGCAAATGAATTCCTCTCTGTTGCTGTTGCCCTGTTTCCTGGCTGTGATAGATAGGCTATTAACTCTTAGTTTTTGTTTCCACTCAGAATCAGAGGCACAGTTTAGATTTCCTTTTGGCCCCCAACTTAAAGAGAATTAACTAAGCCTTTAGCCCCAGCACTGAGGAGGCAGACTCAGGCAGATCTCTGAATTTGAGGCTGGCCTGGCCTACAGAGCTAGTTCCAGGATAGTCAGGGCTGTGCAGAGAAAGCCTGTCTAGAAAAACTGAGAGAAGAGGATGAGGATGAGGATGAGGATGAGGATGAGGATGAGGATGAGGATGAGGATGAGGAGGAGGAGGATGAGGAGGAGGAAGAGGAGGAGGAGGAAGAGCAGGAGGAGAAGGACGAGGAGGAGGAGGACGAGGAGGAGCAGGAGGAGGACAAGGATGAGGAGGAGGAGGACGAGGAGGAGGAGGACGAGGAGGACGAGGAGGAGCAGGAGGAGGAGGATGAGGGGGAGCAGGAGGAGGAGCAGGACAAGGATGAGGAGGAGGAGGACGAGGAGCAGGAGGAGGAGGAGGACAAGGATGAGGAGGAGGATGAGGAGGAGGACGAGGGAGAGAGAGAGATTAAATAAAAGTAATTTTATAAAGATCTCCTGGTCTCTGTGAAGACAACTTCCCTTGAGTGGTTCCAAAAAGCCCTCCCACCTCTACTCCCCTCCACGTATTTGGTGTTTCAAATTTTAAGGAGGTGCAACTGTGTTGTTTTTTCCCTTTTTGAAAATCAAGGTACTGCCAAGGAAATTGGAGAATTGATCATGAGGGTGGAGACTTCTCTGGCTAATGCAGATCTTTCTAATGTTTAAGTTGGTGGTGGTGGTGGGGGAGAGGTTGAGACAAACAGAGGAAGTGTGTTGAATCTTCTTTCAGGCAAGAGATAATGTTAGACCCGCGAGAGCGTGGTCCCTCGTGCTCCCACTCAGGAAAGGCGCCCCCCCCCAATCACTCACGAGAAGCGGTCTTGATGCAAACGCATAAAGTTTTTTATATTCCAGTATACTGGGGCCATCAACCATACGCCATGCAGGGTAGAGGCCTCAGCGACCCTAACACAGAATTGAGACAGCTTTTATAGGGTTACAACAATGCCCGTGCATCATGAACCAATCACCTCGTAGCATCCAGTGCGGACCAATTAATTTAAAGCATCCCAGCCCGCTCTTAGACCATGAAGTCTGCTTTCGCACAGGCTTCTGGGTTTGGTGACAAGGCTCATTCCCTGTGTTCATTCACTCACAGGCTGCCATAAACATTAAAGTAGGTGACCCTCAGCTTGGGACTTAAGACTCCAAGCTTCCTGGGGTCACTTGAGAATTAGACTATATTTTTCTATCCTAACAATTCATTAATGCCAGCAGGCAGCACAGCACAGCACAAGTTATAGGCTTTGGTCTTGTTGAACGAAGTGGCTTCCTTTGATATATATATATATATTCTTTTTTTTTTTTTTTTCAGGGAGGGGAAGGGTGGCATTCTGAGGAAGTACACTTAGTTAAAACACAAACCTGACAACATCTGGTACCTCCAACAGGGTGGAAGCCAAAAGGAAGATTAGAGAGCTCACTGTTGCCCTCTCCCTGAAGAGTTAATCTAAGTGGACTTGTCAGTCATTAGGACGGGAGTCCACCACTAGGCAAAGCTGGGTACTCAACAGTGGTGCTGGATAGATACTGGAGGACTCATTAGAATCCCTAGTTTAAACCAGGTGGTAGTGATACACACCTTTAATCCCAGTACTTGGGAAGCAGAGGCAGGTGGATCTCTGTGAGTTCAAGGTCAGCCTGGCCTGCTCTACAAAGGTCTACAGGACAGGACAGCCGGGGCTGCAGAGCTGTTATCCAGAGAAACCCTGTCTCAAAAAAATCAAATCAAAACAAAACAAACAAAACAAAACCCAAAAGACAAAAACCAAAAACCAAAACCAAACCAACCCCAAACCCTAATTGAAGACTGATAGAGAAATAGTGTGTGGCACTATAGTTGTATGTCCTTTTCCCCCAAAAACAAGGTGATAGTCTCACTGCCATCTCTGTAGTAGAGATGACCTTGGTCCAGGAGTCACGACAACAACGAAAAGAGTTAAACAGTGACAGGTCTGTGATAATGAACTCTCCACATCTCAAGCAGAAGGAGGGAGAACTCTCGCCTGCAGTTTCAGCCATTACTTCCTCTTACTCTCCTCCAGTTGCAAGTGGTCTCAGAAGAAGCTACAATGTGGGAATTAAGACCTTGGCTAAGAATTCACTCCCCCCTGTTGCCTTCAGGGCAGGCAGCTGTAACCTCAGCTTTCTTGTTTCCTAAGGCAAAATGTTCTTTTGGTTTCCTGGAACCCTGGGAGAAGCCCCTGAGAATGCCTGAGATGACTAACCACCCTCTTCTGCTTTCTCTTCCTCCATCTGGTGCAGGGGTTATAAAAGCCGGCCCCCCTCCCCCCAGAGCAAATAAAGATCCTGTGTTGTTATTCCTCTGCACATTCTCCATCCCAGGCTGTGCAGGCACCACACTAGAATATAGAGGAAGTGGAAGATTAACTGAAAGAGGGACTCCAGGACACTTCTTTCATGATGGGGTGAGACTTCATGGACATGCAGCTGTTTGGGGGTTATCCGTGTTTCTGTAAGTGACCTGACCTCGTCCATGCACCAAGATGAAATTGTGTGGGATTGTAACTTGAGTCAGTCATTGATGCCCTATATGTGTTCACATTTTCCCATGAAATGTTAAGTGAATAATAGGTCTTGCTGTCTGCTGCTCTCTTTGCATCATCTGCACTTGTAGTGGGATATTCACTGTGTCTGCTTCTGTGGCACTGACCACACTCATTGAGGGGTGGAGCCACGGGTGGGAGTGACCTGTGGAACTTGGTCTCTGAAGGAGGCAGAGAACGCTCTCTTGCTGGCTGGCCACGGAGAGAGGAGCATCCAGTTCTAACTGCTGTGTTGTAAGTTGTTTCTCCCTTAATAAACATCTATTCGGCCTATTTGTTTATCCTGACCCTTATTAAACCGCAATATGCACTAAGGGCTTACATAGAAAATGCTCCCTGCTTTCTTCCTCCCATCACTATTCTGGGTGGTGTTGGTGGTGGACATGGTCTACTTGCCTCATAGACCACAGGGTAGCAATGAGGGGCTGTTGTCATGGTACTAGGGTGGAGGACTGGACCACCTGGGCCCTAGAGTTGGGTGTACCCATGTGGAACCGATCAGAAACAATTGATGGTACTTTCTAGAAAGAAAGAGGCTTTCATTTCGACCCTGTGACTTCCGTCAGGAAGATCTTCCTGAGTTCCCTGAGCCCCTGGCTCCTTTCCTTCAGAAGCTTGCCTGCTTGATTGGTTGTGGTCAACTTCACTGTTTCTGGGTTCGTCTTTGGGATTGAGCTGTTCTTTGGCTCTTGTGTTCTCTCAGGCTCATCTTCTAGCTCAGAGATCTTTCTGAGCCCAGTCTTCCTTGTCTAATCTGTGTTACTTGCAGGCACTTAAGTGTGGCCACTGACTGCACTCTAAGCTCCATAAGGTCAGGGAACTCAGTCTCTCTGGCTTGGTGAGGTGCCCTGCCACTCATCCCAGGGCTGAGCCCCAAATGCTATCAATACTTGGCTCATTGTAGTAAAATTTTAAATAATGGAATACTATGTTACATGGTGGTGACTTAAAGGCCAGGAAAACTCGTGCCCTTTGTGGGACACCTTGGACCTGGACACAGCATACCAAACTGGATTGTCAGGGGAGCAAACATGTCTTTTTTTTTTTTTTTTTAATAAGAGGCTTCTATAAGGCAGGATCTCCCTAAAAGAGGCTTCTATAAGGCAGGGTCTCCCTACTTGGTGCAGCAGCAGGGATGCTGAGGTTTTTCATCCTCCTCATAGAACTGTCCTGGGCCATGAAAAGCATGCCTGGTCCTAGCCACAAGATACCAGTAGTACCGGAAGCCCCAGATATCACCCAGATACATCAGACACTGCCTACTATCTCGCACTCCACTTGTCAGTTAGCTCTTGGATCAGGACTCTCACTGTGGGGTCTGACCCTGAAAGGGGCTGGCTCACCAGAGCCAGGCTCCAGGGGCTTGTCAGTTGCTTATCTGCTTATACTGAAGAGGCTCTGAGCCTCTCCAGAGGCAATGCAGATATACTTTTCATTTAGAAATGGGAAAAGGCTGGGTAAGTTGCTTTCTGACCCCTTTCCTCCTGCCCATCGGTTCGTCTTGCTAGCCTTCCAGCACCAGCATGGTCTGGTTACTAAGAAGCCTGTTAATTCTTAGGCAATAAACATGTTGGCCTGGAGGAAATACCTACTGGAAATCGTTCCATTTTAGGACACCCACTGGGAGGAGCTAAGGGAGGGTGAGATATTCGTAATACACGTAATATTTCATAAACTGAGATATTTATTTCAGCCCACATCTAGCTGGGACTTTCCACTGTGCCTGCAGCCTGGTCACAGGGAGAATGTGAGGAGAGGTGTTAGGATGGGGCTAGGTGTCAAGCACAAGGGGGGGTGGTCCTCATGATGTGACTGTGGGTGGAAGCGGGGGAGGGGGGTTAGGAGGGAAAGCTGGGTGGGTGGTGGATAGAAGTAGGTAGACCCCTATTGCTTGGGGGAAGCTGTGTGGAGGGTTGCCAGGAGGAGAGACTGGATGTCTGAGCCATGTCCAGGACCTGTGAGAGCTCCAGGGATATGATCAGAGGGTGCTATTAACTAGCTCCAACTTTCACTCCTTTTCCTAGGATGAACAGTTCCCACACTATGAAGACCTGTGTGCTCATCCTGCTGGTGACCCTACTGTGTGCAGAGAGAGGTGAGACAGAAAAGGGCCTCAGAGTTGTGGGTTCATTTGCATTTTCATTGTGTGCCCACCACCTAAGGTGTGTTGCAGAAGGGCTTGTGGTGGATGAACTCTTATGAGATGGGGTGGCTTCCTGGCCCTGTAGCCCTGCCAGAGCTTGCCTTGCAGCTCTTGGAGCTCACTGCCTTCCTCCCTCCCCCCCTGTGTAGAGCAGCCCCACATTCCTCAGAACCCATAGCCTCAGAAGGAATAATCACACCCTTCAGTCCCTCCCTCATTTCTTTCTTGAGGCCCAGGAAAACCCTGGCCACCAAGGGCCCCTGTCCTCAGAGTACCCTGATGCCTTTACCTCCCAGCCAGGTCACTGGCCTGTATGTGCACAAGCTGGCGGAGGCTTCTTTTCCTGACCCAGCTGCCAAGTTTAGAGGTTTGGCACCCTCAACTTTTAGCATTCCTTACATTATTACATTTGACCCTGTCTTACCCCACAACCCAGCCACATGAAGACCCAGCTCTAGAACTTCATTACTTTAAGAGGTTCTGAGCCCTCAGATACCCCTGTAATCCTAGTTACATCTGTATTGTGGGAGGTCTCATGGTGAACCCTGACTTTGTAGCTGCCATCTGGGGAGTCCAGTGTTTTGTCATACTCCAAGGCCCAGGGGCCAGCTCTGCAGGTGTAGGGTGGGACAGGTTAGAACAGCCCTCCCCATCAGGAGGGCCTGTGCCTCCTCCCCCCTCACTCACCATCTCAGCAGACAGAAGGCACCCAAGTCCTCCTGCTATGGTGACTGTTTCTTTAATACCTCTTGGGGTCCTGGTCTCTCTGGTGGGGCTGGCTGGCTGAGACAGCAGTACCCATCTGTGGCTTTTGATTCGCTTTTGTTTTTGATGGAGGTGGCTGAGGAGGAGTGTCCTAGCTCTGACCAGCAGCAGTGGTGTGGAAGCAAGGCCAGGTGCAAAGGAGGGGTCTGGGCTAGGAAGGGCATGCCCTGACCCTCACATATTGGCCTGTTTTTCAGCTCAGGGTTTGCGCTGCTACCAGTGCCTGGGACTTTCTGAGACTACTTGCACAGTAGCTACCTGCTCCTACGATGATGGAGTCTGCATCTCTCAGGAGGTGGAAGCTGTTGCAAGTGAGTTTCCTGTGGCCCATATGAAGATGGAGGGGGTGGCTTGGGAGGAAAGGTCCAGGCACTTGTGGACCATAATTGTTTATGGACCATGGTTCCCCTCCTTCCAAGTAGGGTCCTCCTGGGGTTGGAGTGGGGCTTCTGTAGGGGAAGCAGAGTAGGGGTTGTGCCCTGGGGACCGAGGTATGTGCTGGGAGGTAGATTCTTGAGTATTGAGTAGGGCTGCCCCTATGGATGTCATCATTTCCCCTCCCCCACCAATATTAGCTATGTGGTACTCCTGTCCTTACCCTATGTCCAGTGTCTCACAGGCTCACTGAAGGACATGGAGAGTTGGGAACATTTAGTGACTCTTTGCATGTAATGAAGGAATCAGGAGATTTAGACTAAAGGAATGACTAGGGATACTGATGGGAAGGAGACCTCAGGACACATCAAACCCCAAAGTGCCAGTTTCTAGACATATCCTCCATACAGACAAGGCAGGAATAGCCCCACACCACTATCCAGTTTCCTGCTCCTTTCCCCAGCCTGGCCGTTTCCTGGAGTAGGTCTCCTAGACTGAACTTCCTGGGGGAACAGACCTTTCTGGTTGCCCTTTCTGTTATGTCACTGGGTTATCTTGCACTGTGTATGTGGGGCGTGCCTACGAGTATGGGTGCACACGTGTGCATGTGTGTAAAAGGCAGACAACATCTTTAAATATCATCCCTCAAATACGGTCTACTTTTAAAAAATTATTTATTTCATTTTATGCAAATGAATGTTTGATGGATCCCCTGTGACTGGGGTTATGGATGCTTGTGAGCCACCATGTGGGTCTGGAGACCAAACCCTGGGCATCTATAAAAGCAACAAGTTCTTTATACTGCTGAGCTATTTGTGCAGTCCCAACCACCTTGTTTTTTGAGACAAGATCTTTCACTGGGCCCTGGGATTTGGCCACTAGGCTAGTGGGACTGGCTGAAAGCGCTGGAGAATCCTGTTTCCACCTCCGAAGCACAGAAGTTAGAAGCAGCACTCCCTTGTTTGGTATGTGTCCTGCGGATGGAACAGGGGTCCTCATGCTTCCCTGCGGCAAGTACTTTATTACCGACTGAGCTATTTCCTCAGCACATTGTGTGTAAGTGCATGTGTATACACATGTTCTCATGTGTAAGTGCCTGTGCACTAATAGGTACAAGTGTATGGAGCCCAGAGGTTGACATAGGCATCTTCCTTGACAATTGTTTTATTTACTTAGGCAGGGTCTCTCACTGAACCTAAAGCTAGTGTAGCCAGTGAGCTTACCTTAGAGAGTCCCTGTCTCTGCCTTATGAGCACTGAGATTGCAAGTGGGCCACCATGCCTGTCCACCTTTTGCATGGGTTCTGGTGATTGAAATTCCAGTCCTCATGCTTGCTCAAGCAAGCATGTTATCATGTTATCCATCAAGCCACCATGGTTTTGGGGTTTTATTTATTTTGTTTTGTTTTGTTTATTTTATTTTATTTTTTTGAAACAGGGTCTCACTCTAGCCCAGGATGGCCTAGAACTCCCCATGTAGCCCAGGTTGGATTTGAACTCATAACAATCCTCCTGCCTTAGTTTTTCAAGTTCTGGGATTACAAGTGTGAGCCACTGTCTGGCTTCAATGTGCCTTAGAGGCGAAGCTGGACCATCCAGGCCTGGTGGCATGTGCCCCAGACTTTGGGGTACGGAATTGTTTCTGAACACCTGTGAGGTCACTCCCTGATTTCTTGCAGACTCTCAAAAAGTGAAAACAAAGAACAAGTTCTGCCTTCCTTTCTGCCCTGATGAGAATTTCCTTGGAAATGTTAAAGTCTTCGGAGCCACCCTTACCTCCAAGATTTCCTGTTGTAAAAAAGACTTGTGCAATGCAGCAGTTCCCACTGGAGGCAGCACCTGGACCCTGGCGGGGGTGCTTCTGTTCAGCTTGGGGTCAGTCCTCCTGGAGGCTCTGTTGTGATGGTTCTTCCTGCTATGCCCTCCCTCATCGTTGTATCCCAATGTGTAATCACTCCTTCCTGGAGCCCTATAATGATGATTTGTAGAAACCCTGAGGTGGGGTTTGGTTGTGGGCCACCTTACTTCAACTTTGTAGCCCCTACTGGGTAGGTGCCCCACCCCCTCACCAGGTCTTTCAGATCTGCACCTCCAGAAGGCCATTTTGTTGTTTCTGGCTGATCTTGGCCCCAGAGGTATGTGGACAGTACTGGGAAAGGGCAGGATTCCATGCCATTGTGCCACCACATATATCTCTGGGCTCCGGCAAGCTTCCCACACAATGCTGCGCAAAACCTCCCCAGCTGAGTCCAATAAACCCTTTGAACTCCCAGTGAAGAACTCAACTTTTCTTTTCCTCCTTAGCTCATGGAAACCTGACTGCTGACCCACATCTCTGCCCTTTCAGCAGCCCCATAACTATTTCATGCTACCCAGCTCAGAGTGGGTTATCTCTTAGTTTGGGTGGGCTTCCCTCAGGTCTGATACTGGGGACAGAGAGACAGTTCCTCCATTTCCCAAGAGCACTTGCTTGTGCTAGGGAAGGGATCAGCTGAGGAGATGAGCCCTCAATGGCGGATATAGGTGCCCCTCTGACAGATTCTTTTAGTTCCGAAGTGGAAGCCATTTACTGCAGGGGCTTGTGGCCTGGCCACGAATTCTTCACCCTGCTTCTGTTGGAGTCCCAGTCTATACTGGATGCCGCCACTGGGAGGGCCTGATTTGGCACAGTGGGACAACCAGGGGTCCATCATTGCTCTTTCCTTTAGTCTTTGAGAGGTCACTGCCAGAGATGACCAGGACCAATACGGTTAACACCAGGGGAGTCCTCACGGGATTAAGGGCAGCACCCTGGAAACTATGAATCTTACTCCCCAACCTTAAAGGTCCTAAACATCTTAAAGGTCAAAGTGAAGATCCTTAAGGAAGAGCTATTAGTCAGAGAAACCCTTGTCCTTGCAAGCCCCTTGCCCCAGAGAAGCATGGATCCAGGAATTGTGGCCCAGGTACTGGTTGGGACATGAAACTTGAGTAGGGATTCTGGAACTAACTGTCTTCCATGTTAGGCCTTGCTTCTGTTGCAGCTGCCTCTGACCTCTGCCTCCAAAATGCCAGGTTCATAGGGGTATAATACTTCCCTGGCCATTCTGTGTGTTTTAGAAGTACGGACTGTGCACTTTAAAACTGTGGTATTTGTGTGTGTGTGGGAGTTATTTGTTAGTTTTTTTTTGTTTTTGTTTATTTGTTTGGTTTTGTGACAGGAACTCACTAGTAGACCAGGCTGGCCTCAATCTCACAGAGATCTGCCTGCCTCAGCTACTCGATTGCTGGGATTAAAAGCATGTGCCAACCACTCTGAATGCTTTTAATTCCAGCACTTGGGAGGCAAAGTCAGGTGGATCACTGTGAGTTCAAGGCCAGCCTGGTCCAGAGTGAGTTCCAGGACAGGCTCCAAAGTGACTCAAAGAAACCCTGTCTTGAAAACTATTTCCCCACTCCCCACTCTCACCCACAATCAATCAATCAATCAATCAATCAATCAATCAATCAAACAAAACCTGTGATGCGTTTGAGTGGGGCATGTCTAATCAAAACAAGGGAATGTGTCAGAGCTCCTCAAGAAGTAGAGCCATCTATGTGTCTGTGAAGCCTAGCTTTGGAACACACACACACACACACACACACACACAGACAGACAAATAGGATGTAACCTCAAAGTCATCTTGAGAGATACTGATGTGAAGAAGAATTAGTTAAGCAGCCCTGGCCAGAGGGGTGTTTGGCTGAGTGCTATCCCCATTCTTCCAGGCCATCCTCTCACTGGTACCACAAGCCTGAGAACTGAGAGCTCCCCATACTCTTTCAGGGACCTCCAATGGGGCAAAACCAGATCCTTACTCTTCACACAGTTGGGAATTTTAGGATGGGCCTGAAATTAAAAGTAGAAAGAAAAGTGCTCAGACAAAGAATGGATGTGGGCTTCCCAGGGATGAGTGGTATAAGCGGTGCAATAGTGCCATGTGTACCATCTTGGTGGCTCTAAGTCATATCTCAAAACTCTTGCTAGGAACTCTTTCTTTCCTTGACTTTTTCTGATGAGTAAGATTAAATGGTAGCTCTGGATGGGTGGGTTGTAATTTGATAAAATAAAACCAGGAACCCCTAGGGTTGCACAGAGAGTCTTTTATTGCAAATAAGATTTCTGGAAAGAGTCATGGGAAACTGCGGGTTTTTAGTAGGAAAGGAGAAAGGCCATAAACTAATGTAGATTGCCTTGGAATTCTTCTTTTTTAAAAAAAGTTTATTTATTTTGTGTATGGGAGCTCTATCTTTACATATGCCTCTATGCCAGAAGCATCAAATCTCAATGTGGTGACTGTGAGGCACCACGTGGTTGCTCAGGACCTCTGGAAGAACAGTCAGCACTCTTAACCACTGAGCCATCTTTCCAGCCCCACCTTGGAATTCTTTAAGAAACTAGACATCAAAAGACCAAATAATCCAATAAAAAATGGGGTACAGATCTAGAAAGACACCTGTCCACAGAGGAATCTCAAATGGCCAAGAGACACTTCAGGAAAATACACATCCTTAGCCATCAGGGAAATGCAAATCAAAATGATACTAAGATATTATCTTATACCTGTCAAAATGGCCAAGATCAAAAACAGCAATGACAGCTCATGCTGGGGGGATGTGGAGAGAGGGGTAGATTCCTCCACTGCTGGTGGGAGTGCTGACTTGTATAGATGCTTTGGAAATTAGTGTGGCAGTTTCTCAGAAAACTGGGAATCAATCTGCCTCAAGACATAGCAATACCACTCTTAGGCATATACCCAAAGGATGCACACTTATACCACAAGGACACTTGCTCAACTGTGTTCATAGCAACATTATTCATAATAGCCAGAACCTGGAATTAACTTAGATGCTGCTCGACAGAAGAATGGATAAGGAAAATGTGGTACATCTACACAATGGAGTAAAAAACAATGACACCTTGAAATTTGTAGGCAAATGGATGGAACTAGAAAAAACCATCCCAAGTGAGGTAACCCAGGCCTAGAAAGAAAAATATAATATGTACTTACTCATAAGTGGATACCAGACATAAAGCAAAGGACAATCAGCTTACAGGCCACAACTCCAGAGAACCTAGATAACAAAGAGGACTCTAAGAGATACACACATGGATCTGCCTAGGAAGCAGAAAGAGATATCCTGAGTAAATTGGGAGTGTGTGGGGCAGAGGGAAGGTGGAAGGGGAATGGGGGGAAAATGTATAGCTCAATAAAAAAAATGGCGAAAAGAGACAGTAAGAAAAATATGCCCTAACAAAAAAGAATGAGACAAAAACTCCATGAAAATGCCTAGGAGTTTGTTTGGTGTTGGCCAACTGCTCCTATTCGTGGGACCTTCCCTGATGTGTGGTATTTCCCTAAAAGGTAGAGCTGTGCATGGGTGGGGGTAGGGGTGGGGTGGGGGTGGGGTGGAGTGGGGGAATGGGGACTCTGGATTCCAAACTCAGATTCACAACCCACCAAGGAAGGAAGAGGCTGCTTTCCAGAAGGCAATGAGGACCCAAGGTTTGGGAGCCTTGTCCTGGGAGGTACAAGCACAGACTGGGCTAGGGAAGTTGAGGGAAGAGAGAGGACAGCACAGGGTGATGGGGGATGTCCTTCTGTGTCTATGTTTCTCTTATTGGTTGATGAATAAAACACTGTTTGGCTAGTGGCCAGGTAGGAAGGCTAGGTGGGGCTACCAGACTAGGAGATGAAGAGAATTTTGGGAAAGGTAGGCAGGAAGAGCCCACTGGAGAGTCGCTATGAGGGACCAGGAGGATAGGCCTTCTCTAGCAAGCCAAGACCATGTAGAAACACATAGATTTATGTAGCACCAGTGCTACGATCTGTTCCATGAATCGTGCAAAAGCCTAGAGATTGAAATAAGAGACAAGACAGTGGGTCTTTTCATTCAACAGCAATGTCGGAATGCCGAATGCTGAATGCCATTTATTGAGGGGATGGAGTGGGCTTATATACTGACTTACAGCACAGGGGGAAATAACAGGCTTATCAGGCTTAGCTCCTCCCCACCAGGTGTGTGTTAGCAAAACAGAAAGAGTATCAACTCCAGGGGGGCAAGAAAACAGGGAGAGTATCAATAACAGCTCTGGGGCAAGAAGTTCAGGCCAACAGCTTCAGTCTTGCTCAAGGTGCCTCAGGGGTCCATGCAGGGCCCTACAGATTTATAGTTATGGGTTAAGTTATAGTTAAGACAGTGCTAGCCAATAAGAAGCCCTAGCCTTTGGCCAGCAGTTTAATAATTAATATGTCTTTGTGTGCCTACTTGGGACAGAGAAGGGTGGTGGGACCTTGAGGGACAACAGAACCTACAACAACAATGGGAGGAACACCCCCGGCAGGACCAGATGTATGGAGGTCTGGCTATCCCGTTCTTCCCAACGAAGGTGGAAGTCGGTGAGGGATCCCAAAGTGGCAGTCACTAGAATGCCAGAGACATCGGAAGAGAGGCCCAATATCTGTTCCCTTGTGTCTCACCATGCCTGAGGGAGAGAACACAGAACCAAAACCGAGAGGAGATACTTGGACACCTCTTGTTGGGGCCAACTGGACCACGCAGTTTATCCTTCTCTCTGTGTTTCACCCCAGTTTCTACCATCAAAGAGCCCTCTTCTTCTTCAAAGAGCCCGCAGATCAGCAGTACCATTGTAGCCTGTTCCTAGAGACACCTCCTTCTTATTGGAGCTCTGCTTTCTGTCTCTTAAGCCCTGATTTATGAATTTATAATAATCTTGTATTAAAACTCTATGGTCTATCAATTTTTTTAATTCCAGAGACAAGAACCTGAAAGCCACTGGCTTTGGTGGCCCCTGAGTTTTCTAGGACCCTAGCCTCTGAGGCTTAGTTCACTAAGAGCTGAGAAAGGGTTTCTGGTATCCCTCCCATCCCTTCAGTTCTGAGAAAGAAGTGGAGTGGACTTGAAGGAGGGTTGTAAGAAGGTGAAATTTCTGACAGCTTTATTCTACCAAAGCCCTGTCTCCCAGTCTCTCTGGTCCAGGGAACAGAGTGCTAAAAAAGGAATTTCCTTGGCCTTCCTTGGCACCTCTGTATGGCTTCCTCCCCCCATGCATCTGAGTACTTGTCTCCTACCCCAAGTCTCTGAAGATTACTGACCTAATGGACATGGGTGCTGATGGTGGGGGATGCTGCTATGTGGATAGAGTTGATGTATAGAGGAAACAGGGACTCCAAACTCTAGCAAGGTCTGCCTGTATCTGTAAGTAGGACAGAGGATTCCTGTGGGGGCCAGGAGCCTCACCACATTGCCCAGAACTTAACACGGGATTGTGAAGTGGGGACCGGGTACCCCTCTTGGGGACCAGGAGCTCTCTGTCTGGGTTACCTTCCAACCTTTCAGCCTCTGGCCAGCTGTGTGCGCCATTCCCAGCTTTCCCCGGGTGGGGATGGGAATGTCATGGAAGTCCCACGGGCGACTCTTCACCCTAGGCTTGGGCAGAGGCCAGAGAGTCCTAAGCAGCACTGTTACTAAGTGGATCTCCCCCACCCGCTTCTCCTCCATCTCCTGCCCCCACTCCCTCTTAAGGTCCTCTCAGACTCCTCCCTCCTCGGAACTTCAGGAAATCGAAACTCAAATTCTGGGCCCCTCCTCCTTTCAAAAGTCAAGGAAACCGAAAGTTAGCTTCTGGGCTCCCCCACCTCAGCCAGTTCAATTTCTCTTCTTTCTCCCGTGGCTCCCGTGATCATGGTCAGTCCTATGTAGGACCCAGGATATGAGCTTGAAGATGGGAGTGGGTGCCCCAGGACAACATCTTAGGGTTCCCAAATGCACAGGTCAGACTAGGTCTTCCCTGTAGTGCTCAGTGCTCCTATTACCCCCAAGGGCTCCTGGAAACTCGTATGGGAAGTGCAGTCACGTTAATGAGTGTTAATGGGGAGACTTCCACAGACAACTGCGGAGAGTCGTGATTCCACTGAGGCGAAATGCGCTCTAACTGTTGTGAAAGCTTTCACCACGAGGGGGCGCGTGCGGCCCAGCCTGTAGCTCGGGTCTGGCGGCATTGCTTGAGCAATCCTCCTGGGATTGGGTTGGTCTGTTTCCTTCCCCAGCTGTGCCTGTTGATGAATTAAAGGATAAGGGCGGCCTCCGCTGATAAGGGAAGAGGGCACAGGAGGCATGTCCAGGTCTCATAACCATCAGCTTAAAGTCACTAGATGCGCACCTGAGTCCCCCATCTTTCAGCCCCTTGTTACCTCCAGCCCTCACCCATAGAACCTGTTCACCAGCTGGGCAGATAACTGAGGCTCTTGGTCCAACAAGTCTTTCATTTTTCAAATTTCTCCAGATGTCTGTGCTGCAGCCGCGGTCCTCAGAGTACAGAACAACAGAGATAAGATCGGGGTTTCCATGTACTCAGGCTGCCCTTCCAAATGAAAGACTGCCCCACCCTCCAGTCACCCAAGGCCTAGGAGCTGCCTGGGAGTGCTCTGGGTTGGCAGTTTCCATCTGGCACGAAAACTGGTGTGTTATGTGTGGAGTGTGTGGGGGTGGGGGAGAGGGTCCCAGGGCCTCTGGAAACTGAGGCACAGTGGCCCAGGCTGCTTGTGGCCACCAGGCTGGGTGCAGAAAGCTGGGAACTTAAGAGTTCATTGCTGTGACAGGTGTGTGTAGTGGGGGACTGGAGTCGGAAGGAAAGCAGGGGACTCTTAGCAATTTAATTTAATTACGGTTTGAGAGGAAGACTTGACCAGACTGGTGGGTCAGTCCTTTGGAATCTGCCTGCCTGGGAGAAATTAATTTATTCCACAAGAACCTTTATGCTCCTCTCTTGGGCTAGAAAACTACTGAAACAAAGGATCCCAAGAAGTTGGGATTTCCTCAGAAACTTCCTGCTGGGAAGACAAAGCCCTGGAAGCAACAGGAGGAACAATTTGTCCCCTGGAGAAAGATTTATGACCTATCAGACTTGGAGCTGAGGTCATGGTGCAGGCCCCCACATCTTGGCTGAACAGCTTACTTGTGCATATCTCCTCTCCTGTTTAAAACTTACCTGCAAGTTAAGACCCTAAAGATGGATTTAGTGAGGTCTGGCCACTGGATTTCTGCCACACCAGCTACCTGTCCAGAGGTTCGCACCACATGTGGTTACGCCTCCTGGGGAAAAGTGGTTCAGGTCCCTGCAGGTGCTTACTTGGCTGGCTGGTTGGAATGGGTGCTAGATGTGTTTTGTGCTATACAATAATGCCTTTTAATTATGGACATTTTAGCCTGTAGCTCCACTGTTAATTCAGAGAAGCCTAGAAAACACTTAGATATAGTTTCAGGAACTGAAAGAGATACAGACCAACATTCAGCGGATGGATGTTGACCTCTGTGCCCCCGATCATAAAACTCACAGTGCCAGATGTCAGCCTAATAAACAATTAGGGCTAAAGCTGTAAGGAAGCAGCCCACAATGTGACCTTGCCTGTAATCAGCCTACCCGCAGCTAGGCTACTGTGGGAGTTACTACAAAATTCTAACTTGGTATCTTAGGGCCCTTGAATCATTGCTATTAAAAGTTTTGTGTTCAAAGACAATTCTTCTCTCTACTCAGTAAATCAAATCTCTGATATGCTGACCACAAGCAGGCCAAAATAGACAGAGGCTCTCAATTATGCACTTGCTTAGATGTATTTACTATCTCATACTTCAAAAGGAATTGCTGACATTTTTATAGTATGTTTGTTTATCTTTAAACTGTAGCCAAGATTAGTTCTTTCTGCATAAAAACCTGATACTTTGAAGTAAACTTTGCAGCAGTTTGCAAACCTCCTCAAGTGTGTTTGTGTCTGTCTGTCAAGCCGAAGCCACTCCTGCTGACCTGGTCATCCGAGTCTTGGTCTCCACACAGACCTGTTACCCACTGAGCAGTCTGTGGCAGATTTCTTTGTTCCTCTTTCCAGTGTGTCTATACTGGCTCTTTTAATTGGCTTTTTGAGGATGGGTGGCCTGTTGAGACAGGCTTGTTGAACTTGGCTTGTTGAGACACTAGTTGCAAACTTAAGTGCCACTAACACCTTTAAAGTAATACATGGAGGGCAGAGAAACAGTGTCAGGGAAAGCAAGCTTGAATTTTGGCAGGTCTCCAAAATAAGAGGGGGATGGGAGAGGGAAAGAGATAAAGAAAAGTGGGTAAGGGCATGTGCTGGATAGTTTTATATAAAAGTACACAAGCCAAGTTTGAGAAGAAGGAACCTCAATTAAGAAAATCCCTCCAGGGGCTCAGGGGTTGAGAGCATTGTCTTACAGAAGACCAGGATTCAATTCCCAGAAACCATATGGCAGCTCACAACTATCTGTAACTCCAGTTCCAGGGACATTACATACAAGCAAAATACCAATGTGCATAAAAATAAATAAATCTTAAAAGGAAAAAAAAATGCCTCCATAAGATAAGCTATAGGCAAGCTTGTAAGGTATTTTATTTTTAACTTAGGTTTTTACAAAATTGCATTGGTGCTTTGCCATGGGTGTCAGGTCCCCTGGAACTGGAGTTACAGACAGTTGTGAGCTGCCATGTGGGTGCTCTTAACCATTGAGCCATCTCTCTAGCCTCGTAAAGCATTTTCTAGTGACTGACGGGGGAGTATCCAGCCCATTGTGGGTCCTGGGCTGGTCATTCTGGGTTTTATAAGAAAGCAGACTGAGAAAGCCATTAGGAGCAAGCCAGCAAGCAGCACCCTTCATGACCTCTACACCAGCTCCTGCCTCCAGGTTCTGGCCTTGTTTGGGTTCTTACCCCGAGTTCCTTCAATAATAGACTATGATGTGGAAATGTAAGCCAAATAAACTTTTTCCTCTCCATCTTACTTTTGGTCATGGTGTTTTATTATAGCAATAGTAACCTCTTGTGGGAATTCATTCTGCCAATAGCTTTGGGGTACCGGCCTTAAGGCATGGTTTCTTGTTTTCAGATGTGATCTCTTAAAAGAAGAGAGACAGAGGTTACGCTCTCTTAGGTTGTGAAGACTGGGTCAGGTGACATGACGAAGCATGTGACTGTTTCCAAGCTCCTTTGGGCAAAATGGAAGGACTTTGCAATTGGTTATACCCTGTCCTATATCCATGAATTTGTTTTCCCAATAGAGTCTCTTAATAAATTGATATGTGTATGTGTGTGTGTGTGTGTGTGTGTGTGTGTGTGTGTGTGTGTTCATGTGTGTACGCATATATCTTTGCGGTCCTTGTAACAATAGCCCTAACTAAGATAGTGCATACAATATATTTGAAACTGATGTTTTCATGTGAGGCTTCACAGCTTCCAGTTCAAATGCCAATTCTAACTGTATATAAGTTTGTTAAGTTGTATAGACTTAGATGATTGATGGTTGATGTTTGATGAATGGGTTGGTTTTTATTTTGTTTTGCATTTGCTTTAAAAAAAAAGACTTATTTTAATTTTAGGTATGTATGTTTGTCTGTGTGTAAGCTGTATGTATGTGTGTGTGTGTCTGTGCTTACACACAATGCTGTGTGTAAGCATTGTGGCAGCTCTGATGGGATGGGATGGGCATGGATTCTGGCACTCGGGAGCTATAGAATACTGAGTGTTACAGCTCAAATGGAAAAGTATTCAGGCAATCAGGAGCCAAGGAAAACTACAGGTCACAGTAAGTGTAGCAGCTTACAGCCCTACTCCAGGGAAAGGCTTCCCCAGTGTATTAGCTCCCCTCCTGCAGGAGAGGGCTTCTCCAGTGAAGTTGTTACAGGTTGTCTCAGGTTTCCAGCTTGTAACAACTCTACATTGCTAGGGGAAGGTTTCCCCTGTAAAAGTGTTACAGCCCTGCTCCAGTAGCTTCTCTCCTTTGCTCCATTCCAGTGAAGGAAGGTCTCACCCAAACCTCATTTAAGAGATTTATTGGGAGGGAAGAAAACAGGAGAATGGCTAGCAGAGGACAGGTAGGCAGCTGGACAGACACAAGCTGAACAGATACAGGGTTTACATAGGCTTCTTAGGTATGGTTTTTCCAGGGAGATTTCCAGGGTGGGTATTGGTCAGTTTTCAGTCCCTGAGTTCAGATTGGCGAAATCTTGTGCTCAGGGATAGGTTGGTTTTCTGTTTAGTCACATTTGGCTCTTGTTTCAGGGCCAAAGTGTTTTTCTTTCACCAGTCCTTTTTAGCCTTTTAATTCTAATTTTGGGGCCAGGGTGTATTTCTTTCACTGGTGCTGATTCCAGGGACAAAGTGTGTAATGAGTATGTTTTCCCCCGCCGGTCTGGTCCCACCGCCACACCAGCCCTCAATAACACGCAGAGACTCTGTATTTGATACAATGAATGACATCTCCCATCAAAAGTGTGTTTCTTTGGCACCAGTTTCAGGCTCTGGGTGCATTTCTTTGGTTCTGGTTGCAGGACCAAAGTATGTTTCTTTGGCTGTGCTCAGGGTGTGTTTCTTTGGCTGGCCATTTTTCCTTACATATATGTCTATGTATCACATGTATGCAGTGTCCCTGAAGGGCAGAAGAGGGTGATAACATCCCCACAAACTAGAGTTAGAGACAATTGGGAGCTACCATGTGGGTAGCTGGGAATTGAACCTGGGTCCTTTGGAAGAGCAGCTAGTGTTCTTAACTGCTGAGCTATCTTTCTAGCCCTTTATTTGCAAGCGCTTTTAAATAATAAAGCTTATTAAAAATAAAAAGGTTTTAATAGAAAAAAGCAAGGAGAAAAGGAAAAAAATTAAAATGCTTGTGTTAGTGGGCATGTCTGAATTCACTCTACACTCTTGTGTATCAGAATTAAAGACCACACCAGGGACACATAGAATGAGACTCACAGGAATGAGAATGGGTTAGTGGGCTAAAGAGCCCCCAAAACATCCACCAAGAAGTGTAGAGCCCTTTATAAGACCTTTCCATCGCCCCTACCTTTTGTACTTTGCTATGCTGTGGGCTTTTCCTGCACATGCTGTGTTCATTAGATGATGTCCAAATAAGGAAGGGTTTCTAGCGTTTCACTTTGACCTCGCCTGGGTGTGATCAGGTGGAGAAGGTATTGAAGTTTCAGTCTCCAGTCTCTACTCTTCTGTCACTGGAGCCCTTGGGACTGAGGGGAGGCAGCTAAGTTCCTATTGGGCAGGGCACAGCTGGCAGAGTCACCTGGGGAAACCCATGGCAGTGATTAGCAGTAATAGCAGGAAGGGCCGGGCAGGCTTTGGAGGAAGAACAAACCCAGAACCCATCAGATCAACTGCAGAGGAGGGTCCATCCTTCTCTTGGGACCAGATGGTGGTCCCACATCTGGCACCTCACTTCAAAGCCTGGGTAGACCTCTGAGAGTGCATGCATACCCTCCTCCCCTCTCCCCTCCCTGGCCTTTCCTGCCTTAAACTTCAGGAAATTAAAACTCAAATCTGGACAGCTCCTCTTCCTGCTTCCCTCCTATCAGTGGTAGCAATCAGGAAATTGACTGTCATAGCTTTTATTTTCCCTAGAATCTAGGTCCCTCTGACCACCTTTCTCCTGGAAGGAATCAGACCAGACCATCCCCTGCCCCAGGTTTCAGCCCTGAAAGGGTGCTGCCCTGCAGATTAGAGCAGAGGGTTGGACCAGACCACAAGTGACCTCAACTCTTGAGACTTGTGGCACCTCCCCATCACAACAAAGGATTTAAGTCAAGACAAGGAGGAACCCAGAGCTTGTTAGGTGTGCCTGTCACTGCTGGTGCCATTCTGGCTCTTACATCCTAGGAGTCTAACTCAGGGTCCTCCCCACTGCTTTGTAACTAATTTTCAGACCTACTAGGGTCACAGGCCAGTGTCCCTGGGAAAATTACCTAGTTCTGTCAGGAACACCTCCATGGACACTGTTGATAGCCCAAGCTTCCTGTAGAAAACTGACTTCTACATTTCTCTATTGCCTTTCAATAGTCTTGTAACAAAGTAACCTTCTGTCCTGTGTTGCGGGAATTTTGTCATTGCTCCATTAGCCAATTGTAAGGAACAGCTTGTCCCAAAGATTGGAGGGTATATGACCTGAATGCCTGAATAAAAAGCCAGGGTGGGGCAAAGGACCCTCTCTTGGGGTGGGTAAGCCATGGGAGCACTTATTGTTGGCGTCTTGGTTCTCATCCGCTTTTGGAATGCAGTGGTAGGTAGCATTAGCAGAAACAGCGATGGTGTATCTGCTGGTCCCATGGAGGCAGCAGCTTCATTTTTGCCCTGTGAGTGTAGTACCTTAATTCCTGATTTGTCTGTGAACAAACCTTATGTGATGTGTTTGGCTTCCTTCATCATCTGGTGCCCAGTGTGGGGCCTGAGTCCACCTATTGCATGCCCAAACCTTTTAAAAAGCCTTGCATTAAGCAGCAGTGGCACCTGTGAGAAATTGTAGTAAATACACTCAGGAATAGAGTCCAGTGTAGATGTGAGGTGCAATCCCCTACCTTGTGTTCCTATCTCCCTGGACAGAGACTACTCTAGATAGAGTCTGGTCCTATAGCTTTGTCAAGACAGGGTAGGCCAGTCCTTCAAATTTTCCTGCTTCTGAAAATAGCCTGTCAGATATTCTAGGCTTATAAGCCAAAATTGGATGTCACAACTTCACAGAAAAACCTTGGCTGACTGTCTAGGCAGCCAGTTGTTTCTATCATTTCTTAGTTTTTTGTAAGTCACTTGCTTGCAGTTCCCGCATGTACTCAGGTAATATTATTTTTCTTCTCAGGTTTTTGATGGGGTCAAAGAATAGATATTACAGTTACAATCCTTCCAAATCTTAGCTAAGGACATATTAGGTATAAAGTTTAGACTCTTCAAGAAAGGACAGCTACTGGAGTAATCTTTAATTTGCCAATTGCCTGGTCTGGACATCTAGAATATGTTTTTTGATATTATTCTTAATGCTTGTAGTTTCATTTTTGTGTTGGTTATTACCTTTCCTTTCTTCTGGACAATACTTGGTAATAGTTCTTATTGTATATAGTTATATGTTAGGATTAGAACCTTCTTAATTAGATAAAAAGGGGGAAATGTTATAGAAATTTTGTAAGCCAATTATAAGCAGTAGCTTGGCCCAAAGGATGAAGTTTTCATTAGAGGGTCTGTGACATGGATACTCAAATAAAAGGCCAGGCTGGGGCGAAGGACACTCTCTTGGGGTAGGCAAACTGGCCACAAGCCATGGTTGCACTTGCGGCTGGCTACTAAGTTCTCATCCCCTTTTGAAATGAAATAATGGCGACAGCAGCAGCAGAAATGGCGATAATGTGTCTGAGGCAGCAGCTTCATCTGCTGTGAGTGTAGTACCTTGCTTCCTGATTTGTCTGTTAATATATCTTATGTGATCCCCATTTGGCTTCATTTGTCCTGAGTCTCAAAGGCCCCATAGTTGCCTTCCTGACAAGCTTTTCCCAGAGCTTGTCCTTTTTCACTGCGCCTGGGCAGACCCACTTGGGATGAGACTAGCTCCTTCCTATGACACCTTCAGGGTATACATAGGTCATGGGAGTCCTGGTCTTGAGATGTCACTGACAAAGTTACTGCCTTCCTGGACTTCTGAAGTCCATCCTGACCCGTGATGTCTCCATGCTCTATCCACTGGGTAGTATTTCTAGGACACTGATGTAACCATAGCCAGGAACTCTGTGGATCATATTCAGTTGTAGAATCACCCACCAGGCCAGAGACTTGGGGAAATCTGAGAAGTAGCCTCCTTAGGCACCCAGACCCATGAAGAGTTGCTTCTAGGTCTATCTCCATTAGTCTCTTGTTCCTCAGTACCCACAGCAGGGAGCCCCATTAAGCCAGGTATAGTGGCAACTGCTTATAAACCCAGTACCTAGAATTTAAGTGAAACCCGGCTCCAGAAACAAAAAAGTCTTAGAGTCAGGTGTGATGGTATATATCTTTAATCCCACACTCGGGGAGCAGAGGCAGACTTGATGCAAGTCTGTGGGTAGCTGATCTAACATATAAGACCCTGTCTTAAAATACCAGAAAAAAAATGGTGTGTGTGTTGGGGGTGGGGGACATACCAAACCAAGTTGGGTGGAAAAAACAAAACAGCCAATTATAGAGTAGATACAAATCATTTGCCTGATCACAATTTTGTGGCTTGGACTATAGTGTGGTTTGTGAAGGACAGATGGCATGCAGCAGGCCTCTAAAGTCCCTGGTATACATGAATAATGTGTGACCAGCCTGGAGGGCCCACCTTCATGGGTAGCTGTGCTTACACAGCCCAGGACAACATACTTTCAGGTTCTCTTTCTCTTTTTTCTCCCTCCTCCTCTCCCTTCCTTTCTCTTGGACCCATCCCACTAAATGGGCCTGGATTCCTGGAATTCACTATGCAGGCTGGCCTCACAGATAGCTGCTTCTGCCTCTCTAGCATTAAAGGAATTTATCACCACACCAGGCTGGTCTTTCAAGATCTCCTATGCAGAGCTGTGGACTTACAGGATCCCCAGGTCTCTCCAAACTGGAGGGGAGAGAAGACCGTGTAAGGAGAAAGAGGGGTAACGACATCCAGAACAGGGCAGGAATGGATGGGAACAATTTATTTGAGGCACTAGAATAGCAGCAGGAAACCAGTGTGGGCAGAGAGGGCAGGCAGGGACTCAACTGGATCTAGGGATTGGAGTCTTCATCGGGAGAGGCAGTGCTCTATGTGCAGCCTCCTGGAGCAAGTACAACATGTGCATAATACCAGGGGAAGGAATTTTGTGGAGACAGAGGCCTTCCCCTCTAGAATCTTCCAGGTCCCCTTTGCCCATCTCAGATTCCAAATGGCTTCATTCACACAAAGATGCACTGTGCATACAGGTGTATATTCATTTGGGTAGACTCCCTTGTCAGTGTGTCCACAGGACACACTGGTACTGACATTGGTACTTTGAGACTCCAAGGAAGGTTTTTACTCTTTCCCTGGTTCCCCAAGGGAAGTCACAGATTCGGCTCTGGATACAAGAGTAGCTAGTCCCACTTCAACAGAGCAGATGAGGGTGTATTTGGTGCTTATCCCAGATGCTGAGAGAGTGTGGAGGGGGGTAGACACATCCAGAAGAAGCTGAAGGCTCCTAGGACCCCCTAGCTTTTCTTCCTGATCTGGGGGAGGGATGTGGGGAACACACGGGGATGGTCAGGGGTCCAGGTGCAGCAGAGTAAGCAAGCTGAGCAGGAGTCCAAGGCCTAGGAGTGGGATACTAGCTCGAAGCCCGAGGCCAGCTGTGCTGATATTGCAGAAGGAATGTTGGCAGCAGTAGCTATTCACAGATGCCACACCTAAGTTGATATTGACATTCTCACGAGGGCAGATTTCAGAACAGCCCTTATTCAGGGTGTAGCCAAGGTTTACATTCCCTGTATGGAGAGTGAGATTGAGGGGTTAGACATAATGGGCACCAGGAGATGGGGAAAGTGCTGTGAATCCCTGGTCCAGGCAGGGAGATGGCTAGTTACTCACCAAAGCCAGCAGCAGCAGATACTGTGACACAGTAATTGTCTGAGTTCGGGCATATGGTTGGCCACAGACATTTCAAATTGCTCTTCTGATTGGTGCAGGAGAAGCATACCAGGGAATGGGCTGCAAAAAGGACAAGTTATAGGGTGCCTGCTCCCTGGGGAAGTCTTTCAGGTGAAGGGTACTATTCCAGTTGGGAGGGTGGGGGTTGGGGGTGGGGCAGGGCTTGAATCCTTTGCTGACAATGAGCAACCACAACATGCTCAACCCTGGGTCAGAGACAAAAACAAGATGACAAGTGACATTAGACTTTGGTTTTACAGGGGCTAAAGTGTCTCCTTAAACACAAGGTGACAACAGTGTAGCTGGGCCAGCACTGAGGCAGGGGAACTAGGTCATTTTGCTAGGGAGTGGGAGGTAGGAAGGCCTGAAGTTCACACTGGCTCAGGAGCAGCTCTGGGCATCCTTTCAGGGGAAATAAGAAGGAAGGTCAGGAGGAAGACGGCCAGGCTGCATCTGGGGTCTCAGTGCTCATACCTTGCTCCACACCCAAAAGGGCTGCCAGCAGTACAGGCAAGAAGACCTTCATGATGGAAGTGGCAGACATCTGCTAAGAGCTCACAAGCCAATGAAGCCTGCTGTGAGAGAGGCAGTTGGTTAAGGTACAGACTATCCACCCACAACCCAAGATCCTGGCTTAGATAGTACCACTCCATACCTCCCCAGTGAGTCACCTTTGTTAATACCCCCAGGTAGGGCAAGAAAACAGTATTAACCCCTATTGCCCTGAGGTTAGCATTGAGACAACTTGAGTTACTGCCCAATTCCTTACCTAGTGCCTTCCTGGCCTCTGCACCAATCAGAAGAGCAATTTGTACTGCCCAAAGCCAACCATGTGCTACAATCACACTTATATAAGCCTCATGTTATCTGAGAGCCCTCCTCCTTTTGAAACCTCTGGGAGCCAGAATTTTCTTTGTCCCATGGGCTGCTAATCAAATCTCTACCTCACTAGACCTGTCCCCTTCTGCTGCTATTGTGGCTAATTATTAAAAGAGCTTTTATTTGACATCCCTTTTGGCATCTGCAGAGTCTTTTTCCAAATTCAACTAATGGTACCTTCCAGCTAACACTCCTGCCAGAACTTGGGGGCACCCAAGGTCAAGTAAGGGGAACCAAAAACTCTCAGAATGCTATAAAATGTGTGTGTGTGTATGTGTGTGTGTGTGTGTGTGTGTGTGTGTGTGTGTGTGTGTGTGTGGTGCGTGTGTGTGAGTCAGGGGTGGGGGTAGGGGGTTAGGGAGTAGACTCGAGGTCAGGGCAGTGGTTTGTTAAATGAGCAAGCATGAACCCTAAACCTTCCTTGGGTCCTGTGAAACAAACGCAGGCCACTCCTGGAGGGGCTGAAGCATAAGCACTGTGGCTTGGATATAATGGAGCCGTTTACAATCCTGCTCCAGGGAAGGTCTCCTCAGGGAATGTTACTTCTCTTCTCCACTCCATTCGGGCAAAAAAAAGGTCTCACCCAAACCTCATCAGAGATTATTGGAAAGGAAGACTCCAGGAGAATGGCTGCCCTCTGCCAGGGCGGTGAAAGGCAGCAGCAAAGTGAACAGGCACAGGGCTTATACAGGGCTTCTTAAGAAGGGCGGAGTTTTTCAAGGGAGATTTTTCAGGGTGGGAATTGAGCTCAGACTGGATAGATGCCATGGGTTTTCTGCTCAGGGATTGGCTCATTTCCCTGCTCAGGGACTGGCTGTTTTTTCTGCTTAGTTGGTCACGGGCAGATTTGGCTCTGGTTTCAGGACCAAAGTGTTTCTTTCATTGGCCCCTTTTAGCCTTTTGGCTCTAATTTTGGGGTCAGGGCTTATTTCTTTCACTAGCTCTGATTCTTTGGTCAAAGTGCGTTTCTCTGGCACTGGTTTCAGGATCTGAGTATGTCTCTTTGGCTCTGGTTGCAAGGCCAGAGTGTGTCTCTTTGGCTCTGGTTGCAGGGTCTGAGTGTGTCTCTTTGGCTCTGGTTGCAGGGTCTGAGTGTGTCTCTTTGGCTCTGGTTGCAGGGTCTGAGTGTGTCTCTTTGGCTCTGGTTGCAGGGTCTGAGTGTGTCTCTTTGGCTCTGGTTGCAAGGCCAGAGTGTGTCTCTTTGGCTCTGGTTGCAGGGTCTGAGTGTGTCTCTTTGGCTCTGGTTGCAGGGCCAGAGTGTGTCTTTGGCCCTGGTTGCAGGGTCTGACTGTGTCTCTTTGGCTCTGGTTGCAGGGCCAGAGTGTGTTTCTTTGGCTCTGGTTGCAGGGCCAGAGTGTGTTTCTTTGGCTGGCTCTTTTTCCTACATGGATGCCTCTGGGCTTTGTCATTTCCTCCTATACTAGGTGGGAGGGAACTCAGGACCCATTTCCAGAAGATAACTCCATTCCACATTAGGCAGCCAGGTGGCTATGGGGCTTTTCTGGGCCCTTGAGCAGGAGTCTGGCACAGGGTAGAGAAAGCTGGGGAAAGGACCAGCTCCCTGTGTCTCAATGTCCTATTTTGAGTATCACTGGCCTCCTGTGGAGGGAGTACACTGATGGCATCTGTTGAGTGGGAGAGGGGCATTCCAGAGACTGAGAGAATTAGGGGATGGCTTACAGACTTGGGGAGGTCCTTTTAGGGAAAGGGGGTGCAGTGGTTGGTGTCTTTTAGGACCAGCCCTAGGCTTCTGTCCTAAGCAGCTAACATCTTGTAGTGGGTAGCAAAAACCCCAGATGGTCAAGTTCAGTGCCAAGCCCAGCTGGGCCTGTTCTCTCTTCCTGGCAGTACACACAGGGAAAAGAGAGTCCCCTGTCTTTTCTAGACACAATGAGATTTTGGAACGAAGGAGCCCTGAGCTCTCACGCTCCGGCATGCGTGGCTACAAACCCGCCACGGAGGCAACGTACTCACAGCACGACTAGAACAGCCGAGGAAAGGTACCAGAGGAGTGGTTGGAAACTAGTTCAATGCTACGAGTCTATGATGAGTCTATCCACAGCTACCGTTTCCAAGCCACCGACCAGGCAGGGCCGCTTGGGGCCCAGGAACTCCTCCTCAAACTCACAGGGATCACCTGTGAAAGCCAGGCGTCTAGTTGACAGGCAACCGGCCAAGGAAGGAGCCTGTTTAGGTCAACCGAGCTAGCCAGGGGGCTAGGAACAACCTCTCGAACTTCCACATTGGTATGCAAAATCCTGGACAAAGACAAAGAGCTCCCCGTCCTAACTCTGGGTGAGAGTCCTGCCTCTGGGCAACCAATCCACCTTGTCGGAGCTTCCTCCCGTGCCCCCTCCCTCCCCCCTCCCGCTACTCCTCTAGTTTACAAGGGTGTATCCCTGGAGATCCCAAGCAGACAAATCAGCATTGGTGGAGTTGAGAAAGGGAACCCAGTGAGGGCTCAGCAGGAGCCTTTGCCCTTTTCTGCTCCAGATCTCCAGGAACATTCCGGGAGGATTGGGGATTGAGAAGAATGGAGCACGCTGCAGGGGGCCTCGCGGGCTCCAACCACTCCGCACCCGGGTACCCAGCGCCCAGACTCCAGACGCTGCAGCCAAGGCCGCTAGCTCTCTCCCAGAGCATCCCCGCCGTGGCCCAGTCCTCACGTGACGCGTGATCGCCTGGGCCGGGCCCGTGGACTCACCTCCGGGCGAAGCGACCCTGAAGAGCTCTGAAAACCTCAGGTCCTGGATCGCAGAGTCTGGAGATTCCCAGGCAGGCGGAGCCGGGCTCCGATGGCGGGGGCGGGCGGCGGGCGGGGCGTTACACGGGTTGTAGGCGGGTCTCTGGTGGGTGGGGAGGACAACTGGGATTACCCAACTCGGGGTCCTGCGGCTGCGCTCCTGGTCTAGCAGCACAGCCACTTATCTGAGGTTCGGATCTCAGTTCCGACCCATTCGCCCACGGCTGCGGTCCTCAGGTCACTGGTGGACATCCAGAAGTCTGGCGGGGACCGCCTTAAGTGCCCCACTCCACCACACAGTGTGGCGTCTGAGCGCTGGCGTGGCGGGTCGCTTTCCACCTGGCCTGGGTTCAGCCTGTCTGCTTTCTCTTGCAGGACAGACCCGGGAAGGGTGGAAAGTCCAGGTTTTTGCGGCAGTTAGTGATAATAGGACCTGTGCGCAAGCTCTGTTTGCTTCCGGAAGGAGTGAGAAGACAGAATGCATCCCGAAGCCCTTGGCGCTCATGGGAATCTCTGCTGCCGCTGGGGAAGGATGCTGCATCTCTGGCCCTGCTAGGCAAGTCCCTCAAGTCCCTCTGGACTGAGCATATCTGGGCCACCCCTCTCTCGGGGAAGGAGACCATTGCCACTGGTTTGGACAGATCTGGTTCTCAATTCCCCTTCCTCTGGGTTCAAGGCTGCCTTTTAAACTACACTAGATGGTTATGGAACGGAGGCTCCAGAACAGAGTCAACCTGTCTTGGCTATCATCCAAAGTGATGAAGCTCCAATTTTTATAAAGAAACCCCCAGCTCTTCTGTTTTTAACTAAGCATCTTTCAATATCCTGTTCCCAGTGCTCAGGAAGTTTTTTCGCACCTAACGAATATTAACGACCACCTGCTGAGTGTGGGCCCTGTAACAGGACCCTGGGGCCCATGTCCTGCTTATGAATGATACATCTGGGGGAGACCAGTGCACAAAGAGCAGGCCCTTTGACTGACAGGGCTGTTTGTCTCCTCCCTTTCTTCTTCACCTTCCTCCTGCAGAACTCTCCCCAGGGTACTGTGGGCTGCTGAACCTCTGCCACATGCTTTTCTGAGAGTCACACTTCCATTTTTGATGCACATGTGGAAATAAAAGGTTTTGCACCTGATCTTCTTCACAGTCTAAGGAGTTCACGGTGGTGACAATGGCTGGCCCTAAGAAGGAGCTTCACAGGATTAGAGTTAGGGCAGAGGTAGGGTGGCAGGAGAAAGACAAAGTATGTGAAGCTGGATGGTAGATTGGCCAGGGTAGGGCTGAGACCAAGATGTCCTGGAAGCCAGCTGTTGGAGGTGAGGGTCTTAGGAGCATATTCAGTGTGTGTGTCCAGTGATGTGAACACAGTGTGTTGCTGTATGTCTTCTGAGGTCTCCTTGCCTCCAGGGTTGTCCCTCACAGATCATCCTGTACTTCAGCTGGAGGTGGGGCACACATGCTCCTATTGCTCATTTCTCAGGAGCTAAAGATGAAACTTGGTGTGTGTTTTTAGATGTTCAGGCTACAGTGTGGTGACATTTGGTGGTTTGGGGAGTCCACAGTTTGGGGTGCTGTCCTAGCTGTCCTCAGAACAGAAGCCATCCAGCAGGCAATAGCCAGGCTGTCGCTCAGCGTCTGGGGTTCTTGGCTTTCTGCTCCCTCCTTGGTCTCACCTGGGGGCAGGACAGGTCTGAGTAGCCAAGGATGGGTGTCTTCCTCATGTTTAGAATATCTTTCTCATACTTCCTTTTGTGCTGCTCCAGTGATCCGAAACCCTGCCAGAATGTCACTATTGAGGGCTTAAAGGCAGAGAACTTCATCTCCTGTCTAACATGACATGTAGCTCATGGCAGTAGTGTTTAAGGAGTCATAGTTAATCAGGACCGGCCCCACCTTTGGACTTGGAAGACAAGTTGCATTATGAGGGGCTTTCATGATTATTGATGTCTAGCTCACAAGTGTTTCAATGGCTCAGCCATAGGCCTAGACTCTTTTGAAGCACTGTGTAAAGGACCCTGGCTGTGTAATGAGCCGAGGCTTGCCAATGCTGTGATCTGTGGGGTTGCAGGAGTCTGGCTGGCTCTCTTAATGCTGTGCAGTTAAAGAGAGACTGGGTGTACACAATAAACTTACAGAGTTGTGGTTGGCACTGGGCACCATGTCCTCAAGGAGGACAGTAATCTCAGGAATGATTCCAGGGGCTTCTACATCAGGCTGACCTTCTCAGATGAACTTTTCTTGGTCTGTTCCTGAGTCCCTTAATCCAGTCAGTCCACTGGGGACACCTTGTGAATGGGGCAGGTGATGTCTGTCCCTTCACAAATCTGTGATCCCATTCCTCAGTGTAGGGCCCTCCATAGACCCCTGAGGCATCTTGAGCAAGCCTGAAGAAGTTGGTGGTAACACCTTGCCCCAGAGTTGTTGTTGGTGCTCTTCCTGTTTTCTTGCCCTGCCCTGGAGTTGTCATTGGACTCTTCCTATTTTGCTAACACACACCTGGTGGGGAGGAGCTAAGCATGTAAACTCCATTGTTTTCCACTGTGCTGTGAGTCAGTATATAAGCCCACTCCATTCCCCCAATAAACAGCATTTGGCATTCTGACATTGCTGTTCAATGAATGACCCGCTATCTTATCTCTCATTTCAATCTCTAGGCCTTACCCCCATTTGTGGAACAAATCATAGCACAGGTGCTGCAGCTCAGCTCTTCCTGTCCACTCATTCACCCCAAGGCAGCCCAGAGTCACATGGGAGAATCTTTCCGCTGTCACTGTGTGGCTTCTGTAACACCCAGATCATGGATCTTACTTGCCTAGCCAGTGTCTTCTGTTTGACTTTATCTCATGTATCCTCAGTCCAGACCTCACAGACCTCGTGACTAGGACATTCAGATTTCTAATACAGCTTGAACAGCTGTCCCTTGCAGAGATTTCATATCCCTACTGTTTTCTCTTCCTGAATAGAAAGCTCCCTTAACCCACCTGCCAGATGCTGTTGGGAAGTAGTTCTGAATGCATCCAGTCCTGAATCCATCTCCTTGGGCCTGAAATATCTACCCTTTTAGACCAATGGTAATAAGAAACTAATGAAAAAAACGAAACAAACCAACAACAAAAAACACAACATGGTCTGATGTAGCCCAGAGCATTCTTGAATCCACTGAGTAGCTGAGGATGGACTTATAATCCTCCTGTCTCTATTTTTGGGTACAAATCACTGGTGTGTACTGCCATAATAGGTTTATGAGTACTGGGGATCAAGCCTAGGGCTTTGTGCATCCTAAGTAAGTGACTCTATTAACTGAGCCACATTTCCAATCTCAATTATGTTCATCTTTCTGGTTCCTCAATATGGGCTAACAATGACCATCCACGGTATGACTTACGCTTACGCCAATGGCATTATCATGGGCTGGAGTTCTGTGGCTACTGATGAGTTTCTACTCATGTTTTCTGTGATGGTGAGGTTTCCTTATCTAGAACTTTCTGTCTTCTCTCTGGGTAGGGAAACACCTACTTCAGCAGTTCCTGGGGACTTGCAGGGACAGGGGCAGTATGTCTTCAGTTCAAGTAGACAGGATGATCTGTCTTAGGACACGGGACTTCTACTTTGGAACAGTAGCCTCTCACCCTCTACCCTGCAGTGCACCAGTCCTTTCTGTTTGGGCAGCTGTGGTAGTTTGAATAAGAATACCCCCCACCCCAAGGCTTATATATTTGAATGCTTAGTTTTCAGGAAGTTGTACTACTGAGAAGGGTTAGGAGGTGTGGCTTTATTGAAGGAAGTGTATCCCAGGGGGTAGGGGTGGGTTTTGAGGTGTCAAAAGCCCTAACCAGGCCCATTGTCACTCTCTTCCTGCTGCCTGTGGATCTGTGTTTATTCTTGAACTTGAAGGCTGGATTGCAGTAAATACCAGGAGAATTAAGGGAAGTAAATCTCTTTGCCCCTTATACTTGACAATAGAAGTCTCCTGTCATTTTTGTCCCCACTTTTGGTTGAATACATAAGACGGTGAAAAAATAAACTAGGCACATTCAGTATGGATTGAATGGCCCTCCTGACAGCTATCCTGTGTCTCTGTCTCCATTCTTAACCCCTTTAGCTCGCCTTTCTCATCCACATTCCCCCTTTCAGGTACGAACCTCGGGCTGTGCGGCTGGCTCCAACTGCTGCCCTTAAAAGACAACTTCCCACAAAAGCCCTTCCTTGAGTGGCGTTTATCGGCTGGATGACATCATTATGGACCAGGTAGAATTGTTGTTGTGGAGCCTCATCTTTCTGGAGACTACAGAGATTGCCATTAGGAAAATTTATTTTTCACTGTGGAAAACTTAAACATTATTAATATCAAAACAGAAAGTTTAGATTTTTATAGGTATGCATCCAAAAAAAGGTATCAATAAAGATGAAAATATTGGGAGAAGTAGAATTTTGATGAGAAAACAGAGTAATGACAATCATAATCCCTGGATTTTGGTATTCTTCTGTCTCACACCTGGTGGCTCTTCTGATATGAGACAGAACTCTAAATTTTTCTTTTAACAACATGCTTGGATTTAGAGGAGAGAGCCACATTCAAACTCCAAAGCCAGCTTTAATTTTTAAGTGAGTCATGACTACCACTATACTGGGAAGTTAGGAGATATAGACGTTTAGGTAGTATGATTTTACTTTGCAGAGAATATTGGTACTATAAGTCAGATTTTTCTTTGCTTGGTGATTCTTTCTGGATAGCTATCCTTTCTTCTTTAGGTGTCTATATGTTCAAGGTCTTTTGACTTCTTCAAGATGGGTATTTCTGTTTTCCTGCAAAGACAAGAACAGAACCCTGCCCTGACCTTTGGGAGGTTCCCTTACAACTTGTAGGATTGTCACCTTGATAGATGAGCTATCATCTCTCTTTATCAAGAGGTTTCTCCTGTTCAAAATGAATCTTGATTAAGTTTGATGGTGTCCATGGTGAAACCCCTTCCCCAACATTGCACATATCCTGGTTTCCATTCTAAAGTCAACACAACGTTGAAATACATAGGCTGATTTAACTTGGAAGTTTTTTCTGTTGTTTAATGTCTTTCTGCAGCTGTTGTTCCTTTCTCATTAGCATTAAGAAAATGTAAAGTTAATAAGGCATTGTGTAACCTGTCTGAGGGGAAGTCTTGGTTCACCCTACCTGTTTATTAAGCACTTTTTAAAAAATGTAATTAGGTCTTTCAACACCTGCTTGTCCTGTAGGGTTGCCTGTCCTGTAATATGCTTTATATTATAATATGCAAAAACTTTTATTTTATTAGAGACATATGCTGGAAAGTTGTCAGTCTTAATTTGTGCAGGTATCCCATGACAGCCATGACTTCTAATAGATGTGTAATTGCAGAATCAGCCTTTTCAGAATTCAGAGCCGTTGCCCATTGAAATCCTGAAAACATATCTACTATATGGTGTATATATTTTAATTTTCCAAATTCTTCAAAATGAGACACATCCACACATCCATTTACTCCCTGCAGGTAAAGGAGTTTTGTTATAGGAGGAACAAGTAGAACTTTTTTTTTATTTTTTTACAATTTCCTTGGCTGGTTGCCAAGTGATGGGTTATGATGTGTGTTATAGGGTGATTCCTACTCCTGATTATTTCCTGTAATTGTATACATAACAAAGTTAATTTTGTTTCATCAGGAATAAATTCAGCAGTTTTGATGTGTAAGACAACTCTCTGCATTTTGAGAGTTGGTAACTATATTGAGAGGTTCTGTAAAATCTATCAGTACCATGAGGATGGCATACAATTTTGACTTTTTCACAGAGTTATAAGGGCTTTGAACCACTTTACTTATATTTCCTGATTTATACCCTGCATTTCCTTGCTTTATTTGCATCATTACAGAATGAAGGGCTCCAGAGATTAGTAGTTTCCTTACAATGCGCAGAAGGACCCAAATTTTTTAAAAATGAATTTTATTCTCTTACTTTTGGGATTATGGTTACTAATCTTGCCCAAAAAATTACTGCAAGCTCTTTTCCAATATTCATTATCTTTCCATGAAGGTGAAATTTACTCACTAGTTAAAGGTACTATGATTTCTGCTGGGTCCATTCCTGTTGGTTGATGAAGTCTTAATTTTCCCTTTGAAATCAAATCAGAAATATTTTTTACATATGTCTTTAATTTCTTATTCTGTTTATGTGGTAGAAATATCTATTCCAATATAGTATTTTCCTCCTGCACCAAAATCCCTGAAGGGTGTTCCCTAGATATAACCAGGATGCAGTTGATGCAGATGGTCCACACGGGCATCTGGTATTTTCTTTTCCACCAAAGCCAATTCTCTCTCAGCTTCAGCTCATAATTCTCTTGGACTGTTTAAGTCCTTGTGCCCTTCTAGGGTCTTGTTCAAATTATTCAGTTCATGTCTTTCTAGTCCAATAGTGGTCTGTAGGTAGAAAAATCTTTCCTAGCAATTTTTGAAAATCATTAAGAGTCTGCAATCATTAAGAGTCTCCTGCTCTGTACTTTTCTGTGGTCTAACTTTCTGTAGGCCTATTTTATATCCTAAGTAATTAATAGAATCTCCTCTCTGTATTTTTTTCAGGAGCAATTTATAATCACCAGTGAGGCAAAACTTTCTTTACTTCTTTGAACATTTTTCCTAAATGTCTACCTTTGAATCAGCCAATAAAATTTCATCCCTATAATGGTAAATTATAGATTGTGGAAACTGTACACAAATTATTTCCAATGGTTTTTGCACAAAATATTGGCACAGGGTGGGGCTATTTAATATTCCCTGTGGGTGGACCTTCCTTTGTTATCTCTTAACTGCCTGAGAATTATTAAAGTAGGCAAGGTGAAAGCAATTTTCTTTATCTTTTTCTTATAAAGGTATAATGAAGAAACAGTCTTTTAAGTCAGTAACTATAATAGGCCATTGTTTAGGTAACAAGAGAATGCAAAGGCATTCCAGACTGTAGAGAACCCTCTGCTGAATTAATTTATTGATGGCTCTTAGGTCTGTCAGCATTCTCCATTTTCCAGATTTCTTTTTAGTAACAAATACTGGAGGATTCCAAGACTAGTCGATTCTTTAATAAGTCCAGTATTTAGCTATTCCTGAACCAGCTATTCTAAAGCCTGTAGTTTCTCTGATGTCATAGGCCATTGCCCAACCCAGACAAGTTTGTCAGTTAACCATTTTAAAGGTGGGGCAGTTGGTCCCTCTGAGAGTTTGACAGTTGTTGTATCCTGTTTTTGTACAGCCTGGATGGTTGGTGACTGTTTTCTATAGTGCCTTGCAATATTCTTCCCATAAAATTGATTTGGTTTATGGTTTGTTTCTGAGACTGGAAGAGTGTTTTATCTGGGTATTCTATTGCTGCAACAGAGCATGACCCCATAGATTCACTGCTATATTAGCCACATATGGCCTCAGCCTTCCTTTCTTTTCTTATGACCCCATGCATTCAACCCATTTCATGCTTTGTTTTACCTGAGATACGTTTCTAATCCCCAGGAATTGAACATCTACCTCCTGAAGAGGCCAATTCGGATGCCACGATTCTGGAGTAATAATAATGACATTTGCACTTGTGCACTTGTATAATCTGTCAATTATAATGTTATTTATTTGTACTCTCAGCTTTGGTCTTTGGTCATGTGTAGAAGTGGAACCCCATAATCAGGGGAGTCTGGGATTTGGGAAAGTAAGCTCACCAGAACAAAATGCATAAATGTGGTAACCTCAAGGGAGTGGGTATAAACTTCTTTGAACTGAGGCTTAGAATTGGCAGCACATATAGGGCTAGACATTCCCAGTCTCTGAGCCTGCTAAGTGGGTATCAGCTTAGTGGGTAGATGGCTAGACGTTAGCAGGCATGGAGGACACAGGGGCTGGTCTCTCCCTCATGGCCAGCAGCTTGAAGACTGAAGGGTGTGAATCACCTCCACAGCTGTGGGAGGATTAGTGCTGCCATAGGACAGTCTCATCACCTGAGTTTTCTAAAAGATTTCTAAAAGATTATTGATGAATAGCTATATAACCAAGCTTCACAGAGTCATCAGATCCTTGTACAGAGCCCAGAATCTTCTAACCAAAAGGCGAAGAATATTAACAGACAGCATCTGAGGCCTGTAGCAGAGGTTTCCCCCTGTGTTGCTATGACCCACCTTCCTGTGTATTTGAAAAGTGTTTCATGACTGTTTTGGTTACTGTAAATGTTCATCAAATGGTTGTCACATCAGAGCATGGAGTTGGGGGTAACCTAAAATCTGTGTTCCTGAACTATGTTAGTTTATATTTGGCTCCAGAATAATCTATCTTCCCGCACAAAAAAGAACCTCTCTTGAGTGAATGAGATCGTGAGCAGAAATGTTTAAGAAGTATGTTTAGGGGATAGAGATGCAGCTCAGTTGATGGAGTGGTGGCACATGCCTGTAATCCAAACATTCAGGAGGCAGAAACAGGAGGTCAGGAGTTCAAGGTCATCCTCAGTATCATGGTCAAATTTGGATAGAAGAGATCCTGTCTATTAAATAAAGGGGGTGGGCTATTAAAGAGACTGAACAGCTTGTGAAAAGACACTATACAAACTGTAGGTACAATGGGCATTGTCCCCTGTTTTAAAAGATCAGTTCTGGTCTATTCTAAATAGGAAGTTGTCAGAGCTTTTTGTTTACTTCATAGCTTTATTATCTTGGTTTTCCTTTTATAATGTCTGATTTGAGTTGTTGTTTTGCTTTATTTTCTTCTCTTTGTCTAAGACAGAGTGTTTCCATTACTTTTCTGTTGTTGTAGAGATAAAACACCAGGAGTTTATTTGGGTTCAGGGTTCCTAGAGGGATAGGAGTCCATCCTGGTGGAGAAGGCACAGCTGCAGGAACAGGCAGCTGAGAGACCATATCTTCAAATGCAAGCATGAAGCTAAGAGACATAGCTGTAAGTAGAGTGATGGTATGAACTCTCAAAACTTGCCCTTAGTGATATACTTCCTCAAGCAAGGTTCTTCCTCCTAAAAGTTCCATGACCTCCACAAACATCACCATCAACCCAAGTATTCAAGTACAAGAGCCTACGAGGGACATTTCTCTTTCAAACCACCACACAGGGTTTTACTCTCTATAGTTCAGCCTGGCTTCAAATTGTTGGCAAGTTTCTTGCCTCAACTTCCTAAGTAATGGATTACAGACTCAAACTGTCACCACACCACACCTGTTACTGTGGACAATTTAAGCTTTTGCTATGCTTGATAAATTCTAAAGTAAGTATTTTAGGTTAAGAATTAGTTAGAATTACAGAGGCCTCTGATGAGTGTTTTATTTGGGCTTGGTTTAACCATGGTCATCATGAAGTTGAGTGGCTATGGTGACCTACAGGAGGCTGTAGCTGCTGTGATGGCAACAAAATAGAACTGTACAGCAGATAGCTAGGCCACAGCAATTAGGCTATTAATATTCCTTCTTGAAAAAGGGAGGGAGGGTCACAGGATCTTTCCAGGACCCTCCCTTGAAGTTCTAATCACCAGTGTCTCCTGCTGAAGGTGCATGGAATCCTAGAAATGCTTAAGTGTGGTAATAGATAAGAAACTGTCTGGGCTTGGTCTCAAGAAACTCGACCATTTATCAAGCTGGACCTGACGTATCTTTCTTTCATTTATCAGCCACTCTCTACTTTTACTAAATACACATATCTTTTACATTTTCCCAGGAGAGTCACAAGTCATGAGACTCCAGCCTGTGTCAAGATGATAAAAAACTAACCAGCACAATTGATCCCTTGTCAACTTGACATACAAACACATCACTATTAACCATAAGCTTTTCTTTCTTGTTTCTCATGTTAATATTAATACCACAATATTATAAAACATAGTGCAACTTTAAAAGTTCCTCAGTCTTTAAAAGTTTTAACACTTTAAAAAGACCAAGGTCCTTTTTCAAAGTTACTGTGGGCTTTTGCACAAATGAGTTAAGTAGTTTCTCATTCCAAGAGGAAAAAACGAGAGGATAGTCACATGCAAGTTAAAGCAAAACCAAACTTCCAACAGTATAAAAGCACTTCCGTGTCAAATGCCTGGGACTTGCTCATAATCTGCTGAGCTCCAAGGGACCTGAGCAGTCCCACGTCTCGTTAGGTTCTTCACTGCAGCTTAGACTGTGCCATCACCAGTCATTTCCTGGGCTCTTTACAGGAATTCTAACCTGTTCCATGTTGTCAAGGCTCAACTTTTCCCCTTCAGTTCTAGGGTTTACATAGCTACTGAGGCTGCACCCTCAACAATGGCCTCTCCTGACCTCTCACAGTGCCAAGCCTCAGCGGCTCTCCATGGCCCCTTCATCACCTCAAACTCAGGTGTGTGGCTCTTTCATATGACCAACTTTTGCTTGCAGCTAGATGTGCTGCCTTGGCCCTAAACCCTGGTGCTGGACCGCAGCTTCTGTGAGCTGACCCTGAGGAAATACTCTCAGAAGATTTAGCCTTGGTGATGCCAATTTCTTGTTTGTAAAGCTGATTTTTCAGTCCCAGCTGACTAGAAACTACAGGTTTTTCACTTAAATATATCACACAAATGGCCCCACTAAAGCCTTTGCTCTTAAATGTCACAATCTAGTCCTCAGCTTTCTTATTTTCTACACTCCTAGTAAGCTTTGTGCACTTACTGGCTTTTTCAGTCCAAAGGTCCAGATTGCTTTTACAATCCAGCCCAAAGCAACACTGTCAGGTCTGTCTCAGCAAAACCATACCCACAGTACCAATTTCTGTTCTAGTTTGCCTTGATGCAAACAAAAAACACTGACCACAAAACCAACTGGAGGGGAGGAAAGGGTTTCCTTGGCTTGCATCTCCACACCACAGTCCGTCAGGAAGGGAAGTCAGGGCAGGAATCCAGGGCAGAAACAGAAACAAAGACCAACAAGGAGTTCTGCTTACTGACTTACTCAGTTTGCTTTCTTACACAACCCAGGTCCACTTGCCCAGAAGTGGCACCACCCACAGTAGGCTGGGTCCTGCTACATCAATCATTCCCCAAGAAAATATCCTGCAGACTTGTCTACTGTTAAACCTGAGAATCATGAAGAAAATATGATCAAATCCACAATTGTCCAATTAAAGCTAACCATATTTTGGGTTGTGCCTGAGACTGGCCAGCCGGCTGTCTCACCATAAATTGAGATTTGAGAGAGCAACCCCTGCTGGCCTCTTGAGGTCCTTTTTATAGGTGAGATAAAGTATTCACGGGGTGAGAGAGTCAGCTGTTATGCAATGTTAGAAAAATACAATGAAAGGGAAGGAACAAGGGTAAGGATATATGTTTTATGAATGGGGACATAAGTTTAGTGTAGGTTAAAGAACATGTTATGCAGTTTGTATCAGATCTAAGAAACAGGAACTTATTCTTAATTACAAATAGAAACCTTAACTTGCAAGGACTTAACACAGATCTAACAGGGACATATTATTAATGGTCTTAACTGCAAACAGAACCCATAACCCACAAACTACATTTTCCCTGTTTTAATTTCCCATTAACTTACAAGGTATATTGTTTCTGTTTCAGTTTCACACTACAGGCTAATCTGATGGAGACATTTTCTCATTTGAAGTTCCTTCCTCCTAGCTTATGTCAAGTTGACCAAACAACAGCTAGCTAGCACATTCTTGGAGTCCAAAAGATACACAAATTTAGAGCTGTATTATATGGACCCATTATTGAAGGGTTACTCTTCATCAATAAAAAGTCAGGAGTCAGATATGGGGGTAAGAGATTGAAAGATCAGAGGAGCAAAGAAACTACCAGTCCTTCCTATTTGCTCTATGCCTTCCTCCGAACACAGCTCTCCATCCCTTTTGCCTCTCCTTACTACTTCCTCTCCTGTCTACCTTCAGTCTTCCAGAACCTCTGTGGTTAATTTGGTCTGCTAGTGGGTAACTCTGCCTTCTGACTCCGAGCAAGCTTTATTTGTCAGGATGTGACCAAAATATCACCGAACAACATTAACATTGTTGTTAATGATATTATTATATTATTATTACTTTGGGACAAGGTATGTAGCCCTGGCTGGCCTGGAACTCATTATATAGACCAGATTGGTCTTAGGCTCACAGAGATCTGCCTGCCTCTGCTTCCTGAGTGCTGATAGGCCTGGCTAAGGGCATGATTAATGCATGTTCCAAAGTTGTGGGAGAGTCCTAGAAATTGGATTTCTTGGTTATAATTATAAAGTTAAAGTATTTGTTTCTTGTGGTGATTTCCCCTTTGGGCTTTAGAGCAGGCAGAGAAAAGATTGGAGGGTGGGGAATGAAACTCAGCTCAGCCTGATTGTATTGTAACCAGTGCTGGACCAGGACTTCTAGAGTCTGACTCAGATCATTTTACTTTAACCATATTTAAGCACGACACAACTTGGGGAAAAGGATTCAGATAACAATGAACTTAGCTCTATGAGTACAACAAAACTTAAGACATGTTTACATTAAAGTTCTTAGCAAAGTGTATATGGCTTCATTCCTAAATTGGTTTCTTGTTGACTTAGGGAGAATAATTGAGGTAAACATAGAAAGTCACTTAGGCTGCTGTAAAGTGTATCTTTCACAAGGATGAGTTTTATGGCCTGGTAGTAATGCTCAAGGATTTAAGGGGAAGGGGTTTGGGATACAGGCTGAGCCTGGCTCACAAGACCGTAAAGGATCGCCAGGCTGTAAACTACACCCATTTCCAGCATTCCAGGAGACACACTAAGTACCCATTCCATTGGAGAGGTGAGCTGTGTGTCAGCTTCCCTGGCTTCTCCAGTGTTCATCTGTGTGCACAAGGCCTTTCTTCTCCCCCCCACCCCTCAGTGTCACAGCTGGGATGGTCACAGGATTTTTATGTGTGACTGTACTGAATTGTTTGCTGTCCATAGTTTTGAATCTTTTTTAAATTCAGTTCTGGTAAAATAAAACTTCTTTTATAAATTGTTGTGTGATTCTTTGGTTAAAAATTAGAATCACTTTAGGGAAATTATGTTTTATAGTTCAAAGCTATTAGGTTGGGTGTGTTTTGCTCTTGTTGGTTTTGTCTTGTGTCCCCTTCCCACCCCCTACACACAGGAGCACTGGTCCTCTGCCCCAAGATAATCCCATTGTTTGTAAGGCTTGTGGGACTGAACTTAGTGCCCAACTTCACATTTTTTCCTCAGAGGGCTCCCAGGAACAAAGTAAAACTGAGGTCAGGGTTAAAGATCAAGATAGGAAACACCAAGGAAGGCAAATAAAAGCCAGTCTGAACAGACAAGAGAGAGGACAGGACTAACGCTGACTAATGACTGTCTCTGCTTGCTCCTGTGGGTGGCAGCAGAGGCACAGGTACATTTACCTGTAACATTCTCTGCTAGGCCCAAGGGCCTGGATGCACTAGCACTTACCTCATGGATATTCATAAAGCTTCTTTAACATCCACAACAGAGACCCGCTAGGTTAGGTTTGCTCCCCAACTTCAACAATCCACTCCAATCTCTTTGTAGCGCTCAGTTTAGCTTTCCTAAATAAACTACTTCTTTTTTTAAATAAACTTAAATTGTTTATTATCTCTTGACTGCATTCATTTCTTCAAGAAGGAAAGAACCAGCTGGGCACACCTTTAAGCCCAGCCCTTGGGAGGCAGAGGCAGGAGGATCTCTGTGAGTTCAAAGCCAGCCTGGTTTACAGAGTTAGTTCCAGGACAGCCAGGACTACACCGAGAAACCCTGTCTCAAAAAAACAAAACAAAACAAAACAAAAACAACAACAACAAATGAAGATCAAAGAACCCCTGTAGCATCTCAAGAGGGCCATGTTTAAAAGTTCCCTCGGGTACTATTAACCACCTCCTGTGTCACACATCTGGTCAAACCCCAGGCTTCTCACTTTTCATGTCAAAATCAGAACTGTTCTTCCCGAGGGACAGCTAGATGAAATGCCATATGACATTCAAGTGACACTCATCTCTAGCCATCCATAGCTGAGAACTCCCATGACCCCTGGAGCTTTTCAATTGACTCCTGCTCTGAATATTTCTTAGAGTGGTTTTTTTTTTTTAATTTTTTTTATTTTTTTTTTATAATTATGGACCTGCTGTGTGATCCTTCTGCCTCTCAAGTTCTGCTATTACAGACATTTGCCACTATGCCTGGTTTTACAGTGTTCAAGGCCTTTATAATTGAGTTTCCAGAAATGGTCTGAAAGATTGCCTTGACTCAGTTGCTCCCTCTGTCCCTTCTCTCTCTCCCTCCCCTCTTTCTCTCTTTCTTCCTTTCTTTCTTTCTTTCTTTCTTTCTTTCTTTCTTTCTTTCTTTCTTCATACTGAGATTTGAGCGCAGGGCTCTGTACACATTACACGAGTACTCTGCCAGGTTTACGTGTGTGATTTTAGTAAACTACAAACAACATCGATGTCATATCCCTAGGCTAATTCAGATTTTACAGGGACTGCTTGCTTCCTCCACTCTCCTATCCTATGTGTGAGACAAATCTTTTTGTTGCGGTTGTCTGTAGTTCTTGGAATAGAAGCCCAGATCGTGTCCACTCTAGGCCAGCACCCTGTCACTGAACTATGTCCCCAGCACCCTGTCACGAGTCTTTACACTAAAAAAGACTCAGATTTGACACAGCCTCTAGGAAATGACTCATTTTTTAATACAATTACAAAAAAAGAGAAAACTCCAACTTGGTAAAGTTGCATTTTAAACACTCAAAAGAAACTCCAGATCCACACCCCATGAGCAAGACAGCCCTCAGGAGAGAGGAACACTCACTAATTGGGTCTGAGAGGCTGGGTTCTGAGTTGCTGTTGCAATTCCCTCCCTCAGAATCACTTCTGTTCTGTCCACTCTTGCAAAGGAGACCCAAGGATTCTGGTTTGACTTTTTATCCAAGTTGCACAAAACCAATTAGTCCCCACTGGCAAAACCATTCATGATGGGCTTATTAGAATTAACCAAATACTAGTACTGACATAGACAATACCAGATAGAGTTGCTAGAGGTTTCTGTATGTAAAGATACCCAGGTCTGGAAAGATGGCTCAGTAGTTAAGAGTGCTTAGTGTTCTTGCAGAGGACCTGGGTTTGGTTCTCAGCATCCATATGGCTTATGACTGTTAACTATAATTTCAGGAGATCTGAGGCCTTCTATTAGCCTCTAAGGGTTCCTGCAAGCATGTGGTACACATAAACTCATTCAGGCTTACAAACATGCACATAAATTTAGAAATAACTTAATTAATTTAAAAAGGACATTCCTCAGAACTCTAACAAGGGCCGGGGAGTGATCTTGTGCTGGTCTGGCCCAATAAAGCAGGAGGGACAGAAGCCTGGTTCTGAGGGCCATGTAGACAGCAATTCCTGCTCTGCGCTGAGCTCTGCCTTTCTGCATCACCCATTGCTGCAGAAGCTTCTCAGTATGAGGGAGTTGTCAGAATATATTCAGATGGGGAAACTGAGGCTCAGAGTCAGGGGAAGCAGGGGAGGCAGAGAGAAGCAGAAACAGGCAGATCTATGGCCCCCACCTCCACCCCAACATAAGGATTGTTAATCCCAAAGATGGGAGGAGGAAGACAACCACCTAAATTATTGTGGCCAAATTATTGAAAACACACTTTAAAAAAAAAAAAAATTTGTGTACTGTTAAACCCAAATATGCTAGGAAAAAGACCAAATCCATGATTGTCCATTGAAGTAAGCTAATTCAGAGGTGCACCCAAGATTGACCAACTGGCTGTTACACCCTAATTCAGGACTTCAGAGAGCAGCCCCAAACTGGCTTTTTAAAGTCCTTCTTATGGGGCAAGAACCATAAGGTTAATAGGAAACAGCTGCAAGCGTGTGTACGGGCCAAGATGATTGGCTGTCAGAAAAATACAGTGAATGATAAGAGTAAAAAGCAAGCATATATATCATGTGGGAGGGAGTCATACATTGTGGGGTGGTCACAGGGATAGATCAAGGTGTTCTGAAAACATATTTTGCAAGGCAAAGAACAATCAGATGTCATGGGGTTATGAGTTCAGTGCAGGCTGCAAAACATGTTTTGTAGGGCACGTGAGGTTTAGGAAACAGAAACTTGTTCTTAACTAAAATAGAAACCTATTCTTGTAGGGTATGGGGACTTAATAACAAATGTTGCAGCCCCTGTTCTGGCTCCACAGGGTCCCAGAGAAGAAGGGGACCTGAACTGAGCTCTGCAAAGGTCTGTGCACCCAGGGCATGTGTGACCTCTGGCCTCCTAGCTGAGCCCAGTCTTCTTAAAAGGGCTTCATGATGTTAGAACTCATGGGAGACAGGGTCTCTGGAGCTGTGGTTGAAACACTTCCCCTACCCCATTAGACAGTGTCTAGTTTCTATTTGTCCTTTCCCCTCAGGGGTCTCTGTGAGTCTCCTAGCTTCTTCCTGACTTAGCTTCCAGGTTCCTTTACCCCATATATCTTCTCCTGTCCTCTTCTTCTTGGACCCCTTTCCCCATCCTGTTTCTAGAGGTCCTTCCCTAAACCTCCTTCCCTCAGCTCCCTTGAGTATTCCATCTACCTTCTTCCTGCCTTTGAGCCTCTTCTCCAATCCCCTCTTCCTCAACTCAGGAATCCATGTGCCCACTAATGACAGTGGCATGCATTACCGCCCCCCTCCCCCCCTCGCCATGAAGAATCCACAGCTCTCAGACTGGAGAGATAGATTAGGGCATTTAGTGGGTTCACTTAAGCTGCTCAGGGAGCTGATGGGCTTTGTCCTTTCCAAGCTAGCTGCTTTATTTAAGAGGCATCACAGCTGCCCTTGGGCTGGTCTATCTTGTGTTGTGGGGCTCTTTGTTTCAGACAAATCTGCTTCAAAGTCTGTGTCCTCATACTGGGATGATAGAAGAGTTCCTCAGGGGATAGGATCCTGGGAGGCTGACCTTGTGCTCTTCCTGATGCAGGGACACAGCTAGGCCCAGCTCCTTCAGTGGGACAGGCAGCCAGGGACTGATTGAGTAACCCACCATTGTGAAAACTAACCATAGGCCACCTCGAGACTGAGCGATGCCCACCCAGAAGAGCCACCAGCATTACTTACTCTTGCTGATGCCCCAGACCTGCCTAGCCTGTTCTGGTCCTTAGCTAGAGGCCTACATTCTGTCCCCCCTGCAGTGAGGCTTAGTGTGCTCAGACTGGGTTTTCTTCTGTGTGGGACCCCACAGGGAGCACAGTTGAAACCACAGCATTCATTACAGCCTTGTCTTTGCAGCTCAGGAACTCACTCTTCCACATGACTCATGTAGGGTTGCACTGACTATCTTCTAAGGAGAAGAGAATGTAATATGAACATCCTCTCAAATTCTGTTGCATGAAATGTATGGCTTCTTGGCTAAGGGGTATATAGAAGTCAGGAAAAATGCAATGAATTTGTGTTCAGCTTACTTGCTGCCAAACTATGTGCCAAAATAGAGAATACATTTTTTAATCCTTATTTTTGTTTTACATGTATGGGCATTCTACCTGCATATGTGTATCTGTACCACATATGTACAGTGCCTGTGGAGGATAGAAGAGGACATTGGATCCCCTGGGACTGAAGTTACAGATGGCTGTGAGCCACCATGTGGATGCTGGGGATTGAACCTGCATCCTCTGGAAGAGCAGTCAGTGCTCTTAACTGCTGAGCCATCTCTCCAGTCCACAATAAAGAATACTTTATTGTATATATGGAACAACTTAGCATGAGTCAGTACAACATCCTACAGTTTGATATCTATAAAAACCATAAAATTTTGTGGTACTTGGTAAAAAATTCTCTGTGAGTGTGGATGAGAATCCCTGGAAAAAAGCTGTCCACAAAGGTTGACTGATTAGAACTGCAGTGAGGTAGACTGTTGCAAGTTTAGAGCCAAATTATCTTGAAGCATCTTTGGCTTCTTTAATAATCATGTATTACTGAAATGGCCTGACATCTTCTGTAGCCATTAGGAAAATCCTTTGGGATGTTTGAACAGATCCCAGTTTCCACCTACCAATAGGCCATTCTGAGGTCTGGAGCTCTCTTTCCATAGGTCTCTGTAACTGCTTGCCTGATACACCCACACATAGATTTGAAAAGTGTGTTGGTTTATGACTTCTTCTGCACTATCTCATTGAAACCTGACTGTAGGGAGATATCTACCCTGCCAGCCCCTGTTGCACTGACCACGGCCATAGGGATGTGGGGACAGGTGTAGGCATGACTATTTGGGGTCCTGGATCCCAGCTTGCTCTACTGCTTCCTGGTTGGAGACAGAGAGTATCTGGAAGCATACTTGGGATGGGAACCTGTGGCAGTCATCTGTTTCTGTTGTAAGTGATTTCTCCCCAAATAAACATCCATCAGCATATCATTTCCCAGATTCATATTTACCACGTTACAAATGACATTTGGGGAGGCCTAAATCTGTGTTCTGGGTCATCACCACTCATATTTGGTGTTCTGATGGAAACTCCACCTCAGCTCCTGGCATCCATATACCCAAAGAGTCTGGGATGTTCTGGTGGAAGTTCCATTTCAAGCCTCTTTCCCCATCTCCTATTCCACCCCCCTCAACAAGCCCTCCAAGCAGCAGCCTCTGCCCTCAGAAAGCCCACCAAAGGTCAGCTCCTCCAGTGCTGCTCAAGACCGTAACTATAGGCTACTTAGTATCTGGTAGCCATATTTGTCATTTGACTCCTCCCCTGTCTTTCCAAGGGTCACCCAGGAGTAGTTTTGTTCTGTCCAATACACCTGGATTTAGGGGACTAGAAAGATGGCTCAGTGGTTAAGAGGTCCAGAGGTCCTGAGTTCACATGGTGACTCACAACCATCTATTATGAGATCTGGGGTGCCCTCTTCTGGTGTGCAGGCATACATGCAGGCAGAACACGTATACATAATAAATAAATAAATCTTAAAAAACATTAACAACTTGGATTTAATAATACAGTTTGATTGGGTTATTACATCAATGGTGGCAGATTTCCAATAGCTGGGGCTTTAAAACATATTAGCATTTGGCTCTTACCTCTGAGGTGAGAACTATTTGTTTTGTGGACACCAGCCACTTGTCATGAAATCTTCTACTCAAATGAAAACAATTTATCTTTAAAAGGCATATACTTGTAACATGTAAGCTCTTGGAAAGCAGAGGCAGGTGAATCTCTGTGAATTTGAAGCCAGGCTGGTTTACATAGCAAGTTCCAGGCTAGACAGAGCTACATGGCAAGACAAGACCTTGTCTCAAAGTAAACAATAACAACAAAACTAAATCTACCAAAGACCCTGGAGCTGTCCAATAGCCTCCTGGAACAAGCAAGACATTTGGCAACTGGGTTTAAGGCAAATATAAGGGATGAAGAGAGTAAAATAAAGCTTTACTAGTAGGGACAGATAATAAAATGTTACCTAAGACCACAATTACAGATGTTAGGGCCATGAGTCACATGTATGGCTTGACTTGTATCAGCCCAGGGCTACAGGAGAAAGAAAGGTGGAATTTAGGATGTTGCAATTAGAGCTTCCTGAAAGAGCTCCCAGTGGGACAGAAGGCACAGCTGATGGGATTCAGTGGGATATGGGGGTTAGGGGAAGGCAGCAATTGTGAAAGGAAACAGGAAAATTCCACCCAGCCAAGCTGTTCTGTCTGTCACCCCCACCCCACCCCTGCTGTCACGTGTATGTATGAGCCTCCCCATCTATCCCGGTATTGGCCAGGACAACTGACAAGATGTCTAAAAAGAAGACACATAGCACCGCACCAGAAGCAGGTGCTGTGTGGGTTTCTTTATTCAAGGTCAGGATTTACTGAATGGCAGTAGGTTCACAAGGTAAGTTAGTGTCGTCAGCCACAGTTATCTATCTATCAATCTATCTATCTAATCTATCTACCTACGTAGGTCACAGAGTGGCTACAGAAGGGTTAAGCACTGAAGGCTCTGGAGACAGCCTCTGGCTGCTGCTCCTTTGGCAAACACATACAGTAGTCAGAGGACAGTTAAGGCTGCCTCCTGGCACGTTTGGGTGTCCTAGCTGCTGTAACCTCCATCAGTCTGGTGTGTTTGGTAAGTTCTGAATCTTTGCTTTTGGTATGAGTTTTAATATGCCTGCCCCTGTGTTTACAGTCAAAGTGGAGCCAAGTGCTACTTGTAAAATGGAGTCACAAAGGGCATGGTGTGGCCTGAATGTCACTGTTCATTACAGACACAAGGCAAAGTCTCCCAGAGCTGAACTTAGGTTAAAACAGGTGGAGTATGACTGGCTTTGAGTGCTCAATGGAACCTTCAAAGTTCTCCACAGCCCACTCCAGGGCCATGAGTCTTAGAAGGATGATGTCACTTCACCTCTTTCTAAGGCAATGCTGCTTCCCTTGGAAGTCTGAGAGTGGAGGGCTCATGTGTAGGGACAGGTCCCAAAGGGAGAGATTAACCATGGCTCTGGATGCTGTGATTTGGTGTGTGAATTTCATTTGTGATAAATCTGGAACTTCAAACTGTGCTCAAAGTGAGCAGTCTCTTAGTAGTGGTCTGCCTATTTGTATTGTCATGAGTAGTGGGTATGGAGGGAGCAGCTGAAGTCACCATGAAAGCAAAAGGAGTCACAATGGACGGACACACAGTACTTAACAAGGGAACACTTTTTAACTTTATAATGACAAATTGGAAAATATAGAAGAAATGGCTTTCTTAAAAAATTCTTATTTATAATTGGCCCTCCCCCAAATAGAAACACAGCTTCTACAATCTTTTTTAAGCTAACATTTATTTACTGTTAATGTGATGAGTAGGATACTGCCATGCCCATGTGGAGGTTAGAGGACAACTTTGTGGAATTGGCTCTGTCTTTTCATCTTTATGTGGGTTCCTGGAATGGAACTGAGGTGCCTGGGCTTGCTCACCAAGTGTCTTTGTTTGTAAGTCATCTCAAAGGTCCTGCTCAGACAATCTAGATGTTGAAATTATCCAATCAATGTTTTCCAGGATCCAAAAATGAATACTGACATTGGAATTTCTCTCCCAAACAAATCTTAGGGTGTGTAATGTTTGATTTTGGTTGTCAAGCTGATTAGGTTAGGAAATGCCCTGGAGGTTATTAAAGCCCACTTTGGGGGCACTTCTATAATGATGTTTGTACACAGTTAGACTCCGAGGTTCCTGATTTAATCAATGGATTTGTCCCCCGGTCTGATGGCATTGGTGGGACTTGGTGGGTGGCAGATGACAGGAGACAGTGAGCCACTGGGGTTGTCCCCTGGGGTCTTCTATCTTGCTGATCTCCCCCTGTATTTATTTTCTCCCTATGCTTCCTCCATTACCAGAGTTGTTAGCAACAGAGTCCAGGCCTTGGTTCCCACACCAATAAAGAGACAAGTAATAGTGAAAAGAGAAAGTAGTAGATGTATTTAGCATGAGTGAAATGGGAAGAGAAATACATTTCTGTTTGAGTCCCTGCCCTGACTTTCTTCAATGATGGACTGTGATAGGGTAGCGGGAGTGAAATACACCTGTTTTCTTCCCCAAGTGGCTTTTCATCTTGGTGTTTCATCACAGTAACTCTAATAAAGATAGCGTGTGGAGGCCCTATGGCTTGCAGAGTGGATTCAGCTGGGTGTTATCAGAATCCTTGGGCTGCTGCAGGCTGTGCTCAGACAGTAAGGGCAGCTGAAGCTGCCAGAGGACTGTTCTGCCGGCTTTCTCTTTTTCTTGGCACTCCCACACATTTTGCACAGTGGCTTGTCTGTAAAGTCACCACTAGGAACACAGACACATCTTCTCTCTATCCAACACAGACTAGCAAGATTCCCTCCTGTCAGGGAAGAAGACTAGAATGCACACTACACTTTCCAGGGAAGCATCCTGTATGCACACTCTCAGACCCTGGTGGGGAGGGAACCTGCTTCCAAACTGTTCAAGGCTGAGACCTCACCAGCAGAGGGCAGAGAAACCAAGGGAGCTATGCATATTATCTTGCTTGCAGCGTTTTAAGAATGTCATATGAAATAGAAAGCAAGAGGCAATCTTGAGACTGTTGAACAAAAAAGCTGTCAAGAGTTCCCTGCTCCGGCTACATTCTTGCCCCCTGTTTTGAGGTGTTGTGTATGCAGCCAGGTCCTGGCACATGCTAAACAAGTTCTCTGCCACTGGGCTATAGCCACAGACTGAGGTGTAAGACTTTAATGTGTTTCATTTTTAAAAATTTTTATGTGTATGGGTGTTTTGCCTGCATGTATGTCTGTGTACCACATGCATGCAGTACCCACAGAGGACAGAACAGGGCATGAGTGCCCTGCTCTGGGGATCAAAGTTTCAACCCACTATACCTGAGCTGAGGGGAAGCCCTTCCCCAGGTCCTCAATTTCCCACCTCATACCAGAGCTTGTCTGAGACCCCATGTAGCAGGCCAGAATCCTCCTGCAACACCACTAAACCCCTCACAGGCTCCCCCTCATTATTGAGAGTTCTTGTGCTCTTAAGAGTCATATGGCACTAGAAGAATGGTTCAAAAATTAAAGAGAATTGAATGCTCTTGCAAAGGACCTGAGTTTGATTCCCAGCACCCACATGGCAGCTCACAATCATCTGACACTTCAGTTCCAGGGGATCCTACCCTCATCTTACATGTTGGGAGGCTTCCCAGGAAAATGTGGGCCATAACTGTACCACAGAGGGAGTTAGACCACCCACCCATGCCCCAGGAACAGGGCTAGGGCTCTGGCTTTGGTAGCTCGGTTCTCTGCTTGTGCTGCAGGTCCAGCAGGAACAGGTGCTGAATTTTAGGATACTGAAATTTAGGAAGGACCCAGGTCAGCTGGTCTTCCGGTGCTTGCTGCTGTGTAAAGACATGCCAGGGCTTCCCTTGATGTGTGTGCCCCATGGCATCGGGGAATAGGGCTGCACTTAAGATCCGTGTCCAGTGCCTGGGCACAGGCCTCTCAGTTCACGGATGGGTGAGGAAGTGCTGTCATCAAGAATACTGCTCAGAAACTTTGATGTGGGGGTTTAAAATGAGAAGGAACAATTTTAGGCCAGGATGTGACAGAGGGGCTCCCTGGCTGGACAGCAGGCATGGTCTCCATATAGCAGGCATGCTCTCTATGTGGGTCTCAAGCAGTCTGACAGTGGCCATACTAATCCCTGTCCCTTATGGAGCAAGTCACATTTGGTAAGCTCTGAAGAGCATGTAGAAATGCCAAGCTATTTTTACTGTTTCCATAAGTGTGAACTGATTTTGAAATTAAGACAGCGCAGGCGCAGGGCTTCTGGGAGTTGACATACCAGAGGAAATAAATGATCTGAATTGGTCTGGGCACATGTGAGGTTGAATGGAATCTGTTATCAGGTCAGTGGAGAACAGCACAGCAATAATGATACATGCGGTGTGCATGGTGCTCTGCAGAGCCCAGCCTGGCTGCACTCACAGACAGGACATGCAGGTGGGTTCACCTCACAGCAGAAAGTCAATGTGTGAGGAGAGAACTGACTCCCTCGGATTGTGTGTGCACGCACATACACAAATAAGTTGATGTAAACATTTTTTTTTTTAAAAGAGAAATTTGCCCTCTGACACTCAGATTTAAGATCTATAGGGAAGCTTCTTTATGCACTAAATGAGAGAAAATATTTATCTGTTAGGTCAATATATTTGAATATATTAACATGATAAATCCCAAAGATGATTGTGTGTGTGGTGGCATGTTGTGTGTGAGTGTACAAGTATTTATTTGTATATGCATGTGAGTATGTGCATGTATGCAGGCCACTATGTGCACTCGGAACACACACACACACACACACACACACACACACACACACACACACACACACACTCTTGCATGTCTGTTCATGTTTGTGCACATGCATTTGAGCAGGCATGTTTGATAGTTCTATTTCAAGGGTGGCTCTCAGCAGGTTTTACCCAGCGCCCTCTGGTGTTCAGAACATTGTGCTGTAGAACTGAATGCCTGAGTTCTATGCTGGCTATGCCTCCACCTGATTGCATGGCCAGGGGAGGTGCCCAGCTCTTCTATGCACAGCCTGAGTGGCCCTCTGTGCAGGGAGGAGGTGACTTCTAGCTGGTCTCCAGGAGGTAACCTGGGGAGGGGCATCACAAGCTCACATGGTTTGTGCTTGCTGCAGTCTAGCTGATCTATCCCCTTCTGTCTGCTGCTGCTGCACCTGGGAGCAGGTTTCCCCTCCCTCCCCAATACCTAGGCTTTGTACATGTGGGAGTCCACAAGTGACTCAGTTTCCATTTGGAGTCTATTCTGACTTACAAGACACTAGAGTTCAAGCTTGCTTGTTTCAGTCTCCTTGAGAGCCGTGAGAAAGTTCTGATTAAGCCCACAGGAAAGAGCATATCTAACTAACAAGCTTTTGATGCCAGGCGAAAGGCACACAGAGATAGGGAATGAAGCTGCTTGCTGCTAGCACAACTCATATGATAGATAGTGAGCCTGGCTGCTCCTCACTCAAGGACAGTGTGGGGAGCTGCTTAATTGACTCTGTTGCTCTTTGTTCTGCGTTGCCTCTAGTCTATATATACACAGAGTTTAAATTAAACTCAGGGCTGTCCAGTGTGCTGAAAGGCACGGACCGGGCAGTCCTCCCGAATCTATCCTGTTTTTCTATCTTTGTTTTTTTTTTTTTTCTGCCTTTTCTCAATCCTCATGCCCCAACTCAGGTAACCAAGCTGACTTGTTGGAGCAGGCTCTGACATATACAGCAGGGAGCTCTGGCCTTCTAGGGAGGAGGGGTCCTGGTGCTGGGAACATGCTTACTATGCCTTCATGCTCAGAAGTAGGCATCAGTTCAGAATTGAATCAAACAGAGGAGACCATGAGCAAGGCCAGGCCTGCATCAAGTGGTGAGAGTGTGTGTGTGAATGGGTCTCTGGAAAGCTGAGCCTACTTCTCTCATTGGTTTACGTGTCCTCAGTGTCATGGGCATCCCAAGCCATATCTGTTCAAGCCCCTTTCATGGGCTATTATAGTATTCATATTTGGTCTGTAGTATTCTATACCTCTAGTCCTCTGTAGATAACAGCTAATGCCATGATGAGCCTGCTGTCTAAACAGCTAGCTGGCCAGGTGTGTATGAGTCAAATGCGTGTTTTCCTGAATATTTTCTATTCCCACAAGGCTGACTCCGGCCATGATGTATGTGCATAGGAATCCATGGTCCATCAAACTGAGGGTGGGTGTAGCCAAGCTGCCTTGAGAATTTGTTCACAGCCACTGTGAGCGAGCCATTTAGCATTAGACAGTTCCTGGGACAAACCGGCAGTATTGAATTCACATAATTTGTATCTATCTTGTAACAAATGCTAGGCTGTCTGGAAATACTTTTAAACTCTTCTTGATGGTGAAGCGCAGAAAGGTCTCTGCTTGAAGGGAAACACAAACATCTTCACCACCAAACTCAAGGCTGAATTCTACTTAAGCTCTCCAGAATCCTACCAAAGCCAGCTTCCCCACATCTCCCACCCCCTGCACCCATGCATGAAGTTTTACTAACCATGCTACAGCAGCAGTATGTGGGCATCATTTGGAGATGGATTTGATGAGCTGTCAGAGGAATGTGGGGTGCTGGGAGGCCTTGGGAGGATCTCCTCATTCTGGGTCTGTGACTAAGAACTGTGAATAACTGTTATTGGCGGCAGGGTCATTGTCCCTGGGTGCCCAGAACGTTTTAACATAAGGTGAAGCTTGGGGACTGTAGAATCAAGGCGTGGCCTTGAGTGTGTGTTTGTGCATACATGCATGTGGGTAGGATTGGGAAGATTGCCTTAAAAATACCAAGAAGCCTGATAGATAGCAAGTGAAGTCCCCCAGGCCCTAACACTCACTTTAGAGGCCTCTTGGAATTCCAGAGAGGATGGAGAGCAAAGGGCCCTTGACTTCCCATGATCCCGTGGGGCTGTGGTCCTGGGAATGTAGCTCGTGGCTTCACGGGGGAGGATCAAAAGCGCTCTATGCCTGACATGTTTCTGGGCCTTCCCTCAGGATCTCCCTGGGTAAGGAGTTGAGGGTGGAGGCTGGTTTTGGGAGGCCACTTCTCTTAGCCAAGAACTCTTAAAGGTGCCTGAGAGAGTCCATCTGGTTCCCTCTGCTTGTATGACTTCTGTGTGGCAGGAGTATCCTCAGCTGACAGTTACTGAGACAGTTGCATTGGCTGGAAGGCTCTTGTCTGTCGGTATTGCAATTTAATAAGGATCAAGATAAACAATTAGGCCGAATAGATGTTTATTAAGGGAGAAATAACTCACAACATAGATAGATGAACGCGGCGGGTTCCACCGGATCCTAAGCCTTCCAGCGTCCACCACCAAAGAGAGTGCCCCGACCCTTTCCCAGCCTTTTCCCCCAGGTCATGTCTGGCCCTGTCTCCGCCCCCAATGGGCATGGCCTAAGCCACAGGTGCAGACAAAGTGAATATCTCGCTACATGTGTAGCCTGGCACAGAGGCTTGTTCCCCTATCTAGTCATTTCCCAGCCTGTGAAGGGAAATGTCTTTGGAACTCCTGTAGGCCCTACTCCTGGCAATCCCGTGGGGTGCCTACAACCACATTAGGGGATTGCAGAGGAAGGGGAATGTAATGAAAAGGGCAGGGTCTTCTCCTCCTTGTTCGTACAGACAGGGAACTGTATGGAAAGGTCATTGACCACCCCTGTCCTCAGCTTGCTAAACCCAAGTGTAAAGACTGCAGCTTTTTTGGCATTTGGAAGGAGGAACCAGGCCTACCCCCATTAGCCATCAAACGTCAACAGCCCTTATAAGGTACTATGACTTCATTACCCATGGGAGATGAGACGTAGGCCTGGAATTCCTAGGGCCTCCTCTGTCCCTCCCCATGTACACAGCTCACTGCCCATGAAGATCCCGAAGATCCTATTCAAGGATCTCTTTTGTGGTCCCCAGACAGAGATGGGGAGGCAGCCCTGCCATATATATATATATCCTTCTTCCATAGGCTGGGGAGACTCACAGGAGAGGTTCTGGACCTACTGTCCCTTCTGACTCTTTCATAGGCTGTCTCCCCATCTGGGATGGAGGAGGGAGGTGCTTCACTGCCTTGGGTCCAGTTCATTCTCAGCTTGCCTTCAAACTGGAGGCTCTGTTGTGGTGGACGCTGCACATCTTTCTCTTTAACAGACAGCACAGCAGGTCCAGGGCTAGGGCCTGAGAACACAGGCAGGTGTGTCTAGACTCCAGACAGAATAGTAGCCGTGCCTCCTGACTCCCCTGTGCAGCCCCTCTGCAGGAACTGCGGCCACTGCCTACTTCTGGATCTTAGAAGATCTACTCTCAGGATGGCCTGCAATGGTACCCTGCTCCTTGCCACATGCCCTTATCCACCTATCATGTTGTAAGCAGCAACAGCAGAAGGGTGAGGCAAACCCTGTTCCCAGCAAGGCCACACCTACATTCTGGATTCAGGCTTTTCCTAAAGCCTGACTGAGGACTGCACCCTATACAGTGGTCATTTCTGCTGAAGGCCCTCCCCCACCAACCACTAATTAAGAAAATGCTCTGCAGGCTTGCCTGCAGCCTGATCTTATGGAGGCATTTTCTTAATTGAGGTCCTCTTCTCTCTGATGACTTTAGCTTGTGTCAAGTTGACATGTAATTGTCAATTCTCCTTCTATCCTCACTGTTTCCAGTCTTTCCAGGTAGCATCATTGTCTAGATCTGCCCCCTAGTGGTCATGTCTATGTACTGCCTTGGTACCACAGCCACACAGGACAGGCTGGGGAGAGCATTACCTAAGGACCTGCATGGAACAGAAGGACCTAAAACAGCCAGCGTCTGGTTCTGGACATCTGGATACAGCCCTCCTCTGCAATCCATAAAGTGCCCATGGTCTCTCTCAGGCCCTTTCTTGCCATGAGTTTTTTTTTTTTCCCCTGAGGTGGTGGAAGGGTGGGTTGGAGTAACTGGTTAAGTTCTAGACCTTTTCCTTTAACAAACATGAACAACAGAGACAACAAACAGCAGGGATTTCTGAAAAACTCCAGGTAGCCACACTGTTTAGTTGTAGACATCAGTCACTTCCACAGGAAATGCAGTTGGAGTCTGCTCTGTGCAGCAGCCTCATAAGCTTGAGGTTGCTTTGTCCTAGAGTTTTCTCTTTGTCCCTGCTGGGTAGCCCTCCAGGACAATGCCTGCTTGTGAGATCCTCAACAAGTGGTCTCCTGGGCAGTCCCCTTCATGGCAGTTCTGTGGGCACACACTAGGCTTTGCTGCCCTATTGGACCGTCTCTGTTGGACCCTCCAGTGCTGGCTCAGTGCTCAGGTCTTAAACTACAAAGCACTCTGTGGCCTATGGAGTCTGTTTGGCTCCTGTTTGGAGGGTGTAAATGTTGGAAACAATACAGGCCTGGCTGGAAGAGGCCAGTGTATTCCAAGATTGCTCAGTGAAGGCAGAGACAGCTTGTAGATGCTTGCCCATGTAGAGGGGAGAGAGATAAAGACACAGAGATAGGGAGGGAGATATCAGAGAGATAGATGAGGATGGAGACACACAGAGAGGAGAAAGAGTGATGGTGTGTGTGTGTGTGTGTGTGTGTGTGTGTGTGTGTGTGTGTGTGTGTGTAATGTGCCTTTCCTGGAATCCAGGGTAGAGCGCCAGTTAATGGAATCTGAAAATGGTATAGGCAGCTTGAAGTCAAACCAGGCAAATGGAAGGAGCTGGCTGGAGCCTGGGTGGCTGAGGTCAGCCTAGTTTGTTGAGTACAAGTAGTGAGAAGACCAGATTCAAGAGAGGGTGCTCACCACACCATCTCTTCCTCACCCTTCCCTCACATTTCCTCAACTTCTGTGTGTTTCTGTGATGCCCATGACTGATTTTGTGCATGGGCGGCCTGGAGGTCATGGAGGTCAGGGGTTAGAGAACAACAAAAGCATGGCATGTAAAGTGCTTCCTTTGCTCCTCAGAGTGTCATTTTCACACCACTTTCCTTTCTGGTGGCCAGGGAGGGTCCTATAGGACCTGTCACTTTCAACCTCAGAGTCCTTCTCTGAAAGCTGGTGGGGTCATGGTCCAGATGTCCAGCTAAATAGAAATGCCTCAGATCCCAGGCTTGCTCTATTGTTTAATGGGACAGATGGTGACAGCACCTATGGAGATCATATTTTGAGGGTTACATCTTGAGGCCTGCCCCAGACTTTGCCCTGGCACAGCAGTGGTCTTCTTTCTAAAGGAGTGACTGACCCTAACCCCTGGGTGATAAGCTGAGAGTCAGTGGGGCTTATTACAGCTTGGTCTCATAGCTCATATTCTCAGGTCTACCCAGCTCTCAAAAGCAAGTGTGTGTGTGTGTGTGTGTGTGTGTGTGTGTGTGTGTGTGTGTGTGTGTGTTGGAGGGATCTCCACAAAAGGCTCAGCCCTTAGCCCTGGAGAGGAGTGTTGGCCAGGGGCACCTCACCCCATCTAGTCATTTACAGATACTCTGCCAGGGCACATTGGTGGCCTCTCCCTCTGTGGTGGTTTGAGTGAGAATGTCCTCTATAGGCTCATATATTGTGAATACTTGGTCCTCAGTTGGTGAAACTGTTTAAGCTTTGAGGTTTCAAAATCCATGCTATTCTCAGTTAGCTCTCTCTGCCTGGTGCTTGTGGATCAGATGGGAGGATCTCAGCTCCTGCTCCAGTGCCATTCCTGCCTGATGCCTTGCTCCTTGCCATGATGGCATTGGAATCACCCTTTGGAATATAATCCCTAATAAACTATTTCCTCTATATGTTGTTTTGGTCATGATGCCTTATAGCATTAGAAAAGTAACCAAGACACCCTGTGAGCAGAACTTCTGGTAGTTCCCTAGCTTCCATCCAAAGGAGACACTCTTGAGTTGCTGAAGATATAGTCTGATGACAGGACAGCTACTCACATGGAACTGCAGGTTTTGTTGGCTCCAGGAAACACACCAAGACATACATTTAGATTTAATCAAACTCTGAGATGAGTACAGAGAGATGAAGGCCAAGGCCAAGAGCAGAGCTATGTGAGGACAGTCACATTCATGACGGACACAGGAAGAAGATAGAGTCTAAGGCCACAGATGATTAAGACCCAAGAAAGTCTAAATGTCAAGGAGAAAACAAGGACCAAATATGACCAGGAACACAGTATAGATGGAGGCTGACAACAAATGATATCCCCCAGTACTGAGAGCAAGGCAAAAACAAGGCCAAGGCCAAATGTGCTCAGTTGGGCTGCCAAGGTTGACCAGCTGCCTTCTGCCCCCATGGCAAGTACCTGCACCAGTCTTGTAGAGCACTATGGGCTGTGGTTCTCAGTTCAGTGTCCTGGAGATTTCACATTCAGCGTGGTAAGCAGGGTTGGGGCCAGCCTGAGGCTGGGCTAGAATTGAACTGGACTATAATGTGTGTGTTTGTATGTACATGAGTGTGTATATGCATGCATTTCATAATTTTATTTTATTTTATTGTTTAGTTGGTTTTTAAGACAGGGTCTTATGTAACTCAGGCTGCCCTAAAACTTATTGTATGGGCCAAAGTTGATCTTATTTCTGCCTCCATCTCCCAAATTACTCAACAGAAATGTACTAGTCAGGCTCCTTTAGGGAAACAGGTCAATAGAATGTATGCAAATGGAGGGAAATTATCAGATCGACCAGAGTCTGGTAAGTTCCAAAGAGCTGTTCAGACTAGGGAAGCCAGCAACTGTGAAGCAGTGAAACTCCAGACTTCCCAAGAAGTGATCCAGCCCATGCCTTGAGGCTCCAAAGGCCCCTAGGAGGTCTGATGGGCCAAGCTCACATTCAAAGGCTGTAGAATGGGAAACACGATGTTCTGCTTGGGAAGGAACAGTCCTTCTTCTCCCATTTTACAGATTCCTGGTCCACCCTGACACCCAGCCAGTTTGGAGCAAAACTTCCCTCCCTACATATTACTAGGAACACGTCACAGACACACAGATCAATTCTTTAGGGACCTGTCTGTCATGGATTTTCTGGAGAGATGTGAACAAATGTCTATTTTCCCTAGATAGAACACAAGTGACAGAGTAAAGAAATTGTTCTGCTCAAGCCTAGCTTGGTGAACCTGTGAGTTTGTCGGGGTTACTTGCAGGAGCATGGGTGACCCAACTGCAGCCATAATCCCAAAATGAACAGAGTTAACTCATGATTTATGGTGTCTACTGGTGTCTACTTCCATGAAGTGACCTCACATGTCCCATGGGACATTACAAGACCAAGCAGCACTGTTAAGGTTTCCACCAGAAATGTGGCCCACCCAGATGGTCTCTAGACCAGAAAGAACTGTGAAATAAGTGGGAAGAAACAGGCTTTGAGAACTTTTCTTAGCTTGTTGCTGTTGATACCCTAGCTTTTAAGACTTATTGATATTTAATTATTATTTGATACAATTATTTGTATTCATGTAGTTAAATTTTTTTTAAAACTTTTTTTCATTAAAATTTGTTTTGTCTATATGGATGTTTTGCCTGCATGTGCTTCAGTTTCTGTGGTGGCCAAAAGAGGGCATTGTATCTCCTGGGACTGGAGTTGCAGATGGTTGTGAGCAGCTTTGTGGGTGCTGGGAATCAAACCCCCGCCTCTGGGAGGGGGGAAGAGTAGCCAGTGCTTGTAACTGCTGAACCATCTCTTGTTTTTTTGTTTTGTTTTTTTTTTGATTTTGCTTTATTTTGTTTTTTTGAGACAATGTCTCATATAATCCACTCTGATCCTTCTGCCTCCACTACTCAAATACTGGGATTACAGGTCTTCACCATTACATCCAACTTAAAATTAGAATTTAAAATTATTTGTTTCATTTATTTGTGTGTGTGTCAGCATGAGCATATGCCTTGGATTGAATATGGAAGTCAGAGAACAACCTGCCAGAGTCAGCTCTCACCTCCAACTGTACTGGTGCCAGGGCTTGAACCCAGGTCATCAGGCTTGGCAGCCACTGTCTTTAACAGTTGATCCATCTCCATATCAGTATTTTAGCTTTAAATGCACGTTTAAGACCTCTTTACAAAAGTCCTGATATCTTCACCCTCAGCTTGCCAAAGCCCAGCAGCTGCTGGCAGTGTGTGTGCCTTGGCTGCCATGCCAGCTCCTGGCTCAGCACTCAGTGTGAGAGGGCACAGGCTGAAAGGTGAGCTGGGCCCACAGCCATGTTAGCAGAGATGGAATAATAACTTGTTCACCCATGCATATAGGCACACACACATCCTACAGGGAGGACAGAAGTGGGACTGGCAGGACTCTGGGCCAAAAGTCCCTGTCATCTTGGGCCTTGTTTCAGATACCTGTAGTGGCCTTTCCCTATGTCCCTCCCTGTCCCAGTCCCCTTTGCTATGAGTGCCCAATCTTCCTTCCTTCCTTCCTTCCTTCCTTCCTTCCTTCCTTCCTTCCTTCCTTTCTTCCTTTCTTGTGTGTGCCCAATGTTTCTTAGCTTTTCTCCCTGCCAATTCTTCTTTTCTGATCTTTTCTGGATGTCTCTGACATTGTACTTTTCCCACTGAACCCAAATCCATGACCAGAAAATTAGGGATTGGGGATGAGGTAGGAAGGGGTGGGTGGGTGTGTCTGAAAAACTCCAGTGAGCTGAAACCAAAGTTTTCTTAGAAGCAGAGGTCAGGGTATGAGGACCCATACTTACCCTAATTCAGAGAATGTTACAAGTCCTCTCCTAGAAAAAGTGTCTGTTGAAAACTGAGAGATTCAGCAAATTGCAGCATTTGAGAATGAAAGGTGTGTGAGTGTGTGTGTGTGTGTGTAATTTTAGAATGTAGCACCTGAAAACACAAAGGTCAAACAGAAAGTTAAATCTCATCCTCCTGAGTGGCAAATACTTTTTACTTTTTTAAAAGAAAGCTTATTATGTATACAGTGTTCTGCCTGCAGGCCAGAAGAGGCACCAGATCTCATTACAGATGGTTGTGAGTCACCATATGGTTGCTGGGAATTGAACTCAGGACCTCTGGAAGAGCAGCCTGTGCTATTAACCTCTGAGCCACCTCTCCAGCCTGGCAAATACTTTTTGTTTTATTTTTTCTTTTTAAGGGAGTGGGACTCAAACACAGGGTGGCATGTGTGCAAGGCATATGCTGTCCCATTGAGCCACATCCTCAGGGTAAAGGTTTTTCTTAAAACAAAAATAGCCAGGGTCAGTGAGGACAAGGAGAGATAGTCTTGTCTAAGACCTGTTTAGAAAGAAGTATGCAGATGGATGATAATTGGCCAAAGAGTCAAGCGAGCAAGCAAATGAGTTTGTATTTTGTGGGATCTGTAATTCAAACACAAACCAATCAGGAGGAGGCTTGGCTCGGCTCTGGTTTTCATTTGTGATTAACAGTTCAGGCCACAGAGAGGAAAGGCATTGCTAAGCAACATAGTCTTTCCTACAACTGTTTACAGCTGTTACAGAGATGTTTTCATGCATTGGAAGAAATACTGGTGTGAATGTGGATGGGGGCTGGAGAGATGGACTGCTCAGAGGCCAAGCTCACTGGCTGCTGTTTCAGAGGATCTGGGTTTAATTCCCACCATCTACACGGCAGTTCACAATGCCTATCATTCCAGTTCCAGGACATCTGATATTCTCTTCTGGCCTGTATGGGTGCCAGGTACACACAGGGTACACAGCCATACATGAGGGGAAAACATACAAACATGTGAAATAAGAAAAAATATCCTTTAAAAAATGTGGACAAGGAGCTGGCAGTATGCATGTAGCCATAGGTCCAATTTCCTGCCCCTCATAAAACTGTGGTGTTGCATGTCTATGATCCTAGCACTAGTGATGTAGAGGCAGGAAGATCAGGAGTTCAAGGTTGTCCTTGGCTACTTATGGCTAGTCTGGGTGATATGAGATGCTGTCTCAAACCAACAAACACAAAAAACCTGGAAAAAAATGTGTATATAAGGAAAATGCATTTGTGCTCAAACTGCCTGGAATGGAATATGGGAGCATCTGTTAAGCTATCATGGAGGACAAAAGGCCTGTACATGGTTTGCAGACACTTGATTTTGTTTAAAAAACAATTGAACTGAGCTAGCCTTGTGACCCTCTTGATTTAGTGTCCCTAGGAATGGAGACTAGGTTTGCAATATATCACTGGTTTTCCACTCTTTTTAGAAAGTGAGTTTTGTATTTGTGTGTTTGATGGATATTTATAGAAAATGTGTCCAGTTGTTTGATGGGTATTTGTAGATTGTCTATCTTGGGCCTGCCTTGATAGAAAGTTCAGTTCAATGCTCTAGATACCTGGTCTAACTCACATGGGCCTTTGCTCTGGCCACTTCTTTGCTGCCTAGAGAGCTTATGAAGTATGTACTCTGCTACCTTGCTCTCTTGAAGCTGGTGTCCACTCCTAACAATCTTGCAGTACTCGGCTGCAAAGTTGCACCTTCCAGTATAGCCTTGGACAGACCTGTGTGCCAATCCCAAGCATAGTAAGACCACAGTTCAGGCACCATCACCCTTCTTGCTAGACTGGGCACTCCCTGGGCTGCAAGATGCTTCAGGGACCATCTCAGGAGGTGGAAGTGAGCTTCCTTGCATCTGTCTTCCCAAAGGCTGAGGAATGAGCTCATGGAATTGAAATTGCTAGAGAATGGAAGCAGGTGGACACAGGATGAAGTGTGGTACATGGGATGATAGTTTCTGACAGAGAAGACATGGGAATGTGGACCCTGACAATCTGAGGCAGTGGTGGGCAGGGCAGTCTCCTGATTTGCCCTGCTAAGCCCAGGAGGGCAGACAATTTTTCTTGGGAGCAGCTGTTGTGTTCTAATCACTGTAAGGTGCATGGCATGCCTTCTATAATTGACTGTTTGTCAGAAGCCTGTGAAGTGACAGTGATGGCCTACCTTCAGTTTTGAAGTATACCAGTGCCTACTGGGGAGGGAATGAGCTTTCGCTAGTGGTACCCAAGTAATAGGTGGCAGGGCAAGTACTGGGATCCATCACAGCCCATGCACTGTCTGGTTTTTACCTATACCACAGGCTTCTGTGGCAGAGTGGGACACTTAGAAAACACCACTTTGTTTTGGAAGCTTGTAAGGCTGTCCTGCCTTGGTGTCAGCAACCCTTGACCCTCATTAATGTCGAAGTCAGTCACACTATCTTCTAGAACTTCCCCTTACACTGATACTCTACCATGCTACCCTCTTTCAGAGAGCCACATGAGTTACTGGAACTTTCTCTGAGGCTAGGATTGACATTAAATTTACGTGTCTACTTTATATTATTCCTATGTACAGAGTAGGACAAGGCACATGGCCAAGGCTTAATTCAAGAATAAAACTGAGGCCAAGAGCAAGTCCAAGGCTGAGCCCAACCAGGCCAAGAGAAGGGCAGGTAAAAATGAAGGTCAACCAAGACCTAGATAGACCCTAACCAGGCAGTGAGCACCACAGCAAGGTACAAGTGAAGCCAAGGAAGGATAGGACAGTGTTGCTGGCATAGTTGCTGGCTTCCCTTCTCTCTGGTCACAGGCTCACCCTGAGCCTGCTCATGGGCTCTTGGCCTGCACCACGGACTCAACTAAGCACCCTGATGTGTACTGAGAGTGACTGTAGGCCAGCTATTCACTGGGAACCTGGGACACAATGATGCTCCTGAGCCTTCCAAAGAGACAAAGCCTGGGACAGCCTTTGTCTTAGATTGTGAAGATGGCCTCTTCATCAGGGACATGGCCTTCTCTACCTCACAGATGACAGACAGATGCAAGGACTGTCACTGAAATAAGGGGTCTGAAACAAACAGTCTGAGGAAACGACTGAGGTGAGTGACTGCCTTTTTACTCCAGAGAGAAGAAGGGGCTTTGTGAAAGGTGATAAACAAGACAAGCTGTCATACAGATGCAAAGGCTTGGTGACTCTGGAAAAGGCAGAGCAGAGGTCCCTGACCATCCCTTGCTTCTACCCCAGTGGCTTTCTTCAGCTTTAGGGCTTCACATTGCTTCTGGCACTTTCAACTTCCCAGTATGGGAGCCAGAACTGCCTCTGGTGGTTGAGGGGTCACCTGTTCCTCCCTTGTTCTGTTCTATGTTTCCTTAGGATCCTATATGAATTACTGCCCATTTTGGAACTCAAGAAAGAGTTAATTTTATTAAATATTAAATATTCTTAAAAGCTCAGAATGTAAATACCAGCCAGGTGTGCTGGCTAGTTTTATGTCAACTCAACACAAGCTAGAGTTATTTGAAAGGAGGGAACCTCAATTGAGAAAATGCCTCCATAAGATCCAGTTGTAGGGCATGCTCTTAATTAGTGATTGAGGATCCAGCCCATTGTGGGTGGGGCCACCCCTGCGGTGGTCCTGGGTTCTATAAGAAAGCAGGCTGACTAAGCCACAAAGAGCAAGCCAGTAAGCAACACCCCTCCATGCCTTCTGCATCAGCTCCTGGCTCTAGGTTCCTGCCCTGTTTGAGTTCTTGTCCTGACTTCCTTTAATAATGAACTGTGATATGAAAGCATAAACTCCATAAACACTTTCCTCCCCAAGTTACTTTGGGTCATGGTGTTTCATCACAGTAATAGTAACCCTAACTAAGACAAACTCCCAGCCCCCACATGGCAGCTCACAACCGTCTATAACTCTATTTCCAGGGAATCTGACCCCTTCTTTTGTGTCAGATTCCACAGACACACAGACACACATGCAGCAAAATACCAACACATACAAAATAAAATGAAAATGAAGAGACTTACTATTTTTATGTGTGTGTGCACTCATGCGCATACGTATGCACAGATGCATGCAGAGACCTGAGGAGGGCAAGAGAGGAGGGCAGATGCCCTGGTGCTGGAGCAGCAGTAGCCATCGAATTCCAGTGCTACGAGGCAAACCCACGAGCAGGAAATGTCCTAACCTCTGAGCCGCCTCTCCAACCCCCCCTTTTTATTTTTAGTTAAGTATCTTTTAAACTTCTGAAAAATTTAAACTTTAGAAAAGAGTAAGCATGTGTCAAAAGAAGAATCTTTTCATATGAAGTTGTTTTGGTCATGGTGTTTCATCACAGCAATAGAAACCTCAACTGAAAAAACTAGGGTCCCCTGGTTTCTGTCACCTTGCCTGGCTACTGCCCACCCTGAGATGGACTCAGAGATGAAACTACAGGAGTCACAGTTTGAAGGGGGTAGGTGATAGTTTGAGATGGGCCCTGGCCTTTGAGAGGGGCTCACAAACACCCAAGGACCTAATATGTTGTGACCCCTTTCTCCCCCATCCCAGTGGTGAATGAGAAGGGTGTGAGAACCATAGAGAACATTCTCTGGATGCCTGTGTAGGATTCCAGCAAAGAGACAACTCTGAACAGCTACTGTGAGCCCCAGGCCCCAACAGAAGCCCCTGGTTGTCTTTCTGGAGGACACTCAAAGGGACCCAGAGAAGAGAAGTGGAACCCTAGGAAGTAGAGTGAGGTCCTAGGAACTTGGGCAGACTTTGCCTGACCTCTGGGGATCTAGGGCATCCAGATAGGCTTAAAGGGGCAAGCTACTAACCTTGTGCACTCCTGGGTTGCAGAAAGACTATCCTGTCTGGACATCTGAAGGGTACCAGGGCAGGTGTTTCAGGCCCAGAGAAGCGGCGTAGGAGGCAAGCCCACTGATGTGCTTTAGGTCTCCACAGGAGTGGGGGGGGCTTGGTTGCTCACCTCCTGTGGCGGTCATCTCTCAGGGTTAGGGAGGGTTAAGGTTGGCTCTGTAGAATTTTGGCTTGTCCACTATTCCATGTATTCCTGTCCATCCTGACCCTCCCTCCATAAGCCAGAAGGGCTAGCCAAGCCCATAGGTTCTGCATGATTCCTCCCAGGGGACATGAAGGCCAGGAGAAGCAGCAGAGGGAGCCCAGGTCAGGTGTGGGGCTTGGGAAAGAGAGGAGAAGTCTGGGGCAGTTTCCCTTTCCTGAGGCGTACATACGTGTATGTGGGTGGTGGTGAGAGAAGGATGTAGGGAGGCCCAGAGGCTGAGTTTCATTTCCTCAAGTAAGGAGGAAGTTGAGGTGATGGGGGAGAAAACAAAGGAGGGAAAGGGATGAGGTGTGGCACCACCTGCCTTGCCTACACTGGGTCAGGAGACAAGATGTCCTAGACATGTGATTCTACTGCCCAGGCACACAGGGCAAGACCTCCTCTGCAACCAGATCCACCACATTCCAGCAGCTGCAGACATATTTCTTCAGGCTGTGGAAGTGTAATGTCCTTTCTACATACCTCCACTTCTGCTTCCTGATTCTACCACCTGATCCAAAAGGTTTCCTTTGTCCCTTCCCACCCCAGCTGTGACCTTTAAGGGTGTCTGGCCTGCTGGCCTAGGTCCCTTACTGAGATATTGTCTAAGTTCTTTGCACAGTAGATGGCCATGAGATAGCTTGGGCTCAGTAATTTAGCTTCCAAGGGCTCTTTGGGCTCCTCTGGACTTCCTATTTGGGGCTTGGATCTACCCTCTTTTCTCCTCCTCCCTGTCATACTCCACCCCTCCCCCACCAGCAAGTCTTCATGGAGACTGGAGAGTCCAGTATACCCCCAGACAGCTTCTAGGCCTCAGGTGGTTGGCTGAGACCCAGTCCCATTTGGAAAGCCAGCCTGGATACCAGAGGATCTCTGTGATGGCTAGGTTTGGTTGTCAAATTGACATACTTGGGAAAAAGACCCTAACTGAGGAACAGATACCACCAGGTTGGTATGTGGAAGTAAGGAATTATCTTACTTGATAATTGATGTAGGAGACCCAGCCTTCTATAAGCAGTAGCATCTCTTTGTAGGAGGGCCTGGGCTATATAAGAAAGCTAGCTGAGCAAGCCAATGAAGGCAAGGCATTAAACAGCAGTCCTCTATGGCTTTTGCTTCAAGTTGCCACTTTGAGTCCCTGCCTTGACTTTGTGAGGAAATAAGCCCTTATCCTCCAAGTAGGATTTGGTCAGTACTTTATCACAGCAACAGAAACTTCTAGAACAGCCTCCAAGCCTGCACTGGGGAGTCTGCTGGGGCCCTCTGATTTTGTATTTTGGGAACTGAGACTTCAGACCAGCTTCCAGGGATTGCTGAACCAAGATCCTCTGTCTATTGCTGGGCAGGCAGAGGAGCTCCATGGTGGAAGGTGTGTAGTCTCTGTGTGTAGTCTTAACCTGTGGTAAGACCCATGGCAAAACCTGTGGCTATAAACTGGTAGTCAGCACAGAGCTGAAGGTACCAGCCTCACACCACCACCAACCCCTCCTATTTATTGTCAGGACTGCTGGAGTCAGGCTTGGTTTGGGGCTCTGTGAGATCCTAAGTGGAGCTGAAGTTTCTGAACTGGGCTACATGTGCCCCCTGGTGGCAGAGGCGCTCACAGACATGATGCTTTTCAGGCTCTACACCCCACAGCTGAAGAACCTCCATCTAACCCCTACAGAACCCGGACTTCACAAATATTGGTTCCAGTCTGAACAAAGTTCAAAGAATTGTGTGCATGAGTTTTTGTAGTGTGACGTGTAGGCCAGTGGTGTGTGTATGTGATGTGTGTGTGTAGCTCGTACAGTATGTAGGTGGTATGTGTGTATGGTCTGTCCTGTCTGATCCATGTGGTATGGTTCTACATTGAAATTTATTGCAAATCCTATGTTGTAAAGATGATGTTTTGTGGTATGTGAGCTACATGTGTATGTAATCTATGAATGAATATTGTGTGTGATGTGTACATGTGTTACTTGTGCTTTGCAGAGTATGTGATGTGTCTGTGTGTTCATGTGTGTTGCTTTGAATATAGAGTAATTAGTAATTGTGTGTGTGTGTGTGTGAGAGAGAGAGAGAGAGAGAGAAAGAGAGAGAGACAGAGAGAGAGAGAGAGAGAGAGAGAGAAAGGGAGGGAGGGAGGGAGGGAGAGAGATGTGGCGTTTCAGGATAAAACTAAGGGCTTCGGGCCTCCCTCTGGCCACTCAGTTGGGGAACTAAACTTAGATCCTCCACAGGAAGAGTGAGCACACTATTAACCACTGAGCCATCCCTCCGGTTTCCCATTCCCAAGCCCCATGTGTGCCTTTAAAATACTAGTTCCATCATTAAAATCCTGCAGCATGGCTGGGCACATGGTTCAGTGCCAATTCCCAGCACTTCAGAGATGCAAAATAGAACAACACTCCAACTGTCCAATAGAATCCTGGTCTTTAACTTTGCATCTCTCTGTGTGTACATGCTCATGTATGTATATATGTGCACATATGTGTGTACATGCATTTGTGTGTATGTATGTATATGGTGTGTGTGTGTGTGTGTCTGTCTGTGTGTGTGATTTATGCATTCTGCTGCTTCAAAGGCCTAGCACTTCCTGTGGTTTTGGCATTCAGGGATAGGGTGATATAGTTGCAAGGAGAAGTTCATGCAGCTGACAGAGGGGACCAGCTCCAGACTCCTCCTTCTTGCTAGGTTCACTGTAGCTGAGGGGATAGTGAAAGCCTGCCACCAGGCAGCTGTGGAGATGATGAGTCTAGGGTCTGTGTTGCAGTCCAGTGCCTCTGTCCTGTTGGGACCCACTGGTCACTCAGGAGGCAATCCTCCCTCATACCCTGCCTCATGCTCTTACTCATATAAGGCCTCATGTTTTCTTTGCATCTCCCTCCTCACATGCTCCCCTGACTTACCAGGGCTCCAATTACTCCTGACTTCAGAGAAGTGATGGGTAGTTTTATCTTGTGTGTGTGTGTGTGTGTGTGTGTGTGTGTGTGTGTGTGTGTGTGTGTGCGCGCGCGCGCCTCTCATGTCATATTTAGGACAATTCAAATCTTATAGGGCATCTTGTGTTTCCTTTTTTTTTTTCTCAGTCTTTTTTCTTTTACATGTCCATCCCATTTTCCTCTCCATCCTCCCTCCCTCCCTTTTGCCCTCTCTCACCCTCACATGCACCCTGACACCCTCCCCTCCCATCCCCCACCTGCATTCCACATGTAGGGCTATGCTACCCAGGTGGTGCCAATGTAAATCTGTGGAGCCAACAATCCAGCCACCTTCAGGGAAATTCCTGGAGCTGATCTGAGCACAATAGACCTGCCTATCCACGCTGAACCACCTGTAATTTCCACCTGCCTGGTCTCTGACCCCCACTGCTGGTCTTCTACTGGAGTTCTGGGCCCCTCCCAGAGATCCGCCCATCTCTGCAGGCTGGATCCTTGACCCCTCTGCTAAAGAGGCCTCACTCAGCTGGAGAGTGCCAGGTCCCTGCTAGACCCGATGATCCCTGAGGAAACATACTGCGGGCTAGCCTCTGCCAAAGAGGCCACAGCTGTCCTCTGCTGGAGCCTGATCTTTGACCCTCATTGCTGGACTCCTGCCTGCGGAGAGACCTCCTAGAGAGCTTGGACCACCCAGAACTACAGACATCAAGCCTCTGACCCACCTAAGCCCATAGAGAGAGGGAGAGACCCTATCAACACCTACTGAAAGAAGGTATGGGAAGAAGGCAATACATGAAAACACCTAACATCAGAAAGACAAGCATAACACCACCAGAATCTAGGGAAGCTACACCAACTAGACCTGAACACAACAAAGCAGATGAAGCAGAAGAGAAAGACTTAAAAATTTTCGTCATAAAAATGATAGAGGCCCTCAAAGAAGATGTGAGAAAATCCCTTAAAGAAATGGAAGAAAAAACAAACAAAAAATTGGAAGAAATGAACAAATTTCTTAAAGAAAGTACAGAAAGCCGAGAAAAAACAATCAGGTGAAGGAAACAGTTCAAGACTTGAAAATGGAAATGGACGCAATCTTCCTACTCACAAGTGCTTTCCCCTCCTCCCTTCTCTTTCTCTGAGTTCTTTCTCCATTCACTGTTCCCCCCACTTCCCATGTGCTCTGTGGGAATTGTCTATTCCCTCTTTTGTTAGCGATCATATATGAATCTCTTAGAATACACCTTGTTCCTAGTTCCTGTGGTGGTGAGAATTATAGGCTGGTGATCCTTTGCTCTATGTCTAAAATCCATATATGAGTGAGTACATACCATGTTCCTCTTTTTGTGACTGGGTTACCTCATTCAGGATGGTTTCTTCAAGTTGCATCCACTTGCCTGCGAATTTCAAGATTCCATTATTTTTTTCTGCAGAGTAGTATTCCATTGTGTACATGTGCCGCAACTTCTTTATCCATTCTTCAGTTGAGGGGTTTCTAGGTTGCTTCCAGGTTCTTGCTATTACAAATTATGCTGCTATGAACATAGTTGGGCACATGTCTTTGTTGCATGGATGTGAATTATGTGGTTATATACCTAAGAGGGGGATTGCCGGGCCCTGTGGTAAACTAATTCCCATTTTCCTGAGGAACCGCCATACTGATCTCCAAAATGGCTGTACGAGTTTGCACTCCTACCAGCAGTGGAGGAGTGTTCCCCTTTCTCAACATCCTCTCCAGCATAAGTTGTCATTGGTGTTTGTAATTTTAGCCATTCTGGCAGGAGTAAGATGGTATCTCAGAATTGTTTTCATTTTTATTTCCCTGATAGCTAAGGATGTTGAGCACTTTCTTAAGTGTCATTCAGCCTTTTTGATTTCCTCTATTGAGAATTCTTTCTTCAATTCTGTACCCCATTTTTAAATAGGGTTATTTGGTGTTTTGTTGACTAGTTTCTTGAGTTCTTTGTATATTTTGGAGATCAGCCCTTTGTCAGATGTAAGTTTGGTAAAAATCTTTTCCCAGTCTGTGGGCTGCCGTTTGGTCTTGTCCACTGTGTCCTTTGCCTTACAGAAGTTTCTAAGTTTGAGGAAGTCCCATTTATTAATTGTTGATTTCAATGCACGGTCTCCTATACCAATTTGTTCAAGGATACCTCCTACTTTCTTTTCTGAGAGGTTCAGTGTGGCTGGATTTATGTTGAGGTCTTTGATCCATTTGGACTTGAGTTTTGTGCATGGCGATAGACATGATCTATCTGCAGTTTTCTACATATCAGCATCCAATAGTGCGAGCACCATTTGATGAAGATACTTTCCTCCCCCCATTGTATTCTTTTAGCTGTTTTGTCGAAAACAAGGTGTTCATAGGTGTGTGGGTTAATATCAGGATTTTTGATTTGATTCCATTGGCCTACCTGTCTAATTTGTGCCAATACCAGGCAGTTTTCAGGACTATAACTCTGTAGTAGAGCTTAAAGTCAGGGATGGTGATGCCTCCTGAAGTTCTTTTATTGTATAGGGTTGTTTTGGCTATTATGTGTCTTTTATTTTTCCATATAAAGTTGATTATTATCCTTTCAAGGTCAGTGAAGAATTGTGCTGGGATTTTAATGGGATTGCATTGAATCTGTAGATTGCTTTTGGCAAGATTACCATTTTTACTATGTTTATCCTACCTATCTAAGAGCATGGGAGATCTTTCCATTTTCTGGTATCTTCTTTAATTTCTTTCTTTAAAGACACAATATTCTTATTGTATAGCTATTTCACATGTTTGGTAAGCATTACCCCGAGATATTTTATGTTATTTGTGGCTATTGTAAAGGATGATCTTTCTGTTATTTCTTTCTCAGCCTCTTTGTCGTCTGAATAAAGAAGAGCAACTGATTTTTTTGAGTTTATTTTGTATCCTGCTAGTTTGCTGAAGTTTTTTTTTTTATCAGCTATAGGAATTCCTTGGTAGAGTTTATTGGGTTGCTTATGTAAACTACCATATCATCTACAAATAGAGACAGTTTGACTTCTTCCTTTCCAATTTGTATCCCCTTGATCTCCTTTTGTTGTCTTATAGCTTTAGCTAGAACTTCAAATACAATATTGAAGAGACATGGAGAGGACAGCCTTGTCTTGTTCCTGATTTTAGAGGAATCACCTTAAGCTTCTCTCCATTCAGTTTGATGTTGGCTGTTGGTTTACTGTATATTGCTTTTATTATGTTTAGGCATGTTCCTATTTCCCTGATATCTCCAAGACCTTAATCATGAAAGGATGTTGAATTTTTCAAAGGCCTTTTCAGCATCTAGAGAGATGATCATCTGTTTTTCCTTTTTCAGTTTGTTTATATGGTGGATCACGTTGATAGATTTTCGTATGTTAAACCATCCCTGTAATCCAGGGATGAAGCCTACTTGGTCATGGTAGATGATTTCTCTGACGTATTCTTGGATTCCATTTGCCAGTATTTTATTGAGTATTTTTGCATTGATGTCCATCAGGGATATTTGTCTGTAGTTTTCTTTCTTAGTTGTATCTTTGTGAGGTTTGGGTACCAAGGTGACTGTGGCTTTGTAGAAAGAGTTTGGTAATGAGCCTTCTGTTTCTATTGTGTGAAACAATTTGAGGGGTATTGGTATTAGCTCTTCCTTGAATTTCTGGTAGAATTCTGCACTGAAGCCTTTTTTTGGTTGGAAGGCTTTCGATGACTGTTTCTATTTCATTGGGGGTTATATGTCTATTTAAGTCATTTATCTTTTCTTGATTTAATTTTGGTAAGTGGTAATTATCCAGAAATTTTCCCAATTCCTTTAAATTTTCAAATTTTATGGAGTACAAGTTTTCAAAGTATGACCTGAAAGTTGTTTGGATTTCCTCCGTGTCTGTTGTTATACCCCCCTTTTCATTTCTGATTTTGTTAATTTCCATGTTCTTTCTCTGCGTTTTCATTTGTTTGGATAAGGGTTTTTCTATCTTGTTGATTTTCTTGAAAAACAAAGTCTTTGTTGCATTGATTTTTTTGTATTGTTTTCCTGGTTTCTATTTTATTGATTTCAGCCCTCAAATTGATTATTTCCTGGGATCTACTCCTCCGGAGTGAGTTTGCTTCTTTTTGTTCTAAGGCTTTCATTTGTGCTGTTAATTCTCTAATGTGACTATTCTCTGTTTTCTTCATATGGGCTCTTAGTGCAATGAAGTTCCTTCATAACACTGCTTTCAAGGTGTCCCATAAGTTCGGGTATGTCGTGTCCTCATTCTTGTTGAATTTTAGGAAGTTTTTAATTTTTTTCTTTATTTCTTCTTTGTCCCAGGTGTGGTGCAATTGCACATTGTTCAGTTTCCATGAATTTGTAGGGTTTCTGTGATTTGTGTTGTTGTTGAATTCCAATTTTAAAGCATGGTGGTCTGATAAGATAAAGGGAATTATTCCAATTCTTTTGTATCTGTTGAGGTTTGTTATGCCACCTAGTATGTGTTTGATTTTAGAGAAGGTTCCATGTGGAGCAGAGAAGAAGGTATATTCTTTTGTGTTTGGATGGAATGTTCTATAGATGTCTGTTAAACCCAGTTGAGACATAACTTCTGTTAGTTCTTTTGTCTCTTTGTTGAGTTTTTGATTGGTGTGGTCCTGTCTAGTGGTGAGAGTGGTGTGTTGAAGTCTCCCACTATAAGTGTGTGAGGTTCTATGTGAGGTTTCAGTTTTAGTCACATTTTTTTTTTTATGAATGTGGGTGCCTTCGTATTTGGGGCATAGATGTTCAGAATTGAGACTTTGTGTTGATGGATTTCTCCTGAGATGAATACAGAATGAATGTCTTCATCTCTTTTGATTGATTTTGGTTTGAAGTCTAACTTGTTAGATATTAGGATAGCCACACCTGCTTGCTTCTTGGGTCCATTTGATTGGAAGATCTTTTCCAAGCCCTTTACCCTGAGGTAATGTCTATCTTTGAAGCTTAGATGTGTTTCTTGTATGCAGCAGAAGGATGGATTCTGTCTTCGCATCCATTCTGTTAGCCTGTGTCTTTTTATAGGTGAATCAAGACCATTAATGTTGTGGGAGAGTAAGGACCATTGATTGTTAATGCTTGTTTGTTTTAGATTTGTTGTTGGCAGTGGTATCGTGAATATATTTGTCCTGCTTTACCCTTGGTTTCGGGTGAAGTGGCATTATCTGTTGACTATGTCTTTGTGAGTGTAGTTAACTTCCTTGGGTTGGAGTTTTCCTTCCAGAACTTTCTGTAGGGCTGGATTTGTAGATACCTATTGTGAAAATCTGGCTTTGTCATTAAATATCTTGTTTTCCTCATGTATAGTGATTGAGAGTTTTGGTGGCTATAGTAGCCTGGGCTGGCATCCATGGACTCTTAGTACTTGTAGAACATCTATCCAGGACCTTCTGGCCTTGAGGGTTTCCATGGAGAAGTCAGGTGTAATTTTGAAATGTTTGCCTTTATATGTTACCTGTTCGTTTTCCTTCGCTGCTCTTAATATTCTTTCTTTATTCTGTATGCTAGGTGTTTTTATTATTATATGTTGAAGGGTCTGTTTTCTTTGGTCCAGTCTATTTGGTGTTCAGTATGCTTCTTCTACTTTCATGGGCATGTCCTTCTTCTTATTGGGAAGTTTTCCTCAATGATTTTGTTGAATATGTTTTCTGCACCTTTGAGCTGGGCTTCCTCATCTTCCTCTAAGCCTATTATTCTTATGTTTGGGCTTTTCATGGTGTCCCACATTTTCTGGATGTTTTGTGTTAAGGATTTGTTGATTTACAATTTTCTTTAGTCAATGAATCTATTTCCTCTAGTTTATCTTCCGCGCCTGTGATTCTCTCTTCCATCTCTTGAATTCTGTTGATTATGTTTGCGTGTGTAGTTCCAGATTGTTTGCCCAGGTTTTCTATTTCCAGCAGTCCTTTGGTTTGTTTTTAAGTTTTCAAGACTTGAACCATTTCCTTCACCTGTTTAATTGTTTTTTCTTGGCTTTCTGTACTTTCTTTAAGAAATTTGTTCATTTCTTCCAATTTTTTGTTTGTTTTTTCTTCCATTTCTTTAAGGGATTTTCTCACATCTTCTTTGAGGGCCTCTATCATTTTTATGACGAAAATTTTTAAGTCTTTCTCTTCTGCTTCATCTGCTTTGTTGTGTTCAGGTCTAGTTGGTGTAGCTTCCCTAGATTCTGGTGGTGTTATGCTTGTCTTTCTGTTGTTAGGTGTTTTCCTGTATTGTCTTCTTCCCAAAGCTTCTTCCAGTAGGTGTTTGTGGGTTCCCTCCCTCTCTCTAGGGTACTTCCCGGGTGGGCTTAGGAGGGTCAGAGGTTTGATGTCTGTAGTTCTGGGTGGTCCAAGCTCTCCAGGAGGTGTCTCCACAGGCAGGGGGCCTGGCAATGGGGCTCAAAGATCAGGCTCCAGCAGAGGACTGGCGATGGGAGTCAAAGATCTCAATGGCTGGGACTCAGGATGTTACTTAAGCGGATAGGCAGATCTAGCCTGGGCCTGGCACTCTCCAGCTGAGGCCTCTTTAGTAGAGGTCCTCCGATGGGGGTCAAGGATCCAGCCTGTAGGAACTCAGAGTGGTCCTGCAGAGATGGGCGGATCTCTGGGAGGGGCCCAGAACTCCAGTAGAAGACCATCAGTGTGGGTTAGAGACCAGGCAGGTGGAAATTAAGGGTGGTCCAGCATGGATAGGCAGGTCTATTGTGCTCAGATCAGCTCCAGGAATTTCCCTAAAGGTGGCTGGATTGTTGGCTCCACCCTCTGTCCCAGTGCTCAACCAGTGCAGTGGGACAGTGGGCAGGGTAGGACACAGGGTAGGGGGAGGGCAGGCTCTCGGTGGGGGTGGGTGGGGGTGTATCAGAGCTCCAAGAGCACTCTAGATGGGGACAGGACACAGGGGCAGCGATATCTGGGACCCACCCAGTGAGTTCTCCGGGGAAGTGTGTAGGGGAGAATCCACCCGAATTGGTCTCAGACTCACCTCTAGCCAAGGCCTGGCAATGGGGGATAAAGGCTGGGCTCGCATCTTGTGCTTTCTTGGTTTCACTAAGTCTCTAAACTTTCTCACTGTGCCATTTATACCTAGCACGGGCCAGGGCACATTTGGTGAGTGGGAAGTATGCCAGGCAGGTCCCAACATTAGTGGAGAAATGGAGGCGTAGAGTGCTAAGAGAGAGCTAATCAGAATGCCTTGCCACAGGATTTACCAACTCCATAGTTGGATCCAGACTGCCCTCAAAGATCCACACATTAGATGTTCATTCAAGAGAAGAACTTCTGAGGAGTGTGGAGCCTTTAAAAGGGGTTAACATCACATTTTAGGTCATTGTGGGTGTGCCCCTGGAAGGGGTTTTGGGAGCTAGTCTTTTGGTTTCCTCTCTTTTTCTTTTCCAAGATTTGAGTGCTCTGTTAGGCACTCCTGCCATGGCATACTGACTTGCCACAGGCACACAGGCAAACTGGCTTAGTGACTATGGACTGAAACTGAGCCCAAACTAACCTTTCTTATTCATGAGTTGATTATGGCAGGTGTTTTGTTACAGTAACAGAAAGCTATCTATACTGTCAACATCAGCCTCCCCATATCCTGGCAATTTAATTCCAGACTTTTGTGGGCAGGAAAAATGAAAAGGAAGCATCTTCATAGTACCTTTAAAATCATATTTATTTCTAATTGGAATTAACCCCATGGTTATCAGCAGGAGAATAGATGAAGACCTCATGGCATAGTCATAAGCATTGGCACATGTAGGAGGTATTGCACAGGTACCACTCTGTAGAGAAGAAGGGTCCCCAGCTTGACTCTCACATCTAAGAACAGATGAGGTCCAAAGACCCTGTGAAAATCATAGGACACATCTTGTGTAGATGTGCTTTGCGTGTTTTGTGTTAGATGGCAAGAAAACACACAGCAGAGAGACATTCAGAAAAGCTCCAAACACCATAACCATAACCATAACCATAACCCTAACCCTAACCCTAACGCAAACCCTAATCCTAACCCTAAACCCAACCCTAACACTTTGACTCCCATCGCTAAAGGACAGCCAGAGCTTGGGAAGTGTGGCTGAGGCCAAGGGAGTCTGGGGCCACTCCCAGCTGCACTGGCCAGGGTTTCTGCATCCTGGGACAGGAGGGCCATAGATGCAGGTGAGGGCAGGAACTGAGTCCATAGAGGCAGCAAGCATGGAGAGAAGGGGCCACTGAGCCCAGCTCATGGCTGGAGAACCAGAAGGACTGAGCTGATCTAGGCCCATGGTTAAGTGATGGAGGCCCTGGGGAGAAGCCAGCTCGAATCAAAGGAGAAATGTAAGTAGTCTTGTGGGAGATGACTAAGCAACACCCAGTAAGGGCTGGCTGGTCCTGGAACAGTGTAGGAAGGACAGTTGGAAGAAGAGAAGGCGATGGGAGAGAGAGGGAGGAACAGGGAGGAAATAGCTGTAGTGTGCTTAGTGAGGGCTCCCTGGCCAAACCCAGCAGGGAGAGAGAGTGAGGACAGAGCAAGTGAGAGAGGCAAGAGACAAAAAGGATGAGGGAGCTGCAGTGAGAAAAAGGCTACAGGAAGTAGATTTGGCATCCAGAAAGGAAAGCTGACAGTACTGAGCCTACCTGTGGCTTGGCCAGCACACTTGATATACCACTTTCTTTCACCTGTCCCAAAGGACATTGTCCATGCCTATCTTACAGGTGAGAGGCAGGAACATGGAGGCTGTGCATGGAGGCTGGAACATGGGCTGTTTCCAGCCTCTGAATGATCCTCCAGCTCATAGGTGTTGATGGACTATGGAGAGGTGCCAAGAAGCACCTGAATGGGGGTGGGGGCAGAGCTGAAGGCAGAGGGCGGTCTGGGAAAAGTGGCTTCTAAAAGCAAGGAGGGCTGCCCTTCTGGCCAGATGTATGGCATGTACAGACACAACCTCCAAGTCCCACAGGGAGTGGTCCCCTGTGACTTTCTTCCCATGGGGTGAGGGACTGATGTCAGCTATTCAGAAAGCACCACTGCCTTGTAGCTGCAGGTGACCTAAATCTACCATGGTATTTCCAGAGGTCAGAGTCTGCTAGGTGTGGGCTTTTATGGAAAACCTGGGCTAGGAGCCAGAGAGATAGGGAGGGGTCCAAACAGAGTCATAGGTGACTAACTTCCAGGATCCTATGCAGAGTTGTGACTCACTGGAACACTAGTGAGTCAAGGGGCTAAGGATACATGTTATTATCACAGTGGGAATGGATGGACCTCTTTCCCAGTAGCCTCTGGCTTCCATTCTGGTCTGCAGTGTTTCATGCTGAAGGAACACACTCTGGGCTGGGGCTTGTGCTATGCCTAGGAGTGGCAGCTCCTGTCATCCAGGGCAGGAGGCAGCTCCCCCATCACAATCCGTGACACCTTGTTCTAACTCCATTTCTCAGGCCATGACAAAGGAGCTTGACCAGGGAATAGGGGATCTAAAACATTCTTCTAACTTCTGCCAAGAAGATCTGTGAGGCCTGGGCCTTTGTGGCAGAAGAGGAGCTTGGGTGGTACAAGTGTTGTGGTGATCAAGTTGGTTAACACTATCTAAAGGTGTAAGAGTCATGTTTCAGGGTCAGTGCTGATTAAACTCATGTGATTCTCTCCTAAGCCTTAGAAGTGGGTACTGATATGAAGCCTAAGCTACAGATAAGGAAATGAGGCACAGTGTTAAATAACTTGTTCGAAAACACACAGCAAGAAGGTGGCAGAACTAGAGTATAACAAAACAGTATGAGTTTGGGATCCCATCTCAGCACAGCAAAGGAAACTGACCTTACAGCCCATGGTGACTAGGGTAGACTTGATCTGGTGGGAAATGGGCACTATGGAAAGTTTGCGAGGCTGTGACTTAGAGTCAGTGTCTGGGTTGTGGCAGAGAGACACAGCAGGCAGGCATGCCCTGTTGTGAGACAATGGTAGAAACAGGTACACAGCTTGCAATATACTCCTCCACTTCATTCACCACCATCATTCAGAAAACAACCACCACTGTCTGCATCATCATTACCCCACTAGTAATGCCATCCCAGTAACACCCAATATCACCCCTACCACCCTTACCATCATCTCTCCCATCACCACCACTACCATCACCATCATTATCCCCATTACCAAGCTCACCCCACCCCCATCACCCCCTACCATCATCCCCATCACCATCCTTGTTCCCATCACCATCATCACCTCACCCCACCATTATCCTACCACCATCATTACTATTAGCCCCCCACCATAATTACCCCCTACTATCACTATCATCACCCCAATCACAACCATTCCACCACTGCTATCACCATCATCGCCACCACCACCATAACCATCATCATCTCCATCACCAACCCCACCACCACCATCACCACCCCACTATCACCCCCATAACCACCCCCAATCACTATTACCATCATTACCACCCCCTCACTACCCTCACCCCACCCCCATCACCATCACCACAATTACACAAGTGCAATGCTAAGTGGTTAGAATTCTGGAGACCAATTAAACTACAATGGCATTTTCAGTAGAAGCTGCATAAAAGAAAAGAAGGGGATCAGATTTCTGAAAATGCTACCCTCCCCAATAAGGCAGAAGAAAGTGTTCAAAGTTGGCAGTTGGGGGGATCATAACAACTTCACTAGAATGAATCAAAGCCAGAAGTCATGAAAAACTAGGTCCTTCTATTTGTGATAGGGTCTCACTTTGTAGCCAAGGCTACAATTATCCTGCCTCTTAAGGAATGAGATTCCAGGTGCTAGAACCACACCCAGAGAAATCTGATTCACGGAATAGAGTCATTGAAGACACAGTGTTCCTGGTGAGACTCTCACACCATTCCTGGACTAAAGTCACTGTGACTGTTAATTTCCAGCTAATTGTCCCCATCACATTGATTAGGTCAGGAAGTGAGGCATGCGACATGACTAACATAGCCATCATCATGCTTGAATGAGTGCTAGGGTTCAAGTCCAAGTGTTTAGGATACTGAAGGTTGAGATTTTAACACTTGATATTGACTCATGCTATGAAAAGCTTGTAATATACTCCTCTACTCCTTTACCACTCTTAGCCAGAAAAGCCAACACTACTGTCTCTATTTTTTTCCATGCCACTAGTAATATCATCCCTATTACCCCCAATATTACCACCACCATTACTGTTATCACTACCACCATCAGCACCTTCAATATTACTACTGCCACCACAACCCCAAATACCACTATTACCGCCATCACCACCATTACAATTGTCACTGTCACCACTAGGGTCCCCCCTTCTCCTCACACCACAACAACCAACACCACCATTACTATTACTCCATCATCACTAACCACGAATAGTGTTATCACTTCTGGGCAAAGAGCAAAGCAGCACTTCACAGAGTTTTTGACAAAGAAAGCAAGTTAATTTATGTAAGACACTAACATACACAACATTTGTGGCCACCTCTAAGCTGAGGTGTGTTCTTTACTTGGAGTTCCTTCCCTTTCTTTCCAAGCAGCCAAAATGATTTATCCTTTGTAGAATTAAAACCCGGTTTTAGGATGATGACAGATTGAAAAGCAGCAGAAACGTATTTCTATTCCTAAATAACAATTGTACATCTGTCTGATGTGACTGTTTAGGTGCTGTGGTCTAGCAAAGGCTGGCCAGTTCCAGGCTCATTTAGATGGCTGATTTTGGTTCATTTCAGCTCTTAGCACAGCAACAACTACTTAGCTCCTGGGAAGATAGTCAGTCATATGAACCGGAAGCAGCTTGTGCACATCTTGGAGAGGGGTGTGTGTGTGTAAGAGTCAACAGGACGCTGTTCTCCAAAACTTGGGCGTCTGTGTTCTCATGGGAGATTGCATCTTCTCATCTTGGATCTGAAGACACACCAGTCAGCCTCTCACTGAAAGGTGCCTCTAGGTGGTTTAAAGGGCTGGGGTTTTTTTTTTTATTCCCATCTCCCTTTACTTACCTTTCATTAGTCTCTTCTGTTCCTCCTTTTGAGCCAGGCACCTAAAGTCTTAGACATTTCAAAGTAACTACATAAATAGGATGATTAGAAAGTCACCATGATTATAAAGTCAAGGAGTGCACACTTGAAAAAAAGTTGAGGGAACAGCTGGGTATATGGCTAATGTGCTGGTTTGCAAGCAGAGGTCTTGAATTTGGATGTTCAGTTCCCATGTAAAAAGCCAGATTCAGTGGCGTGGTCTATAGTCTTAGCACAGGATGTGGGGCATGAAAAGAGTGTATATGGAGTTTGCTGACAAGGCATTATAACTTGTCTGTGAATTTCAGGTCCAGGGCACACTGCCTCAGCAAGAAAAGTAGAGAGAATGATTGAGGCGAACTCTCAGAATCACCACACTGTTAGATTCAAATGTTCAATTTTTAATTCAAAGAATCATAAGGTTTATAAAGGAACATAAATGTGGCCTATTCAAAGACCCAACAACAAAAATTAGCAGAAACTTCACTTGACAACAAGCAGAGGACAGACATACTAGACACAGATGCTAAAATGACTATCTTAAAAAGAATTGAAGGAAGATGTGGGGACAGCCTAGAAACTGAGGCATCAACAAAATGACACTTTGAAGCTAAGAAGCAAAACTTGTGAAATAGACAACTGATGTAGGAACTAAAGGCAGATCTGAGGGGAATCAAAACTCAGTGACTGAACTGAGAGCAGAACAAAGGCTTAGACTGAACAGAGTCTGAGGGATCCAAGGTTGCCACTAGGTAGGCCAAAGGACACACTGTAGGATCCAGGAAGCAGAAGAATGAGAGACAGGGAAGAGGGATTGTTGGGAGAAACATGCTGGAGAGTCCCCAGTTTGATAAAAGGATGAATACCAACAGCCAAGAAGTTTAGTGGATCCTGAGATGACCACATAGAGACCACACTGAGACATTACAGCTCAATGTCTGAAAGCTAAGGACAAAGAGAATTTCAAAACAGCATGTGAGAAAGAACTCTTCATATACAAGGGTCCTCAGGGAGGCTGTCCATGCACATTTCCCACAAGACCCTTTGGAGGCAGAAGGTCACAGAGGGTTACAGATTGCTAAAGGGCTGAAAGGAGGAAAAAAAGGGACTCTCAAGTCTAACTCTTACATATAGCATCTTGTTCTTTAGGAATTTGAGAGAAGTTTAAGGCATTTCTAGCTGGTTGTCACTGCTGGATCTGCCCTAAAAGCCATAGGAAGAATAAAGGTTCAGTAAAGGGAAGTGTGTGGGCAATTAGGAAGTAACATGAAACTGGACATGACACCAGTTTCCATATAAAATTCATGAGAGACTGTGGCACCTGAAGGAAATTATTCTGAAGTTGCCATTGTGAGGGTCCAAAAGCCATGAAAGACTGGGTTTGAGCAAGCCAAAATTTTACTTAGGAAAAACTGATATCATGGAGGTTGGCAGGGTTCGGGCTTCAAACGGTGTCCCAGAGCCAGGGGTAACAGCCAGTTTTAAAGGGAAAACCAGAGACATCTCCAGAGTCTCATCCAATCATGCTGTTGAAGTTGAGTGTATACAACTGGTGTGGAGTGCTACTTTATGATGTCTAATGTAACCACAAAAAATGGCTATACCATGTGCTTATATGAGTGTCACTGTGAAAATTAACTAGATTGAAAGACACTGCAATCAGGACACATGAGGCAAAATGAGAAGATATTTAGAAAGCAAATAGCAAAATGACAGAAAAAAACCTCATTGTCAAAAGATGCCACACTGAGTGAATCCCTGCTACTCTAACAAAGACAATCATTCCAATCAATGGCACCTGGGTGGGTGAGGCAGTTCAGAGGACAGTGTGCTTGTCTTACAGGTGTGAGGAGCTAAGCTTGGATCTCCAGAGCTGTGGGGTGGGTGTGGGAGTTTAGCCATAATCTCAGCACTTGGAAGGTAGAGTTGGGGGATATCTGGAGCTAGCTGGCCAGACAAGCCCTATCAGCGAGCTCTTGGTTAGGTTGAGAGGCCTTGCCTCAATAAATAAGGTGGAGACTGACTGAGAAATATTCTTGATGTCAGCTTCAGGCATCCACATACATGTGAACACACACACACATACATACATGCATACCACATGCACATGCAAAGAAAGAGATGGAGGCTGTTAGAATTTGTTTTAAAAATGATTCAACTATGTACTGTCGGTGACTCACCTTATCTGTCTCTTGCAGATGTTCTCAACATGTGGGGCGTGACCTCTGGGCGAATATCTTCAAAAATATTTGTATTGCGATTCATAACAGTAGCAAAATTACAGCTACGAAGTAGCAAAAAAAATAATAATTTTATGGTTGGTGATCACCACAACTTGAGGACCTGTATTAAAGGGTGGCAGTACTCGGGAGGTTGGGAACCACTGATATCATCAACATTAATCATCTATCATCTATCTATCTATCTATCTATCTATCTATCTATCTATCTATCTATCCATCCATCCATCCATCCATCCATCCATCCATCCATCCACCCACCCACCCACCCACCCACCCACCCATCTATCTGTGCTGGGGCCAAATCCTGAGCCTTGTGCATTCTAGACAAGTTTTTATTACTGGCTGAAAATTCTCTTGAGATACAGAGATTTAAACAGGTTAAAAGTGAATAGAACGCAGAAAATTTTAGGCAGAAGGGAGCCAAATGGAAACTTTGACAGAAGCAAATCAGAAGAATTGACTCTAGGCAAAGAAGGTGTGTATTAAAGGTACAAAACAGCAAGAAGATGTATCAATGACAATACTTGAGTAACTAGTAACATACCATCTACCATCGGAATAGATGTGAACAAAGGAGCTGCTGCATGATGAATCAGGAGGGAATTCTGCCCAATAAAACAAGCCAGGTTGCAAAAAGACAAAAGCTGAACTGGGGATGTGGCTCAGTAGGTAGAGTCCATGCCTAGCATGCACTAAGCTATGCATTTGATAACCAGTTCTGCATAAAATGGCCATGATGGTGTCTTCCTGTAATCCCAACACAGGAGGTAGAAGCAGGAGGATCAGACATTCAAGACCACACACTCAGTTACATAGTGGGTTCAAGGTTGGCTTGAGCTACCTGAAACCCTTGAGAGGTCCCTGGAGGAATCAAATCCCATAGAGACAGAAAGTGAGATGGTGGTTCCCAGAGTCTGGAAAGGATGGTGGGGTTCAGTATTTAATGGGAGCAATTTCTGTCTGGAGAGATGAAAGCATTCTGTGGATTAATGGATGGTGATAGTGGTTCAACATTGATGTGCTCACTGCCACTCAACTGTGTAATTAACAACAAAGGTAAGGTAGATGCTTGTGTGTGTTTTATCACCATAATAAACGTTTACTAAAATCCAACTCACTACACTGGGTGTGACAGTACACATTTGTGCTATCAGCTTTTTGGAGGTAGAGGGAGGGAGGAAGACAGTTCAAGTCCATCCTGGACTTCAAGAAACCAAAACAAAAACACTTCCAGGGAACAGACAGAGACACACTTTGTTTTAGTGCTACATCCTTGGTGAAGACTGCATCATGTCAGAGTGACCTGGAGTCTCAGAGACTATGGGTCTAGTAGGGATGGGCCTGAACCATGTCTGTGAGGTGTGGGGTGCAACTGCTAACCATTACAGGCCATTTACACCCATACCCTGCTTGCTGTGTATTGGGCAAGCCCAAGGCTGGCATGGGGCCTCCAGAAGTGGGGATGGAAGCTGGAAGGCCTCTTTCATCCATTCTGTGGCAGAAGCTGAACTCTTTGAAGAGCCTCTGTGCTTGCCCTTTGGTCATCAGCTGAATCCCCTCAAGACAGAACCCCAGTCCTAGGTCCACATCTCATTGGTCCACTTAGCCAAGTGGATGACTGATGGTTTAGCCACTTGTGGTGGCTAAGACCACAAATGCAACAGCCTGAAATAATGCTATGCACATGCACTTATTCTTTACACTTCTGAGATCAAGTGTGGTCCTCTGGGGCAAAATCACCTCAGCAAAGCTGCACACTTCTGCTTTTGGGGGGCAACATCACTGCCCATCCTTCTAGTTTCTAGAAGCTTTTCTGTCCTCAGATACCATGCTCTGTTTTATGACCCTCTAGCCTCACCTATGTGTATGTTTATGTGGTGCTCACACACAAGTATGCACATGAACATGTGTGTGCATATTTATGGAGGCCAGAAGTCAAAGTCAGTTGTAGGTCCTGTACATTCCTTCGCCGCCTCCCCCATCAGGCTGTCTGTCTCTATCTGCCTGTCTGTTTGTCTTTTTGAGACACAGTCTCTCACTGGCCTGGAGATCATCAAGTAGGCTAGACTGATCCATCTAGCTCCACTTCTCTAATGTTGGGATTATAATTACATACAGCCACACCAAGATTTTCATGTGGGTTCTGGAGATCAAACTCAGGTTCTGATGCTTGCAAAGCAAACACTCTTCTGACTGAGCCATATCCCTGGCCCTCTGCCTCACCCCTATGAAGGTTCCATAATGATATTTGGGGCTCTCAGTGTCATCTCCCCATACCTAGATCTTTAATTGATTCCCATCTAGTCAATCACCTTTGGGTAAGGCAGTGCCCCTATACTTCCTAGGCTTGGAAAGTGAATGGTTCTGGGTGGGATGCAGACCTGTTGATTTTCTACTGTTCTACTGTTCTGTGTAGGCTGTCTAGAGGATCAAGACAACAAACAGGCTTTCTAGGATGGCAGTTATGACTGGTCAAGGTGTTGCCCAAGTCCCTTATCACTAATGTGTGCCTCACCAGGCTAACCCCTGAGCCTTATTAACCCAGAGGAGATAATCATGACAGCAGAGTGGCTGAGGTCACACAGCCTTCAACCTTATGTGTTTTTTTCTGGGAAGTGCTGTGAAGTCAGTCACTTCCCTGAGTGCATGATGGTGTGTAAAAGGCTCTCATTGCACAGCTGGCTCAGGTGCTGGAGGCCACTGTGTCTGGCAGCTGACCAATGTCTGGGTGGGATGTGATCCTGTCACTGGGGTTTTCTGAGTCCTGACAGGTTGGGATGGGTATGGTTACTAGCTTGTCTAAATATGGCTGGGACACCAGAAGGGGACCCAAACATAAGCCTGTGGCACAACAGAATACTTTCCTTGTCCTGAGAGCTTCAAGCCTGTTGGGAAAATTCTTAGCAATAGGCAGATGCAGCCTCTAGGGGAGGAAAGCTGTAGCTCACAATGCAACCTAGCCGGTCCCTTCTCTTTGGGCTTCCCATTTCATTGCCATAAAATAGGAACAACAATTTACATCCAGAATCCTGGAAACTGGAAAGGAAGACCAATTTTTACACTTGGTGTCACTGAATACAGACCTGAGTCCTGCTCAGCCTATGAATGGACACTGACCTGCTTCCAGAGCCATGTCTCCCAGCATCTACAGCCTGCTGCTTCCACTATCCCTAGTTCTCTGACCCAGCCCACTGTCCCCCAGCAACCCCAGCCCACTGTCCTCCAGCATCCCCAGCCCACTGTCCCCCAGCATTCCCAGCCCACTGTCCCCCAGCATCCCCAGCCCACTGTCCCCCAGCATCCCCAGCCCACTGTCCCCCAGCATTCCCAGCCCACTGTCCCCAAGCATCCCCAGCCCACTGTCCCCAAGCATCCCCAGCCCACTGTCCCCCAGCATTCCCAGCCCACTATCCTCCAGCATCCCCAGCCCACTGTCCCTCAGCATCCCCAGCCCACTATCCTCCAGCATCCCCAGCCCACTGTCCCTCAGCATCCCCAGCCCACTGTCCCTCAGCATTCCCAGCCCACTGTCCCCCAGCATCCCCAGCCCACTGTCCCCCAGCATTCCCAGCCCACTGTCCCCCAGCATCCCCAGCCCACTGTCCCTCAGCATTCCCAGCCCACTATCCTCCAGCATCCCCAGCCCACTGTCCCCCAGCATTCCCAGCCCACTGATACCTAGCATTCCCAGCCCACTGTCCCTCTGCATTCACAGCCCACTATCCTCCAGCATCCCCAGCCCACTGATACCTAGCACCCCCAGTCCACTGATACCCAGAATTGCCAGCCCACTAGCCTCCAACATGCTCAGCCCATTGACCCCCACCATTCCCAGATCAATGTTCTCCATTGTGTCTCCTTTTTGTTTTTCTGCTTATTGTGTGAATGTCGCTATGGATTCCTCTCTGTCTGGTGGCAGACCATGGTGAGTACCCTCCCTGGACTTACTGGAGGAGCTGAGAGGCTCGGAGGGGCTCTGAGGAGGTAGGTTTCATCCACTTTTGCCTCTTTCCTATTTTGTAATTGTGGACATGGTCTGGTCCATGTTGAAACCTGTGGAGGAAAAAGTTTATTTTGGTTACACTTCCATACCACAGTCCATCTTGGAAGACAATCAGGGAAGGAACTCAAACGGGGCAGGAAATGGAGGCAGGAACTGATGCAAAGGTCACTGAAGGGTGCTGGAAAGTGCTGCTTACTGGCTTACTCCTCCTGACTTGCTCAGCCTGCTATTCATTTATTTAGAGACAGGGTTTCTCAGTAGCTATGGAGCCAGTCCTGGAACTTGCTCTGTAGACCAGGCTGGCCTCCAACTCATAGAGATCTTCCTGCCTCTGCCTCCTGAGTGCTGGAATTAAAGGTGTGCACTACCACCACCCAGCTCCAGCCTGCTTTCCTGTAGAACCCAGGACCACCATCCCAGGGATGTCCTCATCCACAATGGGCTGGGCCCTCCTCCAGCAGTCACTAATTAAGAAAATGCCCTACAGGCTTGCTTATAGCCCCATTTTATGGAACGGAGGCTCTCCCCTCTCAGTTGAGTCCAGCTTGTGGCAAGTTGACATAAAACTAGCCAGCAAATCAGCTGAATTCTATCCCCACAAATCCATATGTTGAGGCCCCTAGCCCTCAGTCCTTCAGATTGGGACTGTTGGGAAACTGTCTTCTAAGAGGCTATTTTATTGGTATGGGGAAGTTACTTAGGTGGCCCAATCCCATCTGATAGGTGTCCTTACCATAAGAGGTCAGGGCACAGCCACACACACACACACACACACACACACACACACACACACACACACACACACACAGAGGGGTGACATGTGAGGATATGAGGGGAACATGCCATCTGTGCACCAATGAGTGGAACTTTGAGAGGATGTCACCTATGGGTACTGTGACCTGGGGCTCCTTCATCCTGCACCATGAGAAGACACTGCTCTAGTGTTTCAGCCCCGCCTGGAACATTTCCCAAGATGGACAAGGAACAGATAATTGTTCTTGGATGATGGCCTGGCTGGAGTCAGAGCAACACAGCTGGCTGGAGTTTGGATGAGGTCTTTGTAGGGAGCTGGAGAAAGAGAGGATGGGCATTGGGAAGAGGTTTTGGAGTGTTGGACAAGGCAATCTTGAAGGTATTTTCCAGACAACCACACCCCTAGAGGTGACACATGTATGTAGTCAGGGGAGAGACAGAGGCCCCACCCACCACCACAGGAGGGACTATAAAGACAGGCTGGTCCAGTGCTAGCCAGATACAGACACAAGCTCTGCTTGTCCCCATTGCCTAAGATGAGGACTTATCTGCTTTGGTTGTTGCCTCTGATTCTTATGGGCTCCACAGGTGAGCCAGGAAGTAGGTACCCCTATTCTAGGTCACTAGAGCTCCTGAGGACTCTGGCTTACATCCTGACCTGGCTGGACCTACCTACCCACAGATGATGTGGTCCCACTGTCCAGAGGAGGTGCTGGCATAGGGGACAAGACTTGCTGGAGGTCTCACAGCCAGGCTGCCTGATCTGGGAATGGGGCCACAGTCTAGCCATGGAACCCTTTTGTGGTACCTTCACTCACCTTAAAATTCTTTTGTTACGTTAATATTCTCTTTCTTTCTCTCTCAGTGTGTGTGTGTGTGTGTGTGTGTGTGTGTGTGTGTGTGTGTGTGTGTCTGCTCTCTCTCCCTCTGTGTGCGCTCTCTCTCTCTCTCTCTCTCTCTCTCTCATGGTGAAGTGTGCATGTGGAAGTCAGGGGACAACTTGTTGGAATTGATTCTCTTCTACCATGTGATATTGAACTCAGGTCTTTGGGCTTGGCAGCAAATGCCTCTACCCACTGAATCATCTCACTGGTCCCACCTTTCCTATTAAGTCTAGATATTCTGTTGGACTTGCTATCTCTTTTGCAAAGTCTTGTAAAATTAACATCATTTGGCTTGTGACCTTCTCCTGTGGCAGGCATATGACCAGCAGCATGGAATGCTGATTGCTTAGAGCTCTGGTTTCCTGGACTAGAGACAGAGCTCTATGCCCTGGACTATGGCTGCGGAGAGGCTGTCCAAGTGGGTGGCTGGAGAGCGGAATGGGCTGCTTGGTGGTCAGTGCTTTTCACAGAACTGTCTGTGCATCCTGTACTGTCTGGTGTGGTTATGGAGCGCCTCTGTCTCTGACCCCAGTTATGTTCCTCCAGCTCAGGCACTGAAGTGTCACGAGTGTAATGCCATAGGGAACTGCTACAACCCTACATCTTGTAACAGCATGAGCCGCTACTGTCTGACCTCCTGGAATGGTGAGTACCTTGGTTCTATGTGGGTGGGTCATGGGGCAGAACCTTGTATTGGGCACCTGGTGATGCCAGGATAAGGCAAAGCTTGCTGGCAGAATTGGGAAAACTGAGACATTATGACTCTGAGAGTCCCTTCAGTTGTTGATGGGTTTTGAGTGCTCTGCCCTCCCTTCAAAATGGAACCAACAGTATTGTTTTAGAGTGGGCGGGATATTCCCAAGTGAGCCATTGTATGTAGTGCAGCCATGTGAAATGCATGATTCTAACTGTTTCCAAGAGTACTGGCTGCTCAGGAAGGAAAGCAGAGAAATATATGGAGTGGGTAACCCTGGTCACATTCCTGAGTCTCTGACCTTGGGTCTCACATTGAGCCCTGATTCTGGTTATACTCTGAACCTTAACCCTGGTCACATTCTGAGCCTTGGTTTTCATCACATTGAGCCCTGACCCTGGATTTTATAGTAATCCTTAATCTTGGTCACATACTGAGCCCTGTTCCTGGTCACCCTCCTGACCTCTTGCTGTGTGTCCCTTTGACCTGGAGGTTGTAGGTGGCTTGGGTTTGCTCATAGGACCAGGAGTGAGTCTTATAGGTCTCAATAAATGGCCCTCTGTCCTCTGTTTCCAGCACCCCCAGGTCAGCAAACAACTGTGACAAAAGCATGTGCATTTACCTGCCCTGATGCCCATCAGAACACAAATAACTCCAAGGCTTCCTGCTGCAACACGGACCTCTGCAACAGTACAGTGAGCCTCCTTGCCAGCTGGGCACTGCTGATCCTCAGCATCTGCTTTATCTATCTCAACCAATAAGCACAGTTCTCCCACATAGGCTTACAAGCTGCAGAGGTAGGAGTTTGGAGCTGGACTGTTTCAAAGCTGTAGGCGTGGTACCTCTTCAACTCTAGTCAGAAGGATTCCAAGAGAGAATGTTCGTTGGTGTACAATCACTAGAGCTAACTGATAGGGCCCTGGAGCTGGGCCACAGACAGAGAGGCCTAGGCTGAAGGAGACCCTCGCCACTGGCCAGGATGCTGCATGCAGAACTCTGTCTACAAGGGGGCCAACTGCTGCCCTCCAAGTGCTGGTCCAAGAAAACCAACATGACTGTGAACTCGTTACTGGGGGCTGCAGTAGGCCCCTCAGGAGGCCCAGTGAGCTATTTGGGGGCTGCTTCTTTTCACACATCGCATGACTAACTACCTCAGAGGGCCTTAGCCTGTGCACCACCACTTCAAAAGAGTTAAGCTTCAGTGCACCATTATCTGCTGTTTTTTAGTCAGTAGTGACATTTGCAGCTTTAACCTGAGTTCCAAGACTCTTGGCAACTGAGAACTCTGTGGAGAGGCCTCTGGCCTGGCTGTGGGGGCGGGGAGGGCAGATGCTGGGACAGATTTCCCTTGAACAAGGTGCAGGTCAGCCCTGGCATCAGCACAGTTGTTGTGTGCAATGCCAGCCATGTAACTTAGAGCCCCAGGATGCCTTGCCCTGGGATGGACCCTGAGAATTCTATCTTGGGATGACACCAACCCATCAGGACTCCTGGAGCTTTGTGAACTCCTGAACTCCAGTCTATTCTGGAGCAAAGAACATCCAGAACTAGGAAGGCAGAATTTATCCAGCCGTGGGTGAAGTCTAAAGCATTTCTGTTGTGGAATAACTCTTCTGTACATTGTGAAAAGTGTTGCTCTCATTGTTAATGAAAAACGGATTGGCTGATAGCTAGGCAGGGTTTTGGGGGCAGAGAGAATACTGGGAAGAAGAAGGGTGGGGTCTGAGGAGTCTGGAGTCAGATGTGAAAGTAGCAACATGGGAAGTTCATAGGTGAGGTAAACAAACCTCAGGGTAGCACATAGATTAACAACATGGGTTAATTTCAGTTGTAGGAGTTGACTGGAGATAAGCCTAAGTTATTGGCCAGGCACTTATAATTAATATTAAGTCTCTATGTGGTCATTTGGGAGCAGCTGCTGGGGCACAGAGAAACTCTGCCTACATATTTCAGGACCCCATTGGTCAGCTCTAGTGTTTGTACGTCCTTCATCAAAGAGAAGCTGCCTCCTTCCAGTGTGTGTCTGCCTGTCTCCTCATGTCTGAAAGCCTGGTCAACACCATGCCCTGATGAGGAGAATGGACTTGGGCGCTGAATTCTGGACTGGTCGCAGTTTGGGTGGGCAACCCCATTGGCTGGATTCTCCCTAACTTTCCAGACTTGTGTAGAACAGAGAATGAATTTATGCTTGTTCACTCCACACCCTTGTTACATTCCAGTACTTTTACTATGGTGTTTTCCATAGATTGTGCCTAATCTAAACCTGATCAAAAGGCACCCATGTGGTGCTGCTCTCACCTTATTGTACAAGGCTGTTGCTGTAAGACACCAGACCAGTGCACTAGGAATGACAGATGGCTGAACTTAAGTGACCTCCCACTGGTCACCTCACTAGAGGCTGAAGAGCAATTCTAGTTCAAGAAGGCAGATGGGCTGTTCCTGGACATATGGTTGGTCGGGAAGGGCAGAGCTGGCAATGAGCTCAGTCTTACTTGGTGCAGATCACAGGGTCTTAGAAAACAGCAGAGCTCTGCTGGAGAGTGGGGCTTGAAGCTGAACTTTGGTAGGCTATAGTTTCTTGATGAAACCACAGGACTCCAACAGAGGGGAGGTCATCGGGTGAGAACGGCATGCAAGATGGTGTGGGGAGCTGCATGAGGGGGCCTTGTTGTTTCTGAAACAGGGATTTCCACAAATGCCCTGTCTGGCCTCTAAGCTCCCTAGATCGGTGGGCTGCTTGTGCACAGCATCCTGCGACTGGGGCTTCCTTAGCCATAGTCTTCCCAGAATCCAGGCATTCCCCAGCTTTTTTGGTAAAGTGGACATGTGCTGAGGACCCACTGGCACTGAGCTGCCCACACCTGAGGCTGATGTCAAAGAGATCTGGAGACTGCATCAGGGGGCTGATATTCCATAGGCTCCAGAGGCCCACAAAATTTACTTAATTGCAGTATCCATCCTTCAAGCATTCACTAAAGGATGGTTTTCTATGCTGCCATTACTCACATCCTACTAGCACTAGCAGGTACCCACTACTACTCAGTTTGGAAGAGGCCACCCCATGCTGCCATTCTCTCTCATGTCCTCAGGTACAGGCCCTAATTTCTTTGGGCTTCCACTTGCTTATCCATAAAATGAGAACATGAGTTTTGGAGCAAAAATGAAAAAAAAATAAGGCCAGAGGACACGATTCAGATGGTAGAGTGCTTGCTTTGCAATGTGGGATTACCTGGGGTTCCATCTTCAAAGCTTTGTCAACAGAACATTGGGATGCCCTTCTGTAACCCTGGCACTTAGGAGGTGGAAGCAGAAAGACCAGAAGGTCAAGGTTATCTTTGACCTCACAGCAAGTTTGAAACCACATGAGGCTGACTTAGTCAACATGAGACTTTGTCTCTAAATAAATAAATAGACAAATGAAAATAAGCCCAACTGTACTACCATATAGTGTCATCAGATGTCACTTATGTAACTGTAATAATCTGCTATCTGTTGTTGTGACAGTGTTTCTTAACTACTGGCAAGATCTTTGCAGCACCACTTAGCAGATTTATTGGAACAGTAAGGGCCATGGAGTTTGAACCACGGGGTCAGGCTACACAGCTGCTCCTAGAGCTGGAGCTGAACATCTCTTAAGCAGGGCATACCACTGAGAATCTCTGCTGGGTGCTTACTCACCAGCCTGGGTGTGCACAGTGCTAAGCTATGACTTAGACTAACACTCTGTCTGGTGTTGTTGGCCAGACACTGAGGGTCGAAGGGGTTTCTTTGTGCAGATCCCTGATCATCCAAGGAAAGGAGCTCACCTGTACTGCTGAAGCCCCCCATAGCTAGTTGCAGCCAGCTATTGCTTAGCCTTTATCCAGAGTGTTCTTCTCTTATCAGTTGGTATCTCTGAGTCAATGTAACTGATTTCTCAGTTCTCTTGAATTCTCTGTTTCTTATCTTATCTATGACCATTTTTTCTTTCCTTTTCCTCTTTAAAGCAACTTCTGAAGGTTCTTGGGATGAAGGTCTTCTGATTACCAAACTGATTTCATCATCTGTTGTTTTTAAATGTTTCATCCCTTCCTTTTGAACAGACACTGAGCTGGACTTAAGTTGCCTGTGTGCTGACATTTAATGGTGCCACCAAGATACCTTCTAGGTCATTTGTTTTTGCTTCCTATGGGTTTTTAATACATTTCAGTCATTATTGACCTTCTGTGCAGAAACTGAGAATGCTAGCCTTGGGTAAAACTGCTTAGATCATAGCCCACTTGATATTGACATGTAGGATTGCTCGTGTCACACAGTGAGGAAGAGAACAGAATATGGGGATGTTCACACTGTCACAAAATCAAGATGTTGTAGGCCCAATTGTTATGAGTGGGGGGTATCTGGGTGCTGTGTCTGTAGGGTGCACTTGGAAAAAAAGATAGGACATTCCCAAACACTCCTATGTCACTCTGTTTACTGCACTATGAGCAATAATCCCACTGAGTGTTTGCACATAGAGTCAACCTTCCTGATGTCTGGCTTACACAGTGAGTGGTGCTGCACATCAGTGTGTCCTTGTCTTACCACATGCAATTGCATCACATCTATATTTGATAGCCCTTCCCAAATCAGGCTCATCTTGCTAGCACATCTTTCTGTAGCTTGGATTCATAGGGGAGTTACCCTGAGAGTGAGGATTCCCTTTCACTGCCACATGGTTCAGTGCCTGGCACAGAGTGTTCTCAGCAAATGTGTGTTGGCTGGGCACATAAACAGGTGGGGGTTCACTACTTTCAGCTATTATGGGCAATGTCACTGCTGACCAATATTCTACAGAGAATAAAAGACCAATGAGAATCCATTCTTAAAATGTAGTCAGATTTCTGCCAGGAAAGCTCGGAGGATGCACAGAGCAAGGCGACTTCACTCCAGCACTGAGGCAAATTCCACCATGAAGTACTTGCCTCTCCACTGCAGCCATGGATACGGTCTTCCATGGATACAGTGGAAGATGTCCTTAGGGCCCTTATGAAGAAGAGATGCTAGAAGTGCTGACAATCTTTCTACATCCAACTATTTCAAATACTCAAAATCACATCAAAGTTCATCTCTGAGATTCAGAAAATACACCTCATCTTCTGGAGCCTGTAAGGAGGAAGGACCTGGAGAAGGCATCTGCCGGCACAGAAACCCAGTTAGCAGGCCCCTGGTGTGGACACAGCCACCACTTGAGAGTGTCCAGTAGCCTAATATCTAAGGTGAAAGATAAGTGGTTGGGAATGGAGAGCTGGCTCAGTGGTTAAGAGGACCTGAGTTCAATTCCTAGCACCCACATGGCAGCTCACACCTGTCTGCAACTCCAAGATCTGACACCCTGACACAGACATACATGAAGGCAAAATACCAATGCAAATAAAATAAAAATAAATTGTTTTAAAAAAAGATAAGGGGTTGAATAAGGTTAATTGGAATGGAAACCCCGCAGAGGGCCTCACCCCCCAGGACTATGAATTCCCAAGAAGGTACAGCAGCACCTGTCCACTCACTGGAGCAGAAGGAAGTCTCTTCCTTCTTTAATATACTATAAAAGTTTAGTAAGAGACACTTAGGGGGAGGTATGTGGGATCTCCTTCTGCTTTACTGTCCTGAAACTGCTCCTAAAGGCAGCGAAACAAACCCATTAAAGTAAACCCATATTCCATATCCCAGGTAACTAAGCAAGTCTAACTCAAGGTATCAGGAGATGCCAAGGATGGTTAAGACCCCCACACACTATTAGATACAGGCTGATTTGTCTGTGGACACTCTGCTGTTTGTCCTGGCAGAGATGATGGAAGTAGGGACTTCTGAAGATTAACAACTTGTTATTTTGTTTGTTCATTGTTTTTTTTTAAAAATCATTATCAGGAATACAAAAGGTTTCCCTTCTTCTAAGCCCTTTGTGTCAAAACAAAACCTTTTCATTATCTTGAGGGGCCTACTTGGGAATAACATAGTCTCCCTGGCACAGCTTCTGTCTCTGGTGACTGTTATTTCTGTCATGACCTTTTTATTCCTTTGAACACAACCAGGACTTTGCATGTCATATTTTCTATCCCTGGGAAGTATCTCTGACTCAGGTCTGTCCCCCCGTGAAACTTCAAGTGCGTGCAGCCTGTCATATCTGCAGAAAGCCGTCTGCCATGGACCGTGTACTCCCTGGCACTATAGGCTTGAGGCAAAATGCCTCCTTAGAAGTAAGAAGAGGAGAATGATTCCTAGCCCCAGGCTGAAAGGTTCTTGCACAATTCTCCTCCGAGCTCCAAACATGGACTTCTGAGCCGAAGTTACAAACTCTCAGTCTCCCCTCTTGTACACCTTTTGCAGCTGTCTTGAAGTCTTGGTCCCTTCCTCACTCCCTTCCTGGAGCCTGAATTCAATTCAATGTCTCAGGCAATGCATTAAGAAAGTCCTATTTTTGTTGAGGAAATGCATGTCTCTGGAGTCTCAGACAAACCTATATTAAACTGTTGACACCAGCCCCTTCACAGTGTCATTGATAGGAGCAGGCAGCCATAGGGGATTTCTTTGAGAGCGTTTTATTTGTTCACAAGTTGGCAGAGGGGGGAAATTGGTTATTTGAGATTTCTGGTCAAAGAAATATTTGATTTCATTGGATGTTATGTGGCAGGGTCCTTAGTAACTGGGGCAAGCGTTAAAATCACACTCTCCTCATCCAATTCCTCCTCTGGGTAGTCCACGTCCTGATTGGAACCACATTTCCAGGTGGGCCTGGGAGAAGACCAAGGCATCAAGAATAAGGATGTCTGCAGCTCACTGTTATTAACCCAACACTCCCTTCTTTATACCTCAGGTAGAGAAGCATTCCCTGCAGACAAGTAGGTGAATGTCTTCACATGAGCTTAAAGCTTGTTTATTTCCTTATTGAGGTTTTTTTTTGGGGACAGGGTCTCAGACTGACCAGGAGTTTATGACATAGCCCAACATGACTGGGAGCTGGAGCATGCAGGAATCCTTTTGTCTCAGTCTTCTGAATGCTGAAATTATAGCCATGAACCAAGGAGTCAAGGAGTTGATATATAAAAATTATGACCTCTGCAGAAGCACTCTTTGGAAAAGTGGAAGAGACAGTTCCCAGCCCATTCACACAACACAGCTAATAGATGTTGGAGTCTGGAGAATCCAGGGACTGTGGAACCCACTGTCAAGTGTTTGATGGAGCCTCTGGACACTTGCAGTTCCCTCAAAAGACCCAACTCTTCAGTTTCCTTGTGGGTGAGCTGTGAAGGGTAATGGGACCTGACTCAGAAAGCCACAGGATCAGCCAGGGATTGTGTAAAAGGATGTAGTTGGGGGAGAATATGCTGAGACAGGAGGAAAGAACTCTGCTACCCTAAGGACATGCAAAGGATACAAGCTACATGGCTCTGCCAAGGTCACCTCATGTAGGCTGAGGCACACAGCAGACATGCCATCTATTACAGCTTGCAAATTCAATTTAAACAAGAGAACAGCAAAATCATGACTATCCCCTGCTTATATACCCACACAGCCTGGGGGTCCCCTCACTCATGCCTTGCTCCTCTTGCTATATACTCCTAGCATGGAGGATCCAGCTGTCCTCTCTGCCCAGAGGCTTCTCCCACCTCACTCCCTGGCAGCTCCCTTTTCTTCCTTCACTTCTGAGTGGGATTCACTTCTCCTGCACTTTCCCTTTTAGCTCCAGGTGTCCTTGGAGCCTCACTGTAGTAGAGCAGCAGCAGCAGCAAGAAACACATGTGCTGGATCCCCACATGCTTGGGTGTCCTGAGCCCTGTGCCATTTGGGACGGTCTTAGCTTGAGTCCAGACAGTCCTAAGGGGTGCTGATGCAGATTCCATGACCTTATAGCGAATCCTTTCTGATTACAGCCATAGTTACCCATGAAGAGTGCAGCCTCTGAGTCCCCCACTTCCCAGATAGAGATAGTGTCTCTGCTAAGCCTGCCTTGGAGTACCAGTTCTTAGAGATAAATGGAGCCTTGGGAGCCTCTATAGTGGCAGGGCTGGTGGAGGAGTTGCCTAGTAGCTTTTGAAAAACTGAGAGGTCAATGGGATGAAGCTAGGCTGTTCCCTCTGAGAAATATGTAGAATCAAAATGGAGTTATGTTTGCCAAGGTCTAACCTAACCAGTCCTAGTTAGTTTCAGCTATCATTTTGACACAACCTAGAGTCATTTGAGAGAGTCTCAAATGAGAAACTGCCCAGATCAGATTGGTCTGTGGTTTTACCTGCAAGGTATTGTCTTGACTGATGACTGATGTGGGAGTCTTCAGCCCACTATGGCCTGCATCATCCCTAGGCAGGTGGTCCTAGGCTGTATAATGAGGCCAGCTGAGTAAGCCAAATAATGAGCCAGTAAGCAATACTCTCAATTTCCTGTTTTGACTTTCCTCAATGATGGGTTGTGAGTTGGAATTCTAAGCAGAAGTAAATCTTTTTCTCCCCAAAGTTGCTTTTGGTCAGAGTGTTTTATCACACAGCAATAGAAAGATAATTCGAACATACCCCTTAAAAAATAAAACCAAAGATCACAAAGGAGGAGCTTTTTTGATAATAAAAGTTGTCAGGATTAACTTTCTAGAGCCATGGCAGTGCATAACAAATGGAAACAGAACCAGGACAAAGCTCACTCTGAGATTTTAGAGAGCTTTCTAAAATACATACATATACACCTACATATATAAAAAGAGTTAAATGCAGTTACCTATATTAGAAGCATAATACCACAACTAGACAGAACATGCTTACAAATGGAAATCTCAGAACCAGAAATGGGCTACCACTTTTTGAGTTATTAACAAGTAGGGTCTCATAGACCCCCCCCAAGACATTTGTTTCACTCCAGAACTTAGCAGTAAGACCCTAATGCTGAAGACATCACATACTTGAGCCTTAGAATATGAAGAAATGAAGTTGGCATTCATTCACTAGCCAGCTTTTATGGTGCTAGAAGGTGCTTGCTATGCATGCTAACAAAGGAGAAAAGTAAGCATCCATATCACTCAGTTCTGAACCTAGTGAGCTATACTAATGGCCTGCCTCATAGATATGCCTACTGGTGCAATTGTGGTATGAATGCTATGGAAGTAACCAACCACTTTATTGGATTTAAGGCATGTTCCATGAGATGCAATCTATACCTAACACTGTCAATGAGGCCAAGAACTTATGGTCATGGCATCTAAGGAAAAAAACAACTATTATTCTGCTAAATAGACATGATATTTAAAATGACTACTTATGACTTACTGTTATGCCTATAGATCAGTGTATCTTTCAACCCTTATTAGAGAAGCTACTTACAGTAGAGGACAATTAACATAGAGACCCCCCACTGGTCAATATGCAGAGACTATTGAGTGCTCAGCCTTAGATGAGACATCCATATCATATCCCTCTTGTCAGGACTCAGGGATCTGTGTGGAAGTGAAGGCACAAAGGTTGTGCAATTTGAGCAACAGTGAAAAGGCTACCATTAATGCCCTCCCCCAATAATGAGATTGATGACTAACTTACCAACCATCATAGAGCCCTCATCTAGTAGCTGATGGAAACAGCTAAACACTGAGCCTAACTGGAATCCAGATGCAGAGAGGGAAGAGTGATAAGAAAATGGGGACAAGACCAGGCTACAGCTGACCTGAACAAAGGGGATCTAATGGACCCCCAAACTGATAGGTGGGAAACCAGCATTGGACCGACTCAGACCTCCTGAACATGGGTCTCAGTTAGAAGGCCTGGGCAATCTAAGGGACCTCTGACAGTGGAACCAGGATGTATCCCTGGTGCACAAAAAGACTGTGGAAGCACATCCCACAGAAGGATACTCCCTTAAAAGCCTAGAAGCAGGAGGGAGGGCCTAGTCACTATTCCAAATGACTTGACAGATTTTTTTTGACTTTGTTGATCTCTCATGGAAGACATCACCTTCCCTGTGGAGTGTGTGTGTGGGGAATGGGATGGGAGGGTGGTCTGGGGCATGGCAGGAAGGGAGAGAGGGAAGAAGGGGGAGAGGGAGGGAGGAAGAGGGAACTGGGAATGATATGTAAATTAAGAAAAAATGTTAAAAAGAGAGTCAGAGGTTGTGGATAACTTCAAGTAAATGATTTCCAGACATGACAAGGCAGATGTAATTGTGGCAGCATCTATTAGACCTACACAAGCTTATGCCAGAAAAAATACCAGCATGGAGGAGGGGATGTGGGCACACAGTCCCACCCATGGCTGAGGAGATGTTTTAGTCATGTTCTAGAGGGATAGAAACAATGTCTTTAAAGTGATGACAGCCAAATCATGCCTGCTGTAGGAAGCACAGCTTAGAGTAAGCATTGTAGAAACCAGGATTGCCCATCACACAGGCCTAGCTTCTTCAATGGAAGGGAATGAATGATACCTGTTCACCTGGAACACCAGACTGAAAGTAGTCAAATGACCTGGTTATCCTTTGCTGTTCTATTAGGAGATAACCTCCACCTGAATCCCCTCAATATTAGAGAATTGTTTAGGTCCCAATCCTCAGCTTTGTCTCTCAATGAATACAACACATCTTTATGAAAGAGGCTCTGTGTATTTTGCATCCTTCATCAATAGAATCTATCCTTATGCTGATCACGGATCCTTCCCCTAGGTCCTATCCCTGAGTTTGGCTTATCAGCCAATAGAATTCTTTCTTATTGTAAAGGTACAGGTGCTCTGCTATGTTGCTATGCCTAAAGATTTGTTGTGATGATTGTTACATGGAAACCCCTTTCAAAGGTTTTCCTGTGCTTAAAGTGTAAGAAGACTAAACCACAAGGTCAGACCTTGGAGGTTTTGACCCAGTACCTGCAAAGATGATACTAACGAGTTTCATTCTTAACCTCACATAGATCGTCTCCCCACTGGCTGTGAGGCTTGCAGAACTACACTGAGAACCCGTTCTTGTCCTAGAGGCTAGGTGCCTCAACAGCCAGACTAGTTCCAGAATAGCTGTCTTTCACTGAGGGAGTAGGTTTTTCTGCTGGCTCTCCCAGAGCCACACCAGCCCCAAATAACACACAGAGACACTGTATTATATATAAAGTTGTTGGCCTGTTACTAGCATTTCTTATTGGCTAGCCCTGTCTTAAATACTAACCCATTTCTATTAATCTAAGTATTTCCATGTGGTCTTATTTTATTGGAGACAGGGGCTGGCATTCTGCTCTCCCTGTCCTACATCTTGAATCTCCTCCTTGTCTTCTAGTCCCACCTATCTTGCTTTCCTATTGGCCAACATTGCTTTATTTATTAACCAATATGAGAAACATATTTACAATATTTACAGAACGACATCTCCCATTATCTCCTCTTTTCTGTCTAAAATAAAAAGTCTTTTAACTTTAACATAGCAAAATATATAACAAAACAGTTATCAAATAAGAACCACAGTTAACAATATTTAGTCCATTAACATTTAGCAAGATTTAAAGAAAATATTCTATCATCTATCTTATCTTTGCAAGTCTAAAGACCTATATGTAGCTTATCTTTAATCCTAACTAAGAAAACTATGACCATAATGATCTATCTTCAAATCATTCAAAGACCACAGCAAGATAATATGTAAACTCTAGAAATGACAGAGACAACTCACTGCCTGGTTAGTCACCAGAAGTTCTTCTTTAATATTCCATCTTCAGTCTGGCAGACTCCTCAGCAAAGCAGGAAATTTTAAACTGTCCATCTGTATTGACAGTTTGACAGTCACTTTTTTTCTGTGTCCTGTAGACTTTCTGGTAGACTCTTCCATGAAACAGGAATCCTGTAGCAATGTCCATCTTGTATCAGCAGTCATTTTCCTGTGGGTCTTGCATGTCCAGTTTATACAGCATAAAGTCAAACAGTATAGACAAGACCAGTATCTTGCCATATTGAAAGCAAACTCTATAACATGTTCCTATAATGTCCCTCTTCCTTTCTGATGCAGGTGGTGTTGCAAAGAGCAGTTGTGCCTCACTGTTAAGAAAAATCCTAAACCATTTTAAATGCCATATTCTGTAGGTCTTTGAAAGGTTTGAAGAATGCCTATTCATCTCAAATACATCTCTGCATATCTAGAAATCCTAACTAACTTAACTATTAGTTTTGACTATTATAGGTAAAACCTAACTAAAGTTTTGACCATTGTGGGTAACTATCTAAAATATGTACTAAATTATACATTACATTTTTCTTTTTTCTTTTTATTTTACATATGGATCCCAATTCCTCTCCCTCCCTCTCTCCCTCCCTCCCTTTTTCCCTCTCTCCCACCCTCTCATGCCCACGACAACCCTCCCCTCCCATCCCCTGCTCCACATGTAGGGTGATGCCTTCCAGGAGGGGTCATCTAAATCTGTCAAGTCATTTGGAGTAGGGACTAGGCCTCCTCTCTTATCTCTAGGTTAAGGGAGTATCACTTCATGGGGGATGTGCCACCAAAGTCATTTTGTTCACCAGTTTTGTTCATCCTGGTTCCACTGTCTGAGGTCCCTTAGACTGCCCAGACTTTCTAGCTGAGACCCATGTATGAGGTGTTGGGGGGGGGATCTGAATCAGTCCCATGCTGGATTCCCAGCTAACAATCTGGGGGCCCATTAGCTTCTCCTTGTTCAGGTCAGCTGTCTCTATATGTTTCTGTAGCCTGGTCTTGACCTCCCTCTCTGCATCTGGATTGCAGTTTGGCTCAGTGTTTAGTTGTGGGTGTCTGCTTCTGTTTCCATCAGCTACAGATGAGGGCTCCATGATAGTGGATAAGTTAGTCATTGTTCTTATTATCAGGGAAGGACATTCCTTTCCACTGTTGCTCAAATTGTTAGTTGGGGTCAGTCTTGTAGGTCTCTGGACATTTTTCTAGGTTCAGTTTTCTCTTCAAGCCTATAATGGCTCCCTCTTTTATGGTCTCTCTCTCTCTCTCTCTCTCTCTCTCTCTCTCTCTCTCTCTCTCTCTCTCTCTCTCTCGTTTATTTTTCATCTGACTCAAGCTTCCTAGTCCCATGTGCTATTCTCTCCTCCCCTTCTCTTTCTCCTAGTTCCCTGTCCACTCACTGCCCACCCCCACTCTCACCATGTGCTCAGGAGATCTTGTTCCTTTCCCCTTCTGTGAGGGGCCTTATATGAATCTTTTATAATCCTCCTTGCATCCTAGTTTCTCTGGCGGTGTGAATTATAGGCTGGTGATCCTTTGCTCTAGGTCTAAAATCCATATATGAGAGAGTACATACCAGTTCCTCTTTTTGTGACTGGGTTACCTCATTCAGGATGGTTTCTTCAAGTTCCATCCATTTGCCTGTGAATTTCAAGATTTCATTGCTTTTTTCCCTGCAGAGTATTATTCCACTGTGTGATGTACCACATCTTCTTTATCCATTCTTCAGTTGAGGGGCATCTAGGTTGCTTCCAGGTTCTTGCTATTACAAATAATGCTGCTATGAACATAGTTGAGCCCATGTATTTGTTGCATGGATGTGGATCATTTGAGTATATGCCTAAGAGTGGGATTGCTGAGTCCTGTGGTAGACTGATTCCCGTTTTCCTGAGGAACTGCCACATTGATCTCCAAAGTGGCTGTATAAGTTTGCACTCCCTTTCTCCACATCCTCTCCAGCATAAGTTGTCTTTGGTGTTTCTAATTTTAGCCATTCTGGCAGCAGTAAGATGGTATCTCAAAGTTGTTTTCATTTGCATTTACCTGATAGCTAAGGATGTTGAGTACTTTCTTAAGTGTCATTCAGCCTTTTTGATTTCCTCTATTGAGAATTCTTTCTTCAATTCTGTACCCCATTTTTAAATAGGGTTATTCGGTATTTTGTTGACTAGTTTCTTGAGTTCTTTTTATATTTTGGGTCAGATGTAGAATTAGTGAAGATCTTTTCCCAGTCTGTGGGCTGCTGTTTGGTCTTGTCCACTGTGTCCTTTGCCTTAAATAAGCTTCTAAATTTGAGGAGGTCCCATTTATTAATTGTTGATCTCAGTGTCTGTGCTACTGGAGTTATGTTCAGGAAGTGGTCTCCTGTACCAATTTGTTCAAGGATACCTCCCACATTCTCTTATAAGAGGTTCAGTGTATTTGGATTTATGTGGAGGTCTTTGATCCATTTGGACTTGAGCTTTGTGCATGGCGATAGACATGGGTCTAACTGCAGTCTTTTTACACATTATCATCCAGCACCATTTGTTGAAGATGCTTTCCTCCTCCTATTGTATACTTTTAGCTGTTTTGTCAAAAATCAAATGTTCATATGTGTGTGGTTTAATGTCAGGATTTTCCATTTGCTTCCATTGGTTTACATGTCTATTTCTGTTCTAATACCAGGCTATTTTCAGTTGGGGATGATGATTTCTCCTGAAGTTTTTTTTTATTGTACAGGGTTGTTTTGGCTATTCTGGGTCTTTTGTTTTCTCATATAAAGTTGATTATTATCTTTTCAATGTCATCGAAGAATTGTGCTGGGATTTTAATGGGGATTGCATTGAATCTGTAGATTGCTTTTGGCAAGATTGCCATTTTTACTATGCTTATCCTACCTATCCAAGAGCATGGGAGATCTTTCCATTTTCTGGTATCTTCTTTAATTTCTTTCTTTAAAGACACAAAGTTCTTGCTATATAGTTCTTTCACTTGTTTGGTAAGCATTACCCCAAGATACTTTATGTTGTTTGTGGCTACTGTAAAGGGTGCTGTTTCTCTTATTTCTTTCTCAGCTCCTTTGTCATCTGTTTTTTTTTAAGTTTATCTTATATCCTGCTAGTTTGCTTAAAGTGTTTATCAGCTGTAGGAGTTACCCTGGTGGAGTTTTTTGGGTTGCTTATGTAAACTATCATATCTTCTACAAATAGTGAAAGTTTGATTTCTTTCTTTCCAATTTGTATCACCTTGATCTCCTTTTGTTGTCTTATTGTTTAGCTAGAACTTCAAGTACAATATTGAAGAGATATGGAGAAAGAGAGCAGCCTTGTCTTGTTCCTGATTTTAGAGGGATCGCCTTAAGCTTCACTCCAGTTTGATGTTGGCTGTTGGTTTACTGTATATTGCTTTTATTATGTTTAGCCTGTTATCCTGATCTCTCCAAGACCTTTATCATGAAAGGGTGTTGAATTTTGTTGAAGGTTTTTCCAGCATCTTGGGAGATGATCATCTGTTTTTTCTTTTTCAGTTTGTTTTGATAGATTTTTGTATGTTAAACCATCCCTACAACCCAGGGATGAAGCCTACTTGGTCATGGTGGATGATTTCTCTGATGTATTTTTGGATTCGGTTTGCCAGTATTTTATTGAGTATTTTTGCATCAATGTTCATGAGGGATATTGGTGTTTAGTTTCCTTTCTTAGTTGTATCTTTGTGAGGTTTGGGTACCAAGGTGATTGTGGCTTTGTAGAAAGAGTTTGGTAATGAACTTTCTGTTTCTATTGCGTGGAACAATTTGAGGAGTATTGGTATTAGCTCTTCCTTGAATTTCTGGTAGGATTCTGCACTGAAGCCATCTGGCTCTGGGCTTTATTTTTGGTTGGAAGGCTTTCTTTCAATGACTGCTTCTATTTCATTGGGGGTTATATGTCTATTTAAGTCATTTATTTTTTCTTGATTTAATTTTGTTAAGTGGTAATTATCCAGAAATTTTCCCAATTCCTTTAAATTTTCAAATTTTGTGGAGTACAAGTTTTCAAAGTATGACCTGAAAGTTCTTTGGATTTCCTCTGTGTCTGTTTTTATACCCCCCTTTTCATTTCATTTGTGCTGTTAATTCTCTAATGTGGCTATTCTCTGTTTTCTTCATATGGGCACTTAGTGCAATGAAGTTCCCTCATAACACTGCTTTCAAGGTGTCCCATAAGTTTGGGTATGTCATGTCCTCATTCTCATTGAATTTTAGGAAATTTTTAATTTCTTTCTTTATTTCTTCTTTGACCCAGGTGTGGTGCAATTGCACATTGTTCAGTTTCCATGAGTTTGTAGGGTTTCTGTGATTTGGGTTCCAATCTTAAAGCATGGTGGTCTGATAAGATGCATGGGACTATTCAAATTTTGTTATATCTGTTGAGGTTTGTTATGCCACCTATTATGTGGTCGATTTTAGAGAAGGTTCCATGTGGAGCAGAGAAGAAGGTATTATATTCTTTTGTGTTTGGATGGAATGTCCTATAGATGTCTCTTAAACCCAATTGAGATATAACTTCTGTTAGTTCTTTTGTTTTTTTGGTAAGTTTCTGACTGATGGTACTCTCTAGAGGTGAGAGTAGGATGTTGAAGTCCTCACACACTATAAGTGTGTGAGGTTTTATGTGAGCTTTGAGTTTTAGTAGTGTTTTTTTTTTTTTTTATGAATGTGGGTGCCTTTGTATTTGGGGCTTAGATGTTCAGAATTGAGACTTTGTGTTGATGGATTTCTCCTGAGATGAATACAAAGACTGTCTTCATCTCTTTTGATTGATTTTGGTTTGAAGTCTAACTTGTTAGATATTAGTATAGCCACTCCTGCTTGCTTCTTGGGTCCATTTGATTGGAAGATCTTTTCCCAGACCTTTACCCTTAGGTAATGTCTGTCTTTGAAGCTTAGATGTCTTTCTTGTATGTAGCAGAAGTATGGATTCTGTCTTTGTACCCATTCTATTAGCCTGTGTCTTTTTATAGGTGAGTTAAGACCATTAATGTTGTGGGAGAGTAAGGACCATTGATTGTTAATGCTTGTTTGTTTTAGATTTGTTGTTGGCAGTGGTATTGTGAATATCTTTGTCCTGCTTTACCCTTGGGTTCCGGTGAAGTGGGATTATTTACTGCCTATGTTTTTGTGAGTGTAGTTAACTTCCTTGGGTTGGAGTTTTCCTTCCAGAACTTTCTGTGGGCCTGGATTTGTAGATACCTATTGTGAAAATCTGGCTCTGTTATTAAATATCTTGTTTTCTCTGTCTACAGCGATTGAGAGTTTTGCTGGGTATAGTAACCTGGGCTGGCATCCGTGGACTCTTAGTACTTGTAGAACATCTATCCAGGACCTTCTAGACTTGAGAGTTGCCATGGAGAATTCAGGTGTAATTTTGATAGGTCTGCCTTTATATGTTACCTGTCCTTTTTCCTTCAATGCTCTTAAGATTCTTTCTTTATTCTGTATATTAGGTGTTTTGATTATTATGTGTCAAGGGGTCTTTTTTTTTTTTTTTTTTTTTTTTTTTGGTCCAGTCTATTTGGTGTTCGGTATGCTTCTCGTACTTTCACAGGCATGTTCTTCTTCAGATTGGGAAAGTTTTCTTCAATGATTTTGTTGAGTATGCTTTCTGCATCTTTGTGCTGGAATCTTTGCCTTTCTGTATGCCTATTATTCTTAGGTTTGGCCTTTTAACAGTGTCCCATATCTCATGAATGTTTTGTGTTAATGATTTGTTGGATTTTTGATTTTCTTCAGTTGATGAATCTATTTCCTCTAGTTTATCTTCTACGCCTGAGATTCTCTCTTCCATTCTGTTGGTTATGCTTATGTCTGTAGTTCCCGATCCTTTGCCCAGTTTTTCTATTTTCATCATTTTTTCAGTTTGTGTTTTCTTTATTGTCTCTATCTCAGTTTTCAAGTCTTGAACTGTTTTTCTCTCCTGTTTAATTGTTTTTTTTTTTCTTGGCTTTCTGTACTTTCTTTAAGAGATTTCTTCATTTCTTTTATTATTTTTTCTTCCATTTCTTTAAGGGATTTTCTCACATTGTCTTTGAAAGTCTCTATCATTTTTAGGAAGATATTTTTTAAAGACATTCTCTTCTGCTTCATCTGCTTTGGGGTGTTCATGTCTATATGATTTAGAGTTCCTAGATTCTGGTAGCATCATGCTTGTCTTTCTACTGTTAGGTGTTTTCTTGTATTGCCATCTTCCCATTGCTTCTTCCAATGGGTGTAGGTGAGGTCTCTCTCTTTCTCTCTCTCTATGCTACTCCTTCAATGGGCTTAGGTGGGGCAGAAGTTTGATGTCTGTAGCTCTGGGTGGTCCAAGCTCTCTAGGAAGTCTCTCCTCAGGCAGGAACCTGGCGATGGGCATCAAAGATCAGGTTCCAGTAGAGTCCCATTGATGGGGGTCAAAGATCCAGCAGGCAGGGATATAGGATGGTCCCAGGGGGATTGGCAATTTTCTTGCAGGGGCCTGGAGCTCATGGTGAAGACTGGTGGTGGGGGTAAGAGATAAGGCATGTGGGGATTCAGGGTGGTCCCACACGGATAGTTGGGTGTACTGTCTATATATTATATTTTTAAATGAACTACATAAACACAATACCTAAACAAAAGGAGAAATATACATATTACAAAATTGACCTCAAATTTGTATCAATAAATGAAAATCCATTCCAAAACAAAATATTCATATCTATATTATAACTACCTTTTTATATTTAAAAAGATTGGTTGTGGTCATTAACCATTTATAACCATTCCCATATAAATGAAAACAAACATTTATAGACAATATTTGGGAATTTGGGTGTCCTCTTTTCTAAACTGCTTCCTGCTGATAGGGGGCTCTGTGATGGGGATCCTAAGAATCTGCATAAATCCTGGCTTCAGTCTGCAATGCTGCTTTGTCCCAACTATTTTGAATGTTGGGTCACCTGGGACTCTGTTTCAGGCTGTTAGCCTGTTACTAGTGTTTCTTATTGGCTAGCTCTATCTTAAATATTAACCCATTTCTATTACTCTAAGTATTTCTACATGGTCTTATCTTTCCAGAGAGAGGGCCCAGCATTCTTCTCTCTAGGTTTTATATCTTGAATCTTTTCCCTACTACTTCCTCTCTCTACCTTGTCTCCTAGTCCCACCTATCTTGCTTTCCTATTGACCAACAGTGCTTTATTCATTAACCAATATGAGAAACACATTTACAGAATGACATCTCGCATCAGGCCAGTAGTTACTCAGTCCACAAGATGAGATGCCTCAGTTGTCCCAGTCTGGTAGTGGAAGCCCAGAACATTCCCAGAAGCTGCTGGTCCTTATTTGATGATGAAAGTTTGGAAATGATTCTGCTCTCAGTAAAGGGATCATTGTTGTTTTGCTGCAGTGATTGCAGTGAGGAACAAACCACAGAACTCAACAAAACCCACATGGGAGTTTATTAGGAAGGGGGCAAGTGGTTAGGGAAGTTGGTGTTGATTGGTTGGGAAAAGTGAAGAGGGAATGGGTGGGTGGTGCTTTCTTAAAAGGGAAAGCTTACAAATGTGTACAGAGGCCTATGCAAACATGAAACACGTGATGAGGACACACAATGCATGGTGTAGAGATGTATGACCATAGGGCCCCTGGGCTGGCTAGATATCTGTGTGAAATGTCAGTGGATGGATCTTACTGGCAGACAGAAGGTGAGATCAGCACAATGCCAGGATATCAACCATCAACATCACCACTACCACCACCATGATCATCATCATTAACCATCAACATCATCATCATCATCAATACAACCATCATCACCAGCAGCAGCAGTAGCAGCAGCAGCAGCAGCAACAACAGGGAAATCAATGGCAAGCTAAAGTACAATTCTACCAACGTTCACCCCTGGATAAGAAGTGAGTTTATAAGACTTACTTACAGAACAATGGGTGAGGGCATGTGGACAGGAGATTAGTGACCTTAAAAAAGCTGTTTTGGAGGGTCTGTACCCAGCTGGAGTGCTGACTTCCCCCTGGCTGTGTAGATGGAGTCCTTTCCCTAATTATTACCATCACATATACTCTAGCCTGTTTCAGAGATGCTGAGGCCATTTGTAAATTGGGTACAGTGACATACTGTTTGGAGGAGTGATAGAATACTTAGATGAGGGCCCTTCTATGAGGAAGTGTCATCAGTCAACAAGCATAGTCTAGAGGATCTTCTGTGATCAGGTCCAGCAGAACTCCTGAAGAAGGTGAAAATTTGGTTTGGAGGCTAGTCCTGTATAACCCTATTGTACTAAAAAGCAGACACTTTCCAGTCCAGAGGCCTTGACAAGTGTTAGAAGGGGAGACAAAAGCTGAGGATGAGACTTGTTTGACTAGACCATGGACTGCACAGAGGACAGTCCTGGCCCATGAGCAGAATTGCCCCCAGGATCTCATGTGTTTCTGTGACATCATCACCAGTGTTATATTTTTTTCACATGTAGCAACAATGAAAAGACTTCTTTTATTTTTTGAAACTGAATTCAAACTTGTGGAAAAATATAATGCTTTCATACACTTTCTGGTTCTTAGATTTATTTTGACTAAAGTCACTAAAAAAAAAAAAAAGACAAAGCCTATTAAAAGAAACCAAGGTCTTCTATTATATCTTCAAAAGATAAAGGATCCATCCATCTTCTTTGTTCCATCTATAGGGAGAAGAGAGAGATTTCTGCCCCCCTCTACCTCATTCAACGAAACCTGTTTCCAGTCCCCACCTACTAGCAGGCTTTGAGGAATGGTGTTAGGGAGTGGGTAATTCACAGCTACTGACAGGTGAGCCTCAGCATGATCCGAGCCTGGATCTCAGGCAAATCCAGGGACAATTTCTTCCATGACGTGATTAGTCCAACAATGCTCTACACAGGCAGGAGGATAAAAGCCTGTGTGGGCTGAAGAAGAGAGTAGGAAGCAACAGCAATGGCACTCAGGGCCAAGGCAGATGTGTGGCTGGCAAGACCCTGGCAGTGCCTGCACATGCAGAGGGCACTGAGCACCACAGCAGCATTGGCCCCCAACACACTGCGTCCCTTTGAAGCCATACCACACTACTCCAGAAACAGGTGGCTGAAGATGCTCCAGATCCTGAGGGAGCAGGGCCAAGAGAACCTGCACCTGGAGATGCATCAGGCCTTCCAGGAGCTGGGGCCCATTTTCAGGTAAGGGTCATCTGGACCCATAGCTGAGCACAGTCAGAGCTTGCTGGCCCTCTGCTTGCTGAGGCTCTGCAGGGATGATGTGCTGCTGCACTCCCCAGTAGGCACCAGGCACTCCTTAGGAAGACAGGGAGCACAGGAGGTTATGGGTCTGAATCATGGAGGCCATGGTTCTCCACATACACAGAGAAAGGCACTGCTCATCACTGAGAGGACAGAGTGCCAGGAGGGCTGAAGTGGAGAGGAGTCAGGCAGGCAGTGAGGGAGCCCTCCTGGAGTGACAGCAAGGGTTAGGAGAGGATGAGGTGAGAGAACACACAGACATGACTGTTTGCGCAGTGCTCAGGTGAGGGCATTCCACCCACAGCAGGGCTCTTTTCTTCACCCCATAGGTACAGCATAGGAAGAACACAGATTGTGTCTGTGATGTTGCCAGAGGATGCTGAGAAGTTGCACCAGGTGGAGACTATGCACCCTCGTCGGATGCACCTGGAGCCCTGGGTAGCCCACAGAGAACACCGTGGCCTGAGACATGGAGTGTTCTTGCTGTGAGTAGACATTTGGAATGAGGATGGAGGTGAGATTGGTGGCCTAGACACAGGTTGCAGATCCTGCTTGGGTAGGGGTGTGGAGACCAATCATTGCCAAACGTGGGCTGGTACCATGTGGTCCTGGACCTGAGGAGAAGGGAGGTGGCAGGGGAATGCCTCCTGCCCCAAATTCCTGCTCCAAATAGGCCTTTTTAGGGTATAGTTTTCCCTCTTACAAATTTTAAAGTTCTCCTAGAAAGGGGAGCCACTATCCAGGGCCATAGACATTTTCTGCCACAGCCTGATATCCATCAATACAGTCTCAGAAATTTCACTCACAGAGAGTTGAGGTAGACAGTTCTGGGGATGAAGAAGTGGAGAACAGGAAGTTGGAGCTCCTGTGGGCTCAAAATCAGATACCACTCAGGTAAGAGAGGGGAAAGTTCCCTCTTGTAGCTGGATACATAGCTGGAGAGCTAAGCAGGAGTTCCTGGTGCTTGGAGTGGATAGACTGCCAAGAGGTCACTAGTGGGTGTGGAGAAGCCTACCAGGGAAGTCATGTTGCATACAGTCCATGTCAGTGTGAATCCTTTTGTTAATAAAATAGTTTTGGAAAACCGGCGTGTTGGTTAGGCAATTAACTGAGGGAAACAGGCTGGGAGGCTAAATGCAAATGGTAGCTGTGGGTTAAGTGGGAACATGTTCCTCTGAGGAAGCAGAGAGCCTGTGTGTGTGCATGTATGCACCTATGTATATTCTTACGTGTGTGTAAACCTGTGACTATATATTTTGTTTAGGCATGAAAGTGTGTTGTCTGCATCTGTGACTCTCTGTGTGTCTTTGCACTTTGTGCTTATCTGTTGACTTAGTTTTGTGCACACAGGGACTTGGCAGTTCACACATGTTTTTGAGGTCCTGTGTGAGTGCATGTGTGTATATATATGTGCTTGTGGCCATTGTCAATTGTTGCAGGTTTTAGCACACTGAAGGACAGGCTAATGTAATCTGTGTGCCAACTCCTGCTGTCTTTTGCTGGAGAATCTCATAGGAGCCCTATGCTTGGGACTGTGATTTGTGTATGTTGTAAGTAGACTCTGCTGTGGCTCCTGCCCTAGGGAGGATGAGATCCCTTAGCGGAGACAGGCAGATGCTGGTGACTGAGAGATCACACATACAGGACTGACATGGTTGGTGAGCTCAGCTATGGCTTCTCCTCTGTGGGCAAGTGGTGTAGGCCAGGTGGACAGAACTTGACAGCATAGACTCCTTTCTCCATGTGCCAAGTCCACATTAGACTTAGTGAACTCTGTCCAACACATGGAAGCTGTGTTTGTCGAAAAAAGTGGGAACAGAACTAGCAGAGTCTGCTTCTGAGTCTGGCACATCTTTGCCCCAATTTCTTTGAGGCAGAAAGATGGGCATAGGCCTGGGCCAGGTGTCTAGCTCTGTTCTGTGTCCTGCAGAAATGGGCCTGAATGGCGCTTCAATCGACTGAGGCTCAACCCACATGTGCTGTCACCAAAGGCCGTTCAGAAGTTTGTCCCCATGGTGGATGTGGTAGCAAGGGACTTCTTGAAGGTCCTGAAGAAGAAGGTGTTTCAGAATGCTCGTGGGAGCCTCACCATGGATGTGCAGCAAAGCCTCTTCAACTACAGTATAGAAGGTATGTTGCCAGGGTAAGACCCCAAATTCCACCTATTAGGGAGGGGGTTGTGGGGAGGGAGACATGAGACAGTTTGGAGGCCAGGGACTGACTTGTCTCAGGGACATCATTTTTTTCTTTTTAGCTAGCAATTTTGCTCTTTTTGGGGAGCGGCTGGGTCTCCTTGGCCATGACCTGAGCCTTGGCAGCCTGAAGTTCGTCCATGCGTTGCATTCCATGTTCAAGACCACTCCACAGCTCATGTTATTGCCCAGGAGCCTGACTCGTTGGACAAGTGCCCGGGTGTGGAAGGAACATTTTGAGGCCTGGGATGTCATCTCTGAGTATGGTGAGGGTCACTGATCTGGGCAGTGCCATGGTGCAGGGCCAATGGTCAGCTCATTACCATTCACTTCTACTTATGGCTCTACCAGTGTCATCTCAAATGAGTATGGGGTACACAACAGGACAGTGGGAGCTACCAGTTCTCAAGCTCCCACCTCCCATCTTCAGCCAACAGATGTATCCAGAAGGTGTACCAGGAGCTCAGACTTGGCAACTCTCATACCTACAGTGGCATCGTGGCAGAACTAATATCCCAGGGAGCTTTGCCTCTGGACGCCATCAGAGCCAACTCTATTGAGCTCACCGCTGGGAGTGTAGACACGGTCAGACCATCCTGGTGGAATCTCCTGTGACTCCTTGTTTATATCCCCCGAAGCATTTCCCATGAACTACATTCCCAGGTTGTTTCTGCCAGGAGCCTGTTGGCTGTAACTGAAGGCTCTACCAAGAGGTGATGGGAGAGGGAAATCTTCAGGTGAAGGTGTAGGAACAGTCCAGAGATCAAGAGAGCTCATGACAGGGGACCCTCAGGGTGGAGCCATTCTCAAGCAGCAACACAAAACTCATGGGGGTGGCTGGCTGTCTAAGGCAAGAGACAGGGAGAGAGATGACACCAGTAAGGGCAAGAGTTCCATCAGGACTGGTCATGCACAGGCCATGGATCAGATGAATACAAAGTCAGCATGCCCAGGTGGAGCATGGGGACAAGCTGGTGACATCAGGAGGGACTGACAAGGCTGTTTCTGTAGGGTGTGCCATAATGAGAAATTCTGGACATAGGGGCTCAGGACTCATCTCGGGCTTCTCACTGATGTAGGGAGGGAGCTGGGAGGGGGCCTGGGACCCAATCAGGCTTGAACAGTGGGGTAAATGCTGAGGATCCTGTGGATAACAATCAGGCATTGGGAAAAGTAGATCTGAGTGTCAATGTACCTAATCAACAATGAAGGCCCACCCCAGTGGGTTCCAGAGCAGGCTCTAAGCATCAGACCCTTCGGGTGCTGAGATTGTGGCCAGGACTGGAATGGATTTAGAGTTGTGGTTCCCAGAGTGCTATGCTGCTCTGGATATGTGCTTTTCCCAGAGAGGGGCATCTTTTTGTAGTAGAGGCTCCCTTTGTAGAGGGCTAGGGACAGTGTCTGAGACTTTTCTGGCTCCTGCAGACAGCCTTCCCTCTGGTAATGACCCTGTTTGAGCTGGCTCGGAACCCAGATGTTCAGCAGGCAGTTCAGCAGGAGAGCCTGGCAGCTGAGGCCAGCATTGCTGCAAATCCTCAGAGGGCTATGTCAGACCTGCCGCTGTTGCAGGCTGCCCTTAAAGAGACCTTGAGGTGGGTGATGGCTGTCTTTCCCTGCTGTTCTGTCCATCTCTTTTCTGGGGCTGAGGGCAGCCATGTCTGCACTATGGCTGGAAACTTGTTCCTCTGGAGTTGGCTGAGGTCAGCATAGCCATGATCCATGCTCCTGGGAGACCTGAGGGGAAAAGGTGGAGATGTGTACTGGGGAAGCCCTTCAGAGCTGGAGACACTTCTGTTCTTTCCCCATCTCCAGGCTCTATCCTGTTGGTGGCTTTTTGGAGAGAATTCTAAGCTCAGACTTAGTGCTTCAGAACTACCATGTCCCTGCTGGGGTGAGTGATTCCCATAAGCCCACCAAAATTCCCCTGTTCTACATCACCTAAAGAGACTGCTGACCTTGCCCTTGGCATCTGCCCCCAGACATTGGTCCTACTTTATCTCTACTCCATGGGCCGAAACCCTGCAGTATTCCCGAGGCCAGAGTGCTATGTGCCCCAGCGCTGGCTGGTGAGGAAAAGCAGTTTCCAGCACCTGGCCTTCGGCTTTGGGGTCCGCCAATGCCTGGGAAAGCGCTTGGCACAGGTGGAGATGCTACTCCTTCTGCACCACGTGAGCAGCTGGGGAGGGGGCAGTGGCTGAATGGGTAGAGATGGGCAACTAAGACAGACCTGTAGAATTTACCCCAGCCTAGGGTGCCTGGCTCACAAGAGCAGGACCCTCTGAGGGAAGGGACTTAAGAACGAGGTGCAGTAGGATGGGACCTGCAAAGAACTGAGGACAAACTGAGTCTAGATAGGTCCTTAAAGGGGCTTGGTGGGTGGGTATGGTCTCTAGAGCAGGGCTAGGCTCTCAAGCCCTACAGGAGGTCCTCAGGCAGCATGGTGGCAGCACTTAGCAGCTTAGTGCATATAGGCCATTGCTCAGCCCTGCTGAGGAGGCCAGATGGAGAGCCTCCCTTGTGTTCCAGGTGCTGAAATCCTTCAAGGTGGAGACACAGGAGCAAGAGGATGTGCAGATGGCCTACCGCTTTGTTTTGATGCCCAGCTCCAGCCCCCTCCTCACTTTAAGGCCTGTAAAGTAGTTGCAAAACTTTTTTTTGTGCCCCAGGAGAGCAACAACTCCCTAATGTCTTGATGATGTGCTTTCTCATTTCTCTCTAGGGGTACAAGGCCTGTAGCAATGGCTACCTTCTTTGTAGGCTGTAATTCAAGGACTGGAAATAGCTCTGTTGGATTACTGTCCCTTCCCTGTAATGCCCCCACCACCCACCCAAGGAAGAAGCGAGCCCCCACATGCAACTTTGGGCATTGAAGTGAGCCCACATGCTGGCTTTGCCTTCTTCTCTGGTCCCAAAAATCCTACTTTCTTCTTGAACCCTCTTCTAAAGTTTCTTTGTATTGCTTGGGTGTAGTGAAAATGAAACCCACCATGAGCCTGGCCATCTCATGTCAACAGTGGATGCCCAGGAGAATAC